>JAJJWX010004887.1:0-451846 GCA_023529315.1 Papaver bracteatum | reverse complement strand
TCACAAACCAAGGTATACTTTCCTTTGTTGCATGCCATCTCTGCATCACAAACCAAGGTACCGAGTCTTTTGATGAGGTTGTAGTTCAAATTAATAATGTAGGATTAGTTAATGTTAATTTTACGCACAGATACTTTACACCCTCTCGGTGCGTATGCACCGGGTTAGATGCTTGTATTATTAATATATCAACCGATTATAGAAGCTTTTGTAAACAAACTCAATCAATATTATAATCGGTTATTAAAATTTCTATTTAAGCTTCCGATTCAAATAATCGGTAGATAACATATTACATAAACATCCGATTTTCACCAAACTCTGACAAAAAAAACAGAAAATTTTGCCAGAATCGGTAGACAACATATTACATAGACTTCCGATTATCACCAAACTCTGACAACAAAAAGTGAAAATCTTCCCAGAATCGGTAGACAACTTGTTCCATAGACTTCCGATTATCACTAAACTCTGACAAAAAAAATGAAACTCTTCCCAGAATCGGTAGAAAATATAAAACAATAACATATGATTGTAACTATATATCAAGTAATATTTATACTGTTGCCACGGACTTCAGGAATTCATAACTTCTATCAAAGGTGAATTCTTCTCCCTTTTCCACTAAGTACTGTCTTTTGGAGACTGCCTCCTACGTAAACAAACACAAAATAATGCCAAGTTCGTTTTAGTAAGAAATATTAGACACCCGTTGTTATTTAAAAGAAGTATGCAAATACTTACAAATTGTTGGATCGACAAGCTTAAGTGCCTAGTGTTAAACATCCTCTTTTGTATCGTTATGTAATCATTTACCCCTTTTTGGACAAGTTGAAAATGATCATGAACTTGTTGTAGTGATCTTTGCTTTGGATTTACATACTCCGCACAAGTTGGTTATATACCCTCTCCCAAAAGACTTCGGGTGTTAACCTTCCTGCTATGACATCATCACGTCTTGTTTCATGATACCATGTTTTCACAATACCCAAATCTTCAGCCGCGTCAAATGTTGTCATGCTAGTAAGTTGAAATATATAATGAATTCACAAGAGTAGACGATGGAAAATCTATTAATAGAATACACGATGCTATAGATGTGTTGTTTGCTGCATAAATAAGAAGAGTTTACCCTCTTTATATAGATGAGAGTCCCAACATTTTTATTTTTTTTTGAAAATATGGCCGTTGATGCGTACTTTTACAAGACTGTCCTGTAATTACATACAATCGGTAGGAAATTGTTGAACCAAATGAACCGATTATCCTTACTCGGAAGCTAAGGATAGTTGTGTACCTACCGATTATATGCTGTTTTGTCAAAAAAGTTCTCAGTTTCATTAGAGTAGTATAATCGGAGGTTTATCAATATGTAACTGCTACCGAATGTGTGTGGTTTTCGAGGCACGACTAGGTTCGTTTGAACGAAATATACGTTGGAGTATAATTGTTAGTTAGATAAATAATTAAAACTTCCGATTTTCATAAATAATGAGCAAATTCATAACAATATCACACTCACATCATCATAATTTTACATAGAACTTCCACAATTCTATTACAAGGTATTGTGATTAGCGTCGCGGACGTTTTGGACGAGTCCTAAATGGATTAAATCTTTCCATCGCCCTAAGGATTATAAAATGAGCTTCATAACGAAACCTTGATCTTTTCCATCTCCGTCATTCCCCAAGAGATCGTTCTATAACCTCATCATTGGTTTCACCCCTCAATCGATAATGATTCACAAGATAAGTTAAATTGACGAATTCTTCGACGTGCCCGTTTATTGAACCAATTTGGCAGAAAAGATCAGCGGAGTGACGGTTGTTTGGGTTACCAGTGTTGGAGCTGAATTTTTCGTGAATTCTACCTAAATAACGCATACTCATTATGCCTCCTTTTCTCCGTTCTTCTCCCCATCTCGGATAGAATTAAACATAGCGCCTACATAAAGATAAATCTTCTTCAATCGTGAACTCCGTAGGATTAATGAATGGCATTATGTTGAAGATGATGTTGGAGAGAGTTTAAAGGTATTTGAGTTCCATAGAGGGTAAAAGGATACAATCCTTATACAGAGTTTAGAGTTCCAATGGCTCTATTTTGTTGGGGCAACTGTATAATCGGTAACCAAATAAGGTATTTTAACTTCCAATTATACAGTTGCCCCAAATTTTGTTTTTGGAAAAATCTCAAATTTTTCGAATTTGAGAACTATAATAATCGGTAGTTAATATGACTACGGATTATAAAGTTGCCCCGAAATTCTTCTTTGACTAAATCACTTATAATCAGTAGTATGGTGAGGTTCTCGTTCCTACCGATTGTTATAGGAGAAAGATAAATGTTTGGCACAAAATCTATATTAATCGGTAGGACAAATGCGTTACTAAGCTTCCAATTCAGTTTCAACAATCGGGCACAAATTAGCTTCTGATTATGTAAGGGCATTAACGTATTCTCCGCGTTTTTGGACATCCCTTAACGTTGTGTATGGGTTGGGAATAAAAAAGTCGCCCCTAACTGATTAAAGTCATTTACTATTGAATTTTCATCCATCTATTCTACCACCCAAGGTACTTTGCCACTGTTAAAGGACACTAACACTGCGTTAGAATCACTACTGAAGCATACCTCTAGAAACTGCTTCCTTACAGCCTATTTACCTGCAACAATCAATGCCATCAATTGAGCTAAATAGTTAGTAGCTACTCCCAGACCTCCTGATGCAGTACCCAAACAACCACCACTATTATTTCAGACGAAGCCAAAACCTGCTTTCCCTGGTGTCGATGGTGGATTTTAGATAAGGTGTAAAATCGAAAAACCCCATGACCTAGTGTTACCAGCAACACATTAACTACGAGCATTTAATTCATGTGTCAATAATTAATGGGGGTATTTTTTAAAAATACCAGATTAGGGTTTTCGACACAGAACCCTAATTCCAAAACCAAGCCGCATACTGCGCACCATGGCAACGACTCCAAAACTAAACCGCATACTGCGCACCATGACAACGACGCCAAAACCAAGCCGCATACTGCGCACCAATGCAATGACGCCAAAACCAATCCGCATATTGCGCACCATGGCAACGATGCCAAAACCTAGTCGCATACTGCGCACCATGGCAACGACTCCAAAACCAAGTCGCATACTTCGCACCATGGCAACGAATCCAAAACCAAGTCGCATACTTCACACCATGGCAACGACGCCAAAACCAAGTCGCATACTGTGCACCATGGCAACGATGCCAAAACCAAACCACATACTGCACCCACAGGCAACCATGCCAAACTAAGCCGATATACCATTTGGCACATGCCAAAAATAGCGCCCTAGGCTTCCAAAATTCTATTACAAGGTATTGTGATTAGCGTCGCGGACGTGTTGGACGAGTCCTAAATGGATTAAATCTTTCCATTGCCCTAAGGATTCTAAAATGAGCTTCATAACGGAACCTTGATCTTTTCCATCTCCGTCATTCCCCAAGAGATCGTTCTATAACCTCATCATTGGTTTCACCCCTCAATCGATAATGATTCACAAGATAAGTTAAATTGATGAATTCTTCGACGTTTCCGTTTATTGAACCAATTCGGCAGAAAAGATCAGCGGAGTGACGGTTGTTTGGGTTACCGGTGTTGGCGCAGAATTTTTCGTGAATTCTACCCAAATAATGCATAATCATTATGCCTCCTTGTCTCCGTTCTTCTCCCCATCTCGGATAGAATTGAACATAGCGCCTACATAAAGATAAATATTCTTCAATCGTGAACTCCGTAGGAATAATGAATGGCATTATGTTGAAGATGATGTTGGAGAGAGTTTAAAGATATTTTTGTTCCATAGAGGGTAAAAGGATACAATCCTTATATAGATTTTAGAGTTCCAATGGCTCTATTTTGTTGGGGCAACTGTATAATCGGTAACCAAATAAGGTATTTTAACTTCCGATTATACAGTTGCCCCAAATTTTGTTTTTGGAAAAATCTCAAATTTTTGGAATTTGAGAACTATAATAATCGGTAGTTAATATTATTACCGATTATAAAGTTGCCCCGAAATTCTTCTCTGACTAAATCACCTATAATCGGTCGTATAGTGAGGTTCTCGTTCCTACCGATTGTTATAGGAGCAAGATAAGTGTTTGGCACAAAATATATATTAATCGGTAGGACAAATGCGTTACTAAGCTTCCGATTCAGTTTCAACAATCGGGCAAAAATTAGCTTCCGATTATGTAAGGGAATTAACGTATTCTCCTTGTTTTTGGACATCCCTTAACGTTGTGTATGGGTTGGGAATAAAAAAGTCGCCCTTAACTGATTAAAGTGATTCACTATTGAATTTTCATCCATCTATTCTACCACCCAAGGTACTTTGCCACTGTTAAAGGCCACTAACAATGCGTTAGAATCACGACTGAAGCACACCTCTAGAAACTGCTTCCTTACAGCCTATTTCCCTACAATAATCAATGCCATCAATTGAGATAAATAGTTAGTAGCTACTCCCAGGCCTCCTGATGCAGTACCCAAACAACCACCACTATTATTTCAGACAAAGCCAAAACCTGCTTTCCCTGGTGTCGATGGTGGATTTTAGATAAGGGGTAAAATCGAAAAACCCCATGACCTAGTGTTACCAGCAACACATTAACTACGTGCATTTAATTCAGGTGTCAATAATTAATGGGGGTATTTTTTCAAAATACCATATTAGGGTTTTCGACATAGAACCCTAATTCCAAAACCAAGCCGCATACGGCGCACCATGGCAACGACGCCAAAACCATGCCGCATACTGCGCACCATGGAAACGACGCCAAAACCAAGACGCATACTTCGCACCATGGCAACGACGCCAAAACCAAGCCGCATATTGCGCACCATGGCAACGACGCCAAAACCAAGCCGCATACTGCGCACCATGGCAACGACGCCAAAACCAAGTCGCATACTGTGCACCATGGCAACGACGCCAAAACCAAACCACATACTGCACCCACAGGCAACCATGCCAAAAATAGCGCCTTAGGCTTGCAAATCGTGCAACTAGGTCAACTTGGCCGTGCGTGCCATTGGCACATGCCAATACGCATCACTAGCCAATTTTTATTTTCAAGCCGCTATGCCCTGCTAGCACCCACAACTTGGCCCAATAGCCGTGTGTGCCATTGGCACATGCCAAATGCACCGCTAGCCACTTTCTCTTCCTGAGTTTCAGTTACGGGTTACTTTCACACCTTAAGTGGCCTCAAGACCTAAATACTACCGCATTCGGGTATAGGAAATTCTTTTCCCGTCAGATGGGCAGGCTGACCGTCAAAATCCGAGTACGTATGAGAATTCTACAATGATTTTAGTGAAGGGCGCTAATTAGGGTTTCAAAACCCTAAACCGCGAGCGTTTCGTTGAAACTTGGTCACGCGTGCCATCCGCACATGCCAAAACGCTCACTAGCCACTTTCTATTCCAAGTCGCTACCCAATTGTAGCGCCCGCGACTTGGCCAAAGTGGGCGTGCGTGCCATTGGCACATGCAAACACGTTACCACTAGCCACTTTCTATTCCAAGCCGCTACCCAATGGTAGCGCCCGCGACTTAGCGAAAGTGGACGTGCGTGCCATTGGCACATGCCAACACGTTACCACTAGCCACTTTCTTTTCCAAGCCGCTACCCAATTGTAGCGCCCGCGACTTCACCAAAGTGGTCGTGCGTGCCATTGGAACATGCCAACATGTTACCACTAGCCACTTTCTATTCCAAGCCGCTACCCAATTATAGCGCCCGCGACTTGGCCAAAGTGGCCGTGCGTGACATTGGCACATGCCAACACGTTACCATTAGCCACTTTCTATTCCAAGCCGCTATCCAATTGTAGCGCCCGCGACTTGGCCAAGGTGGCCGTACGTGCCATTGGCACATGCCAACACGTTACCACTAGACACTTTCTATCCCAAGCCGCTATCCAATTGTAGCGCCTGCAGCTTGACCAAAGTGGCCGTGCGTGCCATTGGCACATGCCAACACGTTACCACTAGCCACTTTCTATTCCAAGCCGCTACCCAATTGTAGCGCCCGCGACTTGGCCAAAGTGGCCGCGGATTCCATTGGCACATGCCAACACGTTACCACTAGCCACTTTCTATTCCAAAACGCTATCCAATTGTAGCGCCCGCGACTTGGCCAAGGTTGTCGTACGTGCCATTGGGACATGCCAACACGTTACCACTAGCCACTTTCTATCCCAATCCGCTATCCAATTGTAGCGCCCACGACTTGGCCAAAGTGGCCATGCGTGCCATTGGCACATGCCAACACGCAACCACTAGGCACTTTTATCCCCAACCTACTAGCCAATTTTCAAGGCATTCCGCACATGCCACACATGCTCCACTAGCGACTTTGGCATTGCCATTCGCACTCAAAGTGCAACTTGCGGCCAAGGTATTCCGCACATGCCAAATGCTCCACCAAGCGACTTTGGAATTGCCATCCGAAATCAAAGTACAAATCGCGGCCAAGGAGTTCCACACATGCCAAATGATCCACCAAGAGACTTTGGCATTGCCATCTGCGTTCAAAGTACAACTTGCGGTCGATATATCCCGCACATTCCATTGGCACATGCCGCAATGCTTCACTAGAAACTTTGGCATTGCCACTTGCGCCCACTTTTGAGACATCAACACAAATTGGTGGATGCTTTCTTGGGGTTTTGGTTTGGCTGTCACAGCGTGAAGCGTACATTACGCTCGCAATAAAGCAAGGCGTGCAAGGAATGAATACGGTCAATTATATAAGGAAATTTATGGTGAAAACATTTTCACCATAAAGCCAACTATTTCCACCTCCTCTGTTTTAATTGACACATTTACTCAATTCCTTAATACGGCCAGGGTACGTTCAATCTCACTTGTATAAATAGGTTTCACCTATTCTGCCAAAACACACAAGTTTTGGTCAGGCAAAATACAACACTATCAGATAGCAACTTTGCAAGCTCTCTCAAAAGCTTCCATCACTAGCAAGCTTCCGCAAGCTTCTACACTTCTGATACAAGTCGATATACTACCTAGCCAGAACTCTCTGGTCTCATCACCCTTCTTCGCTATCCTCCCCAAATCAACCCTTCTCCTCCACTTTGTGACCGAAGAAAATCTGGATCGACCATCTTCTTGGTTTAGGCCAGAGTTGTACAGATTGATATCTCGAATCAAAAGTGCTCACGTGCAGCACATTTGTTTAAGGGTTTAAACCAGTCTCTCCACCATCGAATTTACCAAATTCGGCAGAGGAGATTTTCTCCCATAAACAATTGGAGACCACAGCGGGAGTTTCAATCTCTCGGTTACAATATCTTCTTTCAAAATTTGATATCGCGCCTCGATACATGCATCAAGATGGCAGAAGCAGGCACACGGTTTAGGGGATCTACAACTCAACCTAGTTACCAGTCGTAAACTATACGGGAAAACTGGGGACTCGCTGAAGATGCTACCAACGATTTGGGGACTTTTTATCAATCCTACCTGCAAAGCCGCTGCTACCAGCGATTTGGGGACTTGCTAGCAATCTTACCTACAAAGCCACTGCTATCAGCGATTGAAGACTTGCTAGCAATCCTACCAGCAAAGCCACCTTTTACATGGAAAAGGGGATTTCTCACGGCAAAACCTATAAGCACACACTTTCATAAAAATAATATTCCCTTCGCAAGGCATAATCAAAGTTATATATTAAAACCATTCATCCCAGAAAATAATCCAACATCTCAAAAAAAAAAAAAACATCAACCAACTACTAAAATCAGTCAGACTCCGAAATCAAGCACCCAAAGTGTTCCTCGAAATAAAAAAAAAGGAATCTAAAGGAGAAACATTCAAGGGAAGTTGTCCAACAGCGGTTTACTCTCTTCTTAGTAAGACGGTCCTTCACATCTTCAATAGCCGCTCTCTTTATAGCTAACACCTTGGACAGCTCATCAGCCTCCGCTTCTTGCCGTGTGATCTCCTCCGCAGAAGGGATTTCGACTACTGTATCCTTCAATTTCCGAATATCATCAATATTTTCCACGAACCCCGAAGCATTGAATTTCTTCTCCACACACACATCGCGGTGATGCTCCTAGTTAGCAATGACATCTTCAGAAACGGTGTGGCCAGTCACCCCGCACATGTCCCCAATAGAAGATAAAGCTTCTTCCACACGTTTAACCAACGCGATACGACTAGTGATCTTCCTGGTAGTATCCATATGTCCATACTTCTTCCAGATTTTTGTATACATCGCCTCATATTTGGCCAGCACGCTGATACCGCCGACCAACACGTGACCCGGGTAAGGAACCAAGTATGGAGGATCGAAAATGGCTCCTACAACCAGATCCGCAATCTGCGAAGGGTTCCCTTCCGCATCTGCGCCAGCAATCAGAGAATCATTTCCCGGTTGAACTGCATTCATGCTTTGTGATTGATTAACTTCCATCCCCTAGCCATCATTAGCGATCACAGTCACTACAGGCGGATTTTCAACTTCCATCTCCAGGTCATCACTGACGGTTGTTGTCACCAAGGGAAAGTCTTCATGTGTCTCCACCTCAGATCCATCTCTTGAGTCGGATTCCTCCTGCAAGATTTGAGTTAGACGTTTTCAAAGGGAGGAGGAAGAAAAAGAGGCGCGAAGCCTACCGAGCCACTTTACGAAAGGGATCCAGCGCTGCTATCGGAAGAATCACCTTCACCTTCCGAAATTTCTTCTTTATCTGGCGCATTACCGTTGTGAGAAGGCTCGATACTACCAGAATTACTCGAAGGAGTTACCGTCTCCTGACAGCGAGCAAGAGCAGCAAAAGCATTAACACTACCAAAGCCCTGGGAGAAATGAGACACATACCTTTAGCAGAAATTCGCACATTTGGAAACAAACCAGCAAAGAGGTGACACATACCTGATTATTGGAAGAACTGAAAGACACAAAGGCTGCAGGAGAACCCTTTGAAGCCATCTGAAACCCACAAGCACGGTTTTTCATCCTCTTCTCTTTCACTTGGGGACTTTCAGAATTTACAGACGACTTTCGCTTGAAATATCTCAACATTGGGTACTTCTTCAAAATTTCTTGGGAAGGATCACCACGAACATTCTCCACCGCGTCATCCACAAACTTGCGAATCATGAGATGCTCGCGGCACCAGAACTCGTTGTAACTAAAAGTTATCAAGGGTTCCGTTCACTGTTGAAAGAAGGGAAGACGGATACCTAGACCAAGGGCACTAGCATCGAAGGCAGCACGCAATGAATTCTCAGGAAGCTCCAGCCGGAAAGTAAGGGGCACCCCCTGATCGAAACCCATGTGGTGAGCTGCGCGATCAATATTGTACTCAGAAATCTGGAAAGCCCCTCTAAAGAAAGACGGCATGTGACCGAGGATGCAACTTTGAATAAATAAGTTTTCACCAACGCTCAAGTCGTCATTTGAAGACAAAATCACATCCGGCGCAGAAGCAAAAGTATCAATTTGAGTCACGGACCTATGAACTGGCTTCCACGGGCGAAAATTGATCTCGTGTGATTTATCAAGAAGGCTAACCAAGCTCACACCAACTCTTGGACGCTTATTCGCCCATCGAAGAATTCGAGAGCCACCCCAACTCGCAGGAATCGTAGGAAACGGCTTTGGAGTGTACTTTTCAAAATGCTCCCATAGCCACGCTTGCAGAAAAACGACGTGCACATACGAATCCACTTTCATGAAACCATTCGAAACTCGCATAATCGCGACTAAGTGATCCGGATGCACGTGCAAGGATCCAAGAAATAGCCTACCAATAGGAAGGACTTCACATTTTTCCAAATTCACAGCAATTGGTAGCAGCTCTGCCCTTATCTCCTTCTTTCCGAAACCGTCGTCAAGAATGTCTCTAGACAACCAGAGGGCCAAAAATGCTGCAACGTGGAGATCGCTGCTCTTCTGTCTAGCCTCCAACTTTTCCGGAAACCACTGAGATATCCACCAGTTGTAAAAGCACCTTTCATCCTCTTTCCGGACGGAATCCTTCGACTTCGCAGTAGAGTCTTTTCGGGAAAAATCTCCCAACTTAGCAACAAGGTCATTTCACATCTTCTTCTCATCTCTGGATAATTGGATGTTAAGATCCCCGGTTACAGGAAGATTCAACAAGAGATCCACGCTCTCCAAGGTGAAAGCTAGTTCGTCCCATCTACAGATAAGTATGTGAGTGTCCGAGCACCACCTAGAGAGAAAAGCAACCAAGCCCGGGACATCTTTCCTAATCTGGAGACTTAATGAAGCTCTGGCGGCATTAATAATCCTTGATCGAGTCAAGTTGAAATTTATATGCTCCCTACTCACCATAAATTCGACCCACACATCAAAAGAACGCAATGGGCTTTGACACATCCTGAAGTCAATACTGTAAGAGGCGTACACTCCGTTGTGAAGACAAAACCGTATGGTATGCCCCGGCCGAAATTTGCGGGTCTCCTTTTCATTTTCACCATCAGTCAATAAAGTTGGATCGAAGTCTAGAAGATTCCTCCGAGTAGGAGCAAAGGGTTTGGTAAAGAAATCATCATCTATGTTTGGTTTCTAACTATCAACATCTTTCGACGAAACGGAGCCTTGTACAGGTAACATCTTGTCGGTTTTTCTCGCTTAGCAACAAGATATCTTCACACAAAAAAACAGGGAAATTATGAAATGATCTCCCAAACACATAACCGCGCTCGAAAAGAAGAAAAATCTCTGACATATATACAGTATTCTTCTTCAGGATTCATATACAGTAATTCTTTCGGGCTCATATAAAGCACATATATAGTATTCTTCTTCGGGATTCATATACAATAATTCTTTCGGGTTCATATGAAGCACATATACAGTATTCTTCTTCGGGATTCATATATAATAATTATTTCGGGTTCATATGAAGCACATATACAGTATTCTTCTTCGGGATTCATATACAGTAATTTTTTCGGGTTCATATGAAGTGCATATACAGTATTCTTCTTCAGGATTCATATACAGTAATTCTTTCGGGTTCATATGAAGAGCATATACGGTATTTTTCTTCGAGATTCATGTGCAATATATTTCTCGGGTTCAAGTGCATATACAGTATCCTACTTCAGGTTCGAAATTACATGCGCAGTATATTTCTCGGGTTCAAGTGCATATACAGTATCCTACTTCAGGTTCGAAATTACATGCGCAGTATATTTCTAGGGTTCAAATACATATACGGAATCTTTCTTCAGGTTCAAAATTATGCGCGCAACATTCTCTACGTGTTCGAAATCATTTATGCAGTATTTTCTACGCAATCAAATCATACAATATTCTCTACAAGAAGCACGTCAATCGTACGCGCGATATCAACGCAAGATTTTTAAAAGAAAAAGCACCTACTTCTAGGGTTTGCACCTACAAAGGGAAACAAGAGAAGTACTAAAAGACACACCTGGGTAGCCGGTTTCTCCTTTATCACTTTACCGCTAGAAAGGAGGAAAGAAGGAACAAAGCGCAAGATAAAATAAAGGACTTCATATATATATATATATATATGCGAGCGGTTTTCATAATGGGGAAGGATTCCTTTTCTCCCAAAGCCGCGCGTATAAGGGAAGTTTAGGCCCAAAAGGCGCCCAACTTCCCAACGGCCGCTCAAGCCCCATCAATGGCGCCAATACCTCCTAAGCACGCTCCCTTTGCGCCGGTCTCACCACAACAGCCTCTCAACCTTGCGCCAGTACCGCCCAAGCTAGCACGCTACTTTTGTGCCGGTCCCACCAATCGCGCCGACCTGTCAATGTCGCCCCAGTCGCACCAGCTATCACATCCATCTCCCATCGGCCCCACCAACCAGTGCACGCTCAGTTTCTCAACTCACGCCAGCAGCTCAATGCTTCCCAGCCTTCCATTTCTGCCAAATTGTGCTAAACTCCCACTCCATGCAAAACTTCCAAGGATGAGGATTCTGAATCCAGTCCGCATCTCAGAAAAAAAGGTCAGATAAATCTCATGTTTCTCTTTCAGATCTTGTCTTGGCACCATCTTATGCTTACCTCGCAACAAAGCTCCTGTTTCGAGCTAAGCAGAGGATTTAATGTCGATGGTGGATTTTAGATAAGGGGTAAAATCATAAAACCCCATGACCTAGTGTTACCCGCAACACATTAACTACGAGCATTTTATTCAGGTGTCAATAATTAATTGGGGTATTTTTTCAAAATACCAGATTAGGGTTTTCGACACATAACCCTAATTCCAAAACCAAGCCACATACTGCGCACCATGGCAACGACGCCAAAACCAAGCCGCATACTTCGCACCATAGCAACGACGCCAAAACCAAGCCGCATACTGCGCATCATGGCAACGACGCCAAAACCAAACCACATATTCCACCCACAGGCAACCATGCCAAACTAAGCCGCTATATCATTTGGCACATGCCAAAAATAGCGCCCTAGGCTTGCAAATCGTTGATAGGTGTGATAAACACCTAATTTTATATTTAGTATTTATGCATTCTTTGTGAGTTTTCTTGTAAATTATGTATCTTATGTTTGATTTTGAGTTACTAGGTGCAATGGAGTCACTTGGAGCAATAAAAGGAGAAAAAGTCCATTTAGAGCGTAAAGAGAAAAAAAAAACGTAAATTCACTGGCAAGTGATACTGGAACCAGCAAAAGTTATGCAACAAAGGAGGTAACAAATGAACTAGAACTGACAGCAAGAACTATGCTAGGAACTGAACTGTAAACACATCCATTTGGGTGTCCCTTATCCTAATGAGTGGGTGTTGTAAATCCATTTTCCTTATAACCTAGAAACTAGGTTGAGTTGGTCATTACACGACCAGTTTTTCTCTCAGCCAAATCTCGTCGCCACTATCAGTTCCTTGCCAAGAATGGTTGATGCCGGAAAGATCAGGTCTGGTGGAGTACGTCGTCGGACCAGAGAGTTGTAAAAGGGTAAGAATAGTAAAATTTGTAAGAGTTTAATTTGTGTTTGAATTCTCAAACGGAAACTCTATCAAGAATAATAAGCTGATGTCGGAGAAAATGGAGATGAGGGGAGTAGAATCATCAAGCAGTACGAGTTTCTGTGGATTCAAGGGTATGTAATCAATGGGTTTGTGTTGGATTTTCATTTGGCAGTGATGGTATCGACTTATGAAGACCTAAGGTTCTACTGTATTAGAGGAGTGATAGAATTAGAGCTAGGATTTGTGTTGGATTTATGACTCAGTGACAGATTTGAACATTCGAAGTGATTAAAGGGGAGGCTGAGCTCAATTTCAATCATAAGAAAATGGGTTTGGAGTATGAAGAACTGATCTGAAATTGGCAGTATGGGTATGAATTCGATATAATTGGGGATTCTCAGGAATTGTAGAAAGAGATGCTTCTGTTGAAGACTGAACTGGGTCTCTAGATATATGTTAGGTTGCAGGGATTGAGCTAAATTGCAGGAAAAGCAATGGACCTATAGGTTTGTGTTGCTGTGATATAATGGGTTGTTGCTGGTGATTGGTATTGCAGGAGCTGTTGCTGTTGACTGCAGAACAAGGGAAGTGAAGCTGTTGTTTGAGGTGAAGCCGTTAACTAGTGTTGAATGAATGTGTTTACAGGGAATGGTTGAACCTGGTATGAAGTCGTTGTTGAAGAATAATTCGGTGAAATGAGTCTGACATGGAAGCAGCAGATGGTGATGGTGCTTCAGCTGTTAAACTGACAGAGTTGCAGCTGCGGTTGGTGTTGAAATGATGATGCAAAATTAACTAAGTTGGTGATAAATTCAAAGCCATAATTGAGAAATTGGATCTGGAAATTGTGATGATGTTGATTGTGGTGCTGTAAATGTTGTTCAGCTACTACCAGAACTAGAAGGAATTGCTGCTTCCATGAACTGATGGACAAGATGGTGGAGCTACTAGTGACAGTGGCTTGAGTGCACAAAGGAAGATGCACTACTACTGGAGCTAGATTGAATGGAAGAGAAGCTACATGCTGCACATGGAGTTACAAAGAACTGTAGAAAGTGGCAGTGAAGTTGGTGGTACGAAATCAAGAAGTCATTAGCTGTTGGAATGAAGTTGTGGTTGCAGCTGCAATACGGTGGCGAGTGGAATTGCAGGGGTGTTTCAGGTGCAAGGGAGCTACAGATGGTGGTTTTGCAGGGCAGCGGAGTTGGTATTGCGATGGCTTGGAGTTGCGGTTGAAGGCTAGAATAGGCTGTCAGTTCCAAAGAACTGACATGCCAAATTTCTAATGGGCTTATGGAGTGAGCTGAGATGGTTGGTATTGCAGGCACTCGTGTTGTTGTTGGCTTGAACAAGAATTAAACTTGCTTTCGGCACTGATGGTGATTTTTAGTAGATAGCTACAAAGCTGGAGCCGTGGCGTGTACTGTGTTCGGGGGAAAGATGGGTTCGACTATGGTGCATAGCAGGGAAGTGCAAGGAGTGGCATTTCAGCTTTATGCGAACTTGAGTAATAACAGGTTGAGGAGTAGATTTCAGCTGCATTCGCAGAAATAGTACGAAATCGGAGTGAAAATGGCGCGCCGGTGAGCATAGTTCCGGTAGACGGATTTCAGCACTTGAAGCATGAATCGTTATATTTCAGTGAATCACGAAGGGGGTACGTGTTGGATACAAGAGTTGGCCGCGGCACATATGAGCTACGAGTCACGCTTTTGGGTACGTTTTCGCAAGAGAGAAAGAATTGGTTTGGATGATTTTTGTGAATGTTTGAAATGCAGAAAAGGAAAGTGAGTTGCTGGAAGGACATACTTGTTGGTGACAATTTCTGATGACAAAAGCGGCATGAGTCAATTTTCCGGTGACCGGATTCCGGCGATGACGTCAGTAATTCTGGTGATCAGTTTTGGACCCAAAATTCCAGAGACATATTTCTCACACATGGGCTTGGTGGACTACTAGATGGACGTGGACTTGAATATTTTGAAGGCTAGACCTAATTTTGGAACAAGAAGAACTATAAAAGAGAAGACTTTTCTCTAAACCTAATATCTTTTATCTTGAAATATATCTTATCTTCTACTTTTGTTTCTAGGGTTTGCAACATGCTAGGGTTTCTCTTTCTTCTTGTTATGAACTCCATTAACATAAGTACTTAATTTTATTATTGGTTATGGAATAATTGGATTTCACATAATATGGTTTTTGATATGATAAATTAGTTTTGTCTCCATACTTTATCGTTTATGATTCATTGTTTATATTGTTACATGAATTGAATGCTTGTTTGATCGAGTCGCGAATTGGTTGAGTTTGTGTTCATATCTATTGCTAGATTAGGGTTTGTTATACATAAAAGTGATAGATTCCTGATTACAAGTAGCATGAATATGGTTATAGCTTGTAGTGATGCATCCTTATAATCATATGTGAACCATAACCTTTGTTAAATTGGATTAGTGCGTTTTCCACGTTCAATTTCTTTGATTGGCCTGATTTCATAGAACTTAATGCATCTAGGGAATTAAACTTGATTAGTGCTTTTACATGTTAGGTTGTTCTCTTAGATAGAACTCATACTCGCATCTTTTAATGTGTTTGTTGATGACAAAAGAAGATTAGCGGGATATTCTTGCGATCAAGATATTCTAGGGCTTTTGATAAACGTTGAGATTAAATATAAATTCTAGTTATTTTGAAGAAAACATATTTGTGAATGAAGATGAATCCTTAACCAATATTATCATCCTTGATTTGTTTACTTTTCTTTATTTGCTTTAAGTTTATATTACTTGCACAAAAATCAGAAAACCCCCGGTGTTATTGATAGGAAACCAAAAATATATTGACAACCAAGACCTCTCTGTGGGATCGATCCTTTCTTGCCCTTGCTATATTTATATTTTGAGTAGTAAGAAAGTGTAAATTATTTTTGACGCATACGACAACGATCAAATTTTGGCGCCGTTGCCGGGGAGGCAACGGTTGTCACTTGTTTTTGGTTTCTTATTTTTGTTTTTAGTTTTATTTCTTATTTTTGTTTTTCTTATTTTCTGGTTTTGACATAGTTTTGAGAACTCTTGTTTCAGGTACCAATTCTATGGAAGGAGCGTATTGGAGCAATGGATATGATTTTAAACCTCCTCAACACTATGACAATTTCCCACCATCTATGGAATGCAATCAAAACCAATTTATTGGCTATGATGCATATCCTAGAGAACCTTATGGTGATTTTCATACATACCAACAACCACCTTGTAGTGGGTATGTAAGTCAAGCACCTAGGTGTGATAATTCTACTTCTAATTGGCTTTATTCGAGTTGTATGAAGATTATGAACGGTTTGCAAGATATGCAACAAAGGCTAGACCAACTTGACCGTAATAGAGAGAACGTCGCACAAACCAATTTCTGGAACATTCCTTCTTACCCAACTCCAGATCGTAGT
Organism: Papaver bracteatum; assembly: GCA_023529315.1. Classification (NCBI taxonomy): domain Eukaryota; kingdom Viridiplantae; phylum Streptophyta; class Magnoliopsida; order Ranunculales; family Papaveraceae; genus Papaver; species Papaver bracteatum. The sequence goes on along the minus strand of JAJJWX010004887.1, from coordinate 435,368 downwards.
TATGATTATTCACCCATTCAAAGGGAAGAGTCATGGGAAAGAGAACCTATTGTATCAAATGGTGGTAAGCGTGTGAACGTCAGGAAACTTGCACAGAAATTATACAAGTTGGAAGACGATGGATACTCGGAAGATCTTGTCGATGAAATTAGTATGACCATTCATATGGAACTCAAACGACGTCGTGATAAAGGTTGGGAACCCAACGACGATTCTGATTATGGTGAGTCTGAAGATGAAGACGATGATGATTGTGTTGAAAAGGACCAACCTTTGAAGATATTTGATGACGTTAGTGTAGTTGACTAAACTCTTGATCTTTATAATGATAAAGCACCTATTCAAAAGGTATATGAGTATGATGAAACTAATGTTTTTCATAATTTTGCAACATGGTTTGAGTCTAATTAAGAGGAGTGTGTTGAGAATGTGACCGTTATGACCAATATTGTGGAACACCCAATTGAGCTTGCATATGATTGTAATGATGATGTTGATGCCGAGATTCCGGTTAAGGAAGAATCGGATGAAGAATGGTTGCAAGGTTTGATAAAGGACCATGATATACAAGAGGTGAATAGTTCACTTGAATTTTTCAAGGATGAAGAGGATTCCGTGCTACAAGAGATTGTGCGAGGTTTGTCTAACCCTTTGCATATTGTTTCTTCTCCTTTACCTCTTATTGGTTTGAATGTATGTGCTTCGAGAACATTGTTGAATGATTTTGTTTCTCGATTTCCTCCATTAGAGAAACTTGATTCTCATACTATGCAGGTTTTGGAACAAGAAACCGTGGAAGTACTCGAATCCTATATTCTTTATGCACTTCCAAGTGTGGACAAGAATAAGTGTGGGGGAAACTTTTATCAGTTAATAGCTTCATTTATGTTTTATATTACTAATATTTGTGTGAAGTTAGTGTTTGCAAAACAGGTGCTATGGGTGGATCCCCAACTTTTCCGATTATTGGTGTATGGGGAATTCAACTTGCAAGTCGGGCCGAAGACTTTAAACCAAGCGCTAATGGGAGGCAACCCACTGGTTTTGTGTATCTATCTCTATCTTTTTATTTTATTTTAAGTCTTTTATCTTTATTTTCTTATTTTGTATATTTGCATATCAAAACTCCAACTTTTATATATTTTTGAACAATTTAGAATAAACACTAGCCTTTCTAAGTAGATGGCATTTTTTCTTGGCGGTGAGGTGTATATATTGGCTGAGTTGAGATTAGATGCCAACTAAATAGCTTGTTTAGTGTTTATCCTCTTTTGCTCCGAAATAGCTATGAGTTGGAGTAATGAGTTTTTATCATGCATTTTATTTTCTTATTTTGTATATATATATCATGTTATGAATTTCCCACCTTGACTTTCTTTGGACGATTCAATTTACATTGAGGACAATGTGAAGTTTAAGTGTGGGGGACCATTTATATGTTTGTATGGTTTGTATAGTTTGTTTTATGCCTTTAAAAAAAAATCATAAAAATAGAAAAAACCAAGAAAGAAATTGTGCATTTTGAACTCCGAAATCTAGAAACTTGTGCCTTTAGGATGATGCCATTAGTGGATGGAACCATTTTGAATGAAGGATTTGAGGAACCAATTAACTAAAAGGGGACGAACATAGCTCAGAAATCACAATTAACATGATAGTTGTTACCATATCTCGGAATATCACCATATCGCATTCTATTTTTATTTTTCCATATTTATCTATTGTTCTCTAAGTGTTTTGGTGGGTCACTAAACATCGACGTGTTATTACTGCTAGGATGAAACAGAGTGATTGAGTTACTAAAAAAAAAAGACCGACCAATTAGACCAAACGGAATAAAATGACACTTGGGAATAGCAGTTTGTGTGAAACGTAGTCCCTGTCTCCGTCGCCTAAACAAGCGTGGAATGCAGGATCCAAGGCAACTATCACGTACTCGCTGACAAGAAGCATGCGCTTGGATCCAAAAGATTTAATCATGTTGTCTAAAAAAAAAGGGGTTGGAGCCCAGCTTGTTGCTAGGCTCCCGACTAGTTTCTTGTCTGATGAGAATCTTTTTGAATATTAATAATATTGATTTTAATAGAAGAAAAAAAAGGTGAAAAAAAAAAGTGAAAAAAAAAGAAGAAAAAAAAAGTATTATAATGGTTGAATAAAGTCACTCCTGGTTCCCTTGTATATGCCAGTGAGTTGATATAGAATTCATACCAGTAGCTCAATCCAATAGGTATAGGTTCATCTTGGCAGTGACCTTCAGACAGATATGGGAAACATCGATCACTTGTGAACATTCACCAACATCTACATTTTTATCCATCTTCTTAATCTTTTCATTGTGATTGTGGTTTGTTAGTTTCCGAGTATTGTTGCTTGTTCGACTATCTAATTAGAGTTTATTTACTAATATATGAATTGAATTTGCACAAGGTACCTCCTCCTGTAGTCATTTTGGATTCGTTCATTGATTTGTCACAAATAGACGGAGTTGGAAATATAGGTTTTGTAGGTAGACCTCTTGTAAACCTTCACGAGACTAAAACTCGTCCACTAGGGACACCTAGGGGTTTAAAGGATTGTTATTTATGCTAAAATTAACCGTAGCCTCGATGTCACGGAGTTGTATGTATGATTTAGAATTATTATGTTTGATTTGCTTGAGGATTAGCAAAGTCTAAGTGTGGGGGAATTTGATAGGTGAGATAAACACCTAATTTTATATTTAGTATTTATGCTTTCTTTGCGAGTTTTCTTGTAAATTATGTATCTTATGTTTTATTTTTAGTTACTAGGTGCAATGGAGTCATTTGGAGCAATAAAAGGAGAAAAACTCCATTTAGAGCGTAAAGAGAAAAAAACGTAAATTCACTGGCAAGTGATACTGGAACCAGCAAAAGTTATGCAACAAAGGAGGTAACAAATGAACTAGAACTAACAGCAAGAACTATGCTAGGAACTGAACTGTAAACACCTCCATTTTGGTGTCCCTTATCCTAATGAGTGGGTGTTGTAAATCCATTTTCCTTATAACCTAGAAACTAGGTTGAGTTGGTCATTACACGACCAGTTCTTCTCTCAAACAAATCTCGTCGCAACTATCAGTTCCTTGCCAAGAATGGTTGATGCCGGAAAGCTCAGGTCTGGTGGAGTACGTCGTCGGACCAGAGAGTTGTAAAAGGGTAAGAATAGTAAAATTTGTAAGAGTTTAATTTGTGTTTGAATTCTCATACGGAAACTCTATCAAGAACAATAAGCTGATGTCGGAGAAAATGGAGATGAGGGGAGTAGAATCAACAAGTAGTTACGAGTTTCTGTGGATTCAAGGGTATGTAATCAATGGGTTTGTGTTGGATTTGCATTTGGCAGTGATGGTTTCGATTTATGAAGACCTAAGGTTCTACTGTATTGGAGGAGTGATAGAATTAGAGCTAGGATTTGTGTTGGATGTATGACTCTGTGACAGATTTGAACATTCGAAGTGATTAAAGGGGAGGCTGAGCTCGATTTCAATCATAAGAAAATGGGTTTGGAGTATGAAGAAATGATATGAAATTGGCAGTATAGGTATGAATTCGATCTAATTGGGGATTCTAAGGAATTGTATAAAGAGCTGCTGCTGTTGAAGACTGAACTGGGTCTCTAGATGTATGTTAGGTTGCAGGGATTGAGCTGAATTGCAGGCAAAGCAATGGACCTGAAGGTTTGTGCTACTGTGATATAATGGGTTGTTGTTGGTGATTGGTATTGCAGGAGCTGTTGCTGTTGACTGCAGAACAATGGAAGTGAAGATGTTGTTTGAGGTAAAGCCACTAACTAGTGTTGAATTAATGTGTTTACAGGGAATGGTTGAACCTGGGATGAAGTCGTTGTTACAGAATAATTCAGTGAAATGAGTCTGACATGGAAGCAGCAGCTGGTGATGGTGCTTCAGCTGTTGAACTGACAGAGTTGCAGCTGCGGTTGGTGTTGAAATGATGATGCAAATTAACTGAGCTGGTGATGAATTCAAAGCAGTAATTGAGAAATTGGATCTGTAAGTTGTGCTGATGTTGATTGTGGTGCTGTAAATGTTGTTCAGCTACTACCAGAACTGGAAGGAATTGTTGCTGCCATGAACTGGCGGACAAGATGGTGGATCTGCTAGTGACAGTGGATTGAGTGCACAAAGGAAGATGTACTACCACTGGAGCTAGATTGAACTAAAGAGAAGCTACATGCTGCACATGGAGTTACAAAGAACTGTAGAAAGTGGCAGTGAAGTTGGTGGTACGAAATCAATAAGTCATGAGCTGTTGGAATGAAGTTCTGGTTGCATCTGAAATACGGTGGCGAGTGGAATTGCAGGGGTGTTGCAGGTTCAAGGGAGCTACAGATGGTGGTTTTGCAGGGAAGCGGAGTTGGTATTGCGATGGATTGGAGTTGCGGTTGAAGGCTAGAATAGGCTGTCAGTTCCAAAGAACTAACATGCCAAATTTCTAATGGGCTTATGGAGTGAGCTGAGATGGTTGGCATTGCAGGCACTCGTGTTGATGTTGGCTTGAACAAGAACTGAACTTGCTTGCGGCACTGATGGTGATTTTTAGTAGATAGATACAAAGATGGATCCGTGGCGTGTACTGTGTTCGGAGGACAGATGGGTTCGATTATGGTGCATAGCATGGAAGTGCAAGGAGTGGCATTTTAGCTTTATGGGAACTTGAGTAATAACAGGTTGAGGAGTAGATTGCAGCTGCATTCGCAGAAATAGTGCGAAAACGGGGTGAAAGTGGCGCGCCGGTGAGCATAGTTCCGGTAGCCGGATTTCAGAACTTGAAGCATGAATCGCGATATTTCAGTGAATCGCGAAGGGGGTACGTGTTGGATACAAGAGTTGGCCGCGGCACATATGAGCTACGAGTCACGCTTTTGGGTACGTTTTCGCAAGAGAGAAAGAATTGGTTTGGATGATTTTTGTGAATGTTTGAAATGCAGAAAAGGAAAGTGAGTTGCTGGAAGTACATACTTGTTGGTGACAATTTCTGATGACAAAAGCGGCATGAGTCAATTTTCCGGTGACCGGATTCCGGCGATGAAGTCAGCAATTCCGGTGATCAGTTTTGGACCCAAAATTCCAGAGACATATTTCTCACACATGGGCTTGGTGGACTAGTATATGGACGTGGACTTGAAGATTTTGAAGGCTAGACCTAATTTTGGAACAAGAAGAACTATAAAAGAGAAGACTTTTCTCTAAACCTAATATCCTTTATCTTGAAATATATCTTATCTTCTACTTTTTTTTCTAGGGTTTGCAACATGCTAGGGTTTCTCTTTCTTCTTGTTATGAACTCCATTAACATGAGTACTTAATTTTATTATTGGTTATGGAATAATTGGATTTCACATAATATGCTTTTTGATATGATAAATTAGTTTTGTCTCCATACTTTATCGTTTATGATTCATTGTTTATATTGTTACATGAATTGAATGCTTGTTTGATCGAGTCGCGAATCGGTTGAGTTTGTGTTCATCTCTATTGGTAGATTAGGGTTTGTTATACGTAAAAGTGATAGATTCCTGATTACAAGTAGCATGAATATGGTTATAGCTTGTAGTGATGCATCCTTATAATCATATGTGAACCATAACCTTTGTTAAATTGGATTAGTACGTTTTCCACGTTCAATTGCTTTGATTGGCCTGATTTCATAGAAATTAATGCATCTAGGGAATTAAACTTGATTAGTGCTTTTACACATTAGGTTGTTCTCTTAGATAGAACTCATACTCGCATCTTTTAATGTGTTTGTTGATGACAAAAGGAGATTAGTGGGATATTCTTGCGATCAAGATATTCTAGGGCTTTTGATAAACGTTGAGATTAAATATCAATTCTAGTTATTGTGAAGAAAACATATTTGTGAATGAAGATGAATCCTTAACCAATATTCTCATCCTTGATTTGTTTACTTTTCTATATTTGCTTTAAGTTTATATTACTTGCATAAAAATCAGAAAACCCCCGGTGTTATTGATAGGAAACCAAAAATATATTGACAACCAAGACCTCTCTGTAGGATCGATCCTTTCTTGCCCTTGATATATTTATATTTTGAGTAGTAAGAAAGTGTAAATTATTTTTGACGCATACGACAATGATCAACCGTGCAACTAGGTCAACTTGGTCGTGCGTGCCATTGGAACATGCCAACATGCATCACTAGACAATTTCTATTTTTAAGCCTTTATTCCCATCTAGCGCCCACAACTTGGCCCAATAGCCATGTGTGCCATTGGCACATGCCAAACGCACCAGTAGCCAATTTCTCTTCCTGAGTTTCACTTACGGGTTACTTTTACACCTTCAGTGGCCTCAAGACCTAAATACTCCCGCGTTCGGGTATAGGAAATTCTTTTCCCGTCAGATGGGCAGGCTGATCGTCAAAATCCAAGTTCGTATGAGAATTCTACAATTGGTTTAGTGAAGGGCGCCAATTAGGGTTTCAAAACCCTAAACCGCGAGTGTTTCCTTGAAGCTTGGCCACGCGTGCCATACGCACATGCCAAAACGCTCACTAGCCACTTTCTATTCCAAGCCGCTACCCAATTGTAGCGCCCATGACTTGGTCAAAGTGGCCGTGCGTGCCATTGGCACATGCCAACACGTTACCACTAGCCACTTTCTATTCCAAGCCACTACCCAATGGTAGCGCCCGCGAATTGGCCAAAGCGGCCGTGCGTGCCATTGGCACATGCCAACACGTTACCACTAGCCACTTTCTATTCCAAGCCGCTACCCAATTGTAGCGCCTGCGACTTGAACAAAGTGGCCATGCGTGCCATTGGCACATCCCAACACGTTACCACTAGCCACTTTCTATTCCAAGCCGCTACCAAATTGTAGCGCCCACGACTTGGACAAAGTGGTTGTGCGTGCCATTGGCACATGCCAACACGTTACCACTAGCCACTTTCTATTCCAAGCCGCTATCCAATTATAGCGCCCGCGACTTGGCCAAGGTGGCCGTACGAACCATTGGCACATGCCAACACGTTACCACTAGCAACTTTCTATCCCAAGCCGCTATCCAATTGTAGCGCCTGCGACTTGGGCAAAGTGGCTGTGCGTGCCATTGGCACATGCCAACACGTTACCACTAGCCACTTTATATCCCAAGCCGCTACCAAATTGTAGCGCCCGCGACTTGGCCAAAGTGGTCGTGCGTGCCATTGGCACATGCCAACACGTTACTACTATCCACTTTCTATTCCAAGCCGCTATCCAATTGTAGCGCCCGCGACTTGGCCAAGGTGGCCGTACTTGCCATTGGCACATGCCAACACGTTACCACTAGCCACTTTCTATCCCAAACCGCTATCCAATTGTAGCACCCGCGACTTGGCCAAAGTGGTCGTGCGTGCCAATTGCACATGCCAACACGCAACCACTAGCCACTTTTATCTCCAACCTACTAGCCAATTTCCAAGGCATTCCACACATGTCATTGGAACATGCTCCACTAGCGACTTTGGCATTGTCATTCGCACTCAAAGTGCAACTTGCGGCCAAGGCATCTCGCACATGCCATTGGCACATGCCTAATGCTCCACCAAGCGACTTTGGCATTGCCATCCGCACTCAAAGTACGAATCGCGGCCAAGGCGTTCCTCACATTCCAAATGCTCCATCAAGTGACTTTGGCATTGCCATCCGCTCTCAAAGTACAACTTGCGGTCGAGATATCCCGCCCATGCCATTGGAACATGCCGCAACGCTTCACTAGCAACTTTGGCATTTCCACTTGCGCCCACTCTCAAGACATCAACACAAATTGGGGGATGATTTATTGGGGTTTTGGTTTGGCGGTCACAGCGTGCAGCGTACACTACGCTCGCAATAAAGCAAGGCGTGCAAGGAATGAATACGATCAATTAAATAAGGAAATTTATGGTGAAAACGTTTTCACCATAAAGCCAACGGTTTCCACCTCCTGTGTTTTAATTGACACATTTACTCAATTCCTTAATGAGGCCAGGGTACGTTAAATCTCACTTGTATAAATAGGTTTCACATATTCTGCTAAAACACACAAGTTTTGGTCAGGCAAAATACAACACTATCAGATAGCAACTTTGCAAGCTCTCTCAAAAGCTTCCATCACTAGCAAGATTCCGCAAGGTTCTACACTTCTGATACAAGTCGAGATACTACCTAGCCAGAACTCTCTGGTCTCATCACCCTTCTTCGCTTTCCTCCCCAAATCAACCCTTCTCCTCCACTTTGTGACCGAAGAAAATCTGGAACGACCATCTTCTTGGTTTAGGCCAGAGATGTACAGATTGATATCTCAGATCAAAAGTGCTCACGTGTAGCACATTTTTTTAAGGGTTTAAACCAGTCTCTCCACCATCGAATTTACCAAATTCGGCAGAGGCGATTTTCTCCCATAAACACCTGGATTCCCTTTAGATGTACCATTACAGCAAATGATTATCTGAATCATAGTAGGAAATTTGAAGAAGCACTGTTTAACTTCAGTAATTTGAGCTTTAATCCCTGTAATACTAAAGAACACAAGAGAATCTATAAATAATACACACATACCCACATCTTCTCTCTATTCAGGCACTACATTCTTTTGTGAAGCTAACAATTCTTTGTTTAAATTTTGCAACATCTGGTTTTTCCCCTCATAGATAATTTTGTTTCTAGTATGCATGTCATAGATCTACCATAACATTAAATGCACAAGTGTATACCAGATTTCCTTAACAACCGCACTCTGCCCTTTAACTAAATATATGACTTTCTCAAAAGTTAAAGGATTGAGAAACTTAAAAACACCACCCAACCAATGCCAAATATTCTCACAAAAGTCACAGTACCAGAGTTTGTGTTCCATTGTGTCCTGATTTTTCCCACATAAATAACATTTAGACATAGTGTGAAAACCCTTCTTCCTCACTGCCTCCTCAGTTGCACAAGCATATCTAAGAATATTCCATAAATTTGCAGAGGTGTGTGGGTGAATGTATGGATCCATACCTTATTGTCCCAAGGAACCACATGGTACTTTGTCCTCACCACCTGAACTGCTCTATCTACGGTGAAATTTCTTGTAAGATCTCCGATCCACACCCTCTTATCATGTCATGTACCTAATGCTAGTAGTTCCTTAGCCTCAAAATACTGAAACATACATTCAAAGATATGCCATTCACCATCCTTTATTAAGATCGATCTCCACTTTCATATCACCATTTTGCAGAATAAAAAAATCCTCAGCATGTCTTTCCATTAATGCATATACTCCTTAATTTGTTTGTCTTTCCATACGAAAACGCATTTCCCATCACCAACCAGCCATCTACTTCCTTCATTAAAGTCATAAATTACCTATTTTATCCCGAGCGAAATAGATGACTTCCTGTAAAATTTAATCCATTTAACGTCCTCAGTTTCTCATATAAAAAATGTCCATTCAACATCCTCAGTTTCAATCTTCCAGAGTAGCTTCATTAAGAGTGCTTTGTTAATTACTTCCAACCTTCTGAGATCAAGTCCACCTTTATTAACATGAGAATTTACTTCATCCCACTTAACAATAACCAGTTTATTTATATCAGGGCCACCAGTTGCTTTTTACTTGAAAAGTCAATGATTAATATAGGAATTTTATTTCATGCGGTGATTCTAAAAAAAACCATAGAATAAAATCACGTGAAAACCTCCCCTCACATTGAGAGTGGGCTCCGCCTATATGGAGTTAACAGGGGACCGTTTTTGAGACCCATAATTACGAAAATGTGAAAGGATGCTTTCTGGTTAGTTTATTCTCACGGTTCATTAAGAGTTTTCTTATTTGATAATGATTTTTTTTTGTAGTGATAATGTCTACCTTTGGTGAAGCCAACTATTTTTCTACCGACTTTTTAAGTTAATTTCGGAAGAAAATTTTAGCAAAAAAACTATAACTATTCTACTTTATAAACCTTCATTGTTGTATGCCTAATTTTGGTTTTGAATGGCTTTTTTCTGGAATTTATCCGCCCTGCAATTTTCTAGATAGAAAATATTTTTGGAGAGAAATTGAAGAAGTAAGAAGTTATTGGGATTTACCATGGGTTATTGGAGGAGATTGGAATGTAATTAGTTTCATTCATGAGAGAAGTTCTTGCACTCAAGCAAATAATGCAATGAAGATCCTTAATAGATTCATATCAAGACACGAGTTGATTGATTTTCCAATGATTGGGGAAACTTATACTTGGACAAACAATCAAGTCCAGAGTATTCGCAGCAGAATTGATAGATTTTTAGCCTCATCAGATTGGGAGAGTCAGTTTCCAAATGTCATTCAACAAGCTCTTGCCAGGCCATGCTCTGATCATAGTCCACTTGCCCTTATTTGCGATGGTGTGAAAGGTGGTCTAGGTCCTTTTCTTTGTAAAACTTTCTGGTGTGCACATCCTGAATTTTTCAATTTTATCCAAAATGCTTGGTTATCTTTCTCTGTGTTCATCGATTGTGCGTCAAATTGGTATCAGAGTTAATGCAAAGCTTTTACAATGTGTAAGAAGCAAATGTTAAAGCCTTTAGAGAAGTGGCAACGGAAAACGACAATTTATGAAGCAATGGGCTAAACAAATTTATGGAGACATGGATAGGCAATTGGAGGAGCTAGAGGAAGTGTTTATGCAGTTGGATGAAGAATAAGATATTCACAATGGCTTGACGGAAGAACAGTGGAATCTAAGGTTGAAAGCAAGACAAGACTACTACAATTTAACTATTGCCAAAGCAGAGAAATGGAGAAGCAGAAGCAGAATCAATCATATCATTAATTTTGAAAACAATACTGCTTATTTTCATAAAACACAAAGCTTGCTTATGGTTGAGAAGCAAACCGGAAGACAAGTCAAGATAGGAGATATGGAGCAAGATCAGAAAAACACCACAAGCCATGCTCGATCATAGTCCACTTGCCCTTATTTGCGATGGTGTGAAAGGTGGACTAGGTCCTTTTCATTGTAAAACTTTCTGGTGTGCACATCCTGAATTTTTCAATTTTATCCAAAATGCTTGGTTATCTTTCTCTGTGTCAGGTAATGCAGCTTTTACAATGTGTAAGAAGCTTCAAATGTTAAAGCCTTTACTGAAGCAATGGGCTAAACAAATTTATGGAGACATGGATAGGCAATTGGAGGAGTTAGAGGAAGTGTTTATGCAGTTGGATGAAGAATAAGATATTCACAATGGCTTGACGGAAGAACAGTGGAATCTAAGGTTGAAAGCAAGACAAGACTACTACAATTTAACTATTGCCAAAATCAGCAAGTTCAAACAAAAGAGAAATGGAGAAAGCAAGAGAGGAGTTTACACTTGTAATCTTGTTCATAATCAATCATATCATTAATTTTGAAAACAATACTGCTTATTTTCATAAGCTTGCTTCAGATAGGAGATATGGAGACAATTAAGCAAGGAATTGTTGATCATTTCAACATCAGGTGAATAGAATTTCTTCTTTAAATTCAATGCATCTCAACTAAATTTCTGAAGAAGTGAGGGACTGGTTGGAGCGGGATGTCAGTGAAGAAGAATGCATTTCTGCAGTCAAACTGTTGGGTCAAAACAAAGCACCAGGACCTGATGTCTTTGCTGTAAGTTTTTATCTCTTTTGCTGGGACATCATTAAATTTGACTTGATGAAAAATTTTCAGGAGTTGCAACATAAAAACTTCTTAGATTGGATATTGAAGAACACTTTTATTACTATTATTCCTAAAAAGGATACAGTGGAGGAGATAAAATATCTAAGACCTATTAGTCTTATTCATGGGGTGTACAAAATTGTTTCTAAAGTCCTAGAAGAAAGGTTAAAAGTTTCTCTTCCTTCTATTATCTCTTCTCAACAGACTGCTTTTATCAAAAAAATACAAATCTTAGATGGTGCTCTTGTGGCTAATGAGTTGATAGACTCTAGGATTAGAAGTGGAAAACCTGGTCTTTTATGCAAAGTCGATTTTGAAAAGGCCTTTGATCATGTAAACTGGGAATTTTTAGATGTAATTTTTGCAAAAATGGTGTTTGGAGAAAGATGGAGGAGATGGATAAAGTGTTGTGTAGAGTATGTAAGGTTCTCCATTCTTATTAATGGCTCAGCTACTGGTTACTTCAAGAGTTGCAAAGGAATTAGACAAGGGGATCCCTTGTCACCTTTTCTTTTTCTTTTTGTTGGTGAAGCTTTATCATATATGTTAAAATAAGCTCAAGATCAAGGTCTCATCACTGGTTTTCAAGCTATCAATGGAGGTACTGTAATTAGTCATTTACAATTTGCAGATGACATTCTCATATTCTTGGATGCTGATATGGAACAAATTGGATGCTGATATGGAACAAATGAAAAATTTAAGACTAGTTTTATTTTCTTTTGAATTGCTCACTGGATTGAAGATTAATTTTACAAAAAGCAAGATTTATGGAGTTGGATATGATGGTGATTTACATCAATTCTCTGATCTCTTGGGTTGTTCATCTGACACTCTCCCGACAACATATCTTGGACTGCCACTGGGTGACAAATACAAGGGTTTAGCCAAATGGGATAAAGTCATTGACAAAGTGATTGTGAGATTGCCAAGATGGAAAAAACCTCTTTTGAAAAGAGCTGGTAAAGTTACTCTTATCAAGAGTGTTTTAGCTAGTCTTCCAACATATTACATGTCTCTTTTTGAAATGCCAGCTTCTGTGGCAAAAAGAATTGAGAAATTAATGAGAGACTTTTTATGGGATGATAGTAGTGGAAATAAGAAACATCACTTAGTGAAATGGGCTGTACTTTATAGAATAAAGAAAAATGGTGGATTAGGAATCAAGAATATGAGAAAAATGAATCAAGCTTTGTTAACCAAATGGCATTGGAGATTTGCAAAGGAAGAGAGTGCTCTATGGAAGGAAATAGTGGTGGAAAAATATGGGACAGATGGTGTTGAGTGGCTTTCAAAATATCCAAATTCTTCTTTTGGAAGGTCTGTTTGGAAGGGTATTATGGGATGCAGTGAAATTTTCAGAAATAATGTAAAGTTTAAACTCAACAAAGGCACCAAAATCAGATTCTGGAAGGATAATTGGCTCCTTCCAACCAATTTGCAATCTGTTTTTCCTAATTTGTATGCTCTTTCTAGAAAAAAAAAACAGTTATGTTGCAGATTATTTCTTAAGAGACTATACAGGTTTGAAGTGGGATCTGGGTTTACCAAGAAGGCTTAATACAAATGTCAGAACTGAAATGAACTGGCTAAATACTGAACTAGCTAATGTTGTTATTAATGCACAGGAAGAAGACGTGTTGGAATGGTCTCTCACTGCCAAAAAAAAAATTCTCGGTCAAGTATACATATGATAAGTTAATAAATGAAGAAGAAGTGGCTCCAAACCAAAACATTTTTCAGCTCTTATGGAAGCTAAAGGTTCCTCCATTCACTGGTTTCTTCCTCTGGACTTTAGCTCATTCAAGACTTCCTACTAGAGATATGCTAAGAAGAAGGGGTGTGGATTTTCCAACTAATTGTATCTTTTGTGCCAACAGTGAGACAACTGATCATACTTTCATCCACTGTGACTTTGCTAAGCAGGTGTGGATATACTTTATTGAGAAACTTAAATGGTTTTTTACTATGCCTCCAGACATAATTTCCTTTTTGTTTGCTTGGCCTCTGCCACAAGTGAACAAGATTCAATCACAGGTGTGGAATATCATTCCAGCTGTGATACTTTGGAGTCTTTGTAAGGAACGAAATTCAAGAGTTTTTCAGGGGAGGACGCATTCTGTGGAGGCTGTGATTAGCAAAGCTCAATTTCTCATGTTTACTTGGTGTCTTGTCTTCAAAGAATTTCAGGATTTGTCTTTTACAGAAGTGATAGAAAATTGGCCTAGAGCATACTTCAGTACAACATAATTCAGATGGTATGCTTACTTTTCTGATGATGTCTACTTTCATTTTTATCCCTTTAGCAAGTTAGGTAGTTCTACTATCTTTTCTCTAAGCTTCTTTGTACTCTTTCCGGGTGGTTCAAGCCTCTTGTACCCTCGCTTTTTGATCAATAAATCTTCTTTACCGATCAAAAAAAAAAACTATAACTATTAAAAAAATACGTATTTATAATCAAAACAAACAAAATGGAGTCCATTATCGGAAACAATGATAATCATTGTTGTCTTACTGAAAGATCATATCCATCTTACCAACTTGAATCTCTACTCTCCGTGCAATAATGATCTAGAGACGGTTGTTCAGCTACTTCTTCAATGACAAATTGCCGCAACTTCTTGGAACACCCTTCTCTCTCTCCTTTCAAATCAATTAGGTGCCACCTACATTCTAACCCCATACACACAAATCTATCAATTCGAAAAAATTAAATCCCCAAACTCAATCGTTAGCTCTTTCTGATTTCTTTTATGGTCCTTGTGGATGGCCAACATTGAACTAGTATATCGCCAAAACCGTTCGACTCCGGAAAATGTTCTGCATATGGAAATCGCTATTCACTTGGGGGAAAAAACACACGCACCTCCTACGCTACCTGTAAATACCACAAGAACAACAACAACTATATATCGGTAGGTTGGGTCAACCCTATCCGAAATTGGATCAAGATCAATCAATACATATATATTGGCTAGCGGCCACCTAGGTATTGCATGTGTAGGATTCATAAAAAGGGATCGCAGAACAAGAATTATGCTAGAAATAGGAATAACCACCATCATAATAGCACATATATGGTCCAAACTCATGGCATCAAGTGACAGATTTTTTTTTTGACCAATAATATAATTCGAAACAGATTCAGTAAACCTCTCATGCATCATACCCGCCCATACTGATCCACCATGGTATTTAAACGAGAATATTAATGGAAATCACACATAAAATGAACCAAATTCTAATGCGCTATCGAGCACAACCAAAAGGAAGCAAACTAGACGGAAAATGGGCTGGCGAATCATGAAACAAACGTCTGTCAAGATAAAAATTGTTGGGTTTCAGGTCTTATGGCCCAACATTCGGGATGCCCCTTAGCCAATGGGGGTATCTACATAGTGGTTGCCTATGTTAGTATAACAAAGGCATCAGGAGACTATCGAGTTAAACAACTTCATTTTCGTTTTTGAAAAAAGAGAAAGAAAGAGAGCTATAGAGGGAGAGGGTGTAGCCACCATTAGAGTTGATCTTTGGTGATGATTTTGGTGTTATCTTGTAGAGAAGAAGAAAGGGTTCTTGTCTAAGGATCTTTGGTTATTGTGGTGAAGATTGAGCTATCAATTTCCACATCTCTTCAAAGGGGGAAAAATCTAGGGTTTGTTCAAACTCTAGAAGTAAGTATCTCTTCTCTAGTTATTGTCAAATTGATAGTGAATATTATCTATTTGGTGAATGAATTGTTAATCCATCCTTAGGGGTGAGTGTAATTAGGCAAATTGATATCCAAGTGCTATAGGCACCTTGAAGTAGAGTGTATCCCCAAATTGGGAGAATTGTGTGTAACCCATTGTTTGATTATAGTCGAAGATTTTCCCATGGTTTTTTACCCTTCACCTTGGAGGGGTTTTTCCACGTAATTGTCGATGTTGTGTGATTGCTTCTATATTGCGTAGTTGTGTTATTTCCGAATTTGTATGTCATTGCTTGTGTAGGATTCGTATTGCGTATAGCGGCTCGGATTTCGTAAGCCTCCCCCAACAAGTGGTATCAAAGCTTTTGGGTTGAGCTAATCATGTGCAATGGCGGAAGCTATCACTAGTAATAGAATGGTCAATTTGACCCGATGAGAACTTTGTGATATGGAAGGCGAAGATGGAAGACTGGTTATATTGTAAAGATCTATATGGTCCAATAGAGAGTAAGGGAGTAAGGCCTGAGAAGACAAGTGAAGAAGATTGGAAAGTTACTAATCGAAAAGCAGTTGGTTTTATTCGTCAGTGGATTGATGATGGTATTTTTCATCATGTGGCTAGTGAGACACTATAATATTCTTTGTGGACCAAGTTAGAGGAGATATATGATCAGCAGTCTCCTCGTGCAAAAGCTCTTCTATTCAAAAGGCTTGGAAAGCTGTGCTACAAGGAAGGAAGTTCAATAGCGCAACATTTAAATGAAATGAAGAGTATTATGAATCATCTTACATCTATGGAGCTGATAATTCCTGAATAGATTCAAGCTTATTTGTTGCTAAATACTTTACCAGACAGTTGGGAGCCATTGAGGAATTGTCTCAGTTATTCTTCTCCAGACAAGAAGTTGAACATGACTGTTACAACTAGCAGTTTGCTGAATGAAGAAGTTAGAAGAATGTCATCAGACTCATCTCATTCAGAAGCTCTTGTTATAGAAAATCGGGGTAGAAGAAAAGACAGAAGACAAGTTGGCCATAGCAAGTCAAGGGGTAAATCAAAGGCCAGAAAGGAAGATGAATATTGGAACTGTTGTATGAGAGGTCATTATTCAAATGAATGCAGGAATCTGAAGCAAGAACACAAGACGGGGAAAGGAAATGATAGACAAAACAATGGTATTGCAGCTACTGCGACAAATGATGATATCATTGTATTCTCAGATTGTAATGATGTTTATGTGAGTTTTGCAGGTTCTGATTCAGAATGGATAGTTGATTCAGGTGCATCTTATCATGCTACTCCTCATGAAGATATATTTACCTCCTACAAGGATGGTGACTTTGGGTCAGTCAGAATGGGAAACAGTGGTGTTTCAAAGATTGTAGGAATGGGTGATGTGAAGGTTGAGACCAATGTTGGATGCACATTGGTTATATGAAATGTGCGACATGTACCAGATCTTCGTTGGAATCTAATGTCACCAGGAGTGTTAGATGATGAAGGGTACAACAATCACTTGGGTGATGGAAAATGGAAGCTAAGCAAGGGCTCCATGATTTTTGCAAGAGGCAAGAAGTGTGGCACATTGTACAAAACACAAGTGAAGGTGTTGAAAGGTGAGTTGAATGATGTTGACAAAGATTCAATCTCCGAGTTGTGGCATAGAATACTTGGCCATCTTAGTGAGAAGGGAATTCAAATCCTCACCAAAAGACAAGTTTTGCCAAATACCAAAGGTATGCAATTGGGTAAGTGTACTCATTCTTTAGTTGGTAAACAAACTAGAGTTTCTTTTCATAAAGCTTTCCCCAAGCGCAATTATGGTATTATTGATCTTGTTCATTCTGATGTATGTGGACCTTTAAGGGTCAAAAAACTTGTTGGTGCTGTTTATTTTGTTACTTTCATAGATGATGCTTCAAGTAAGGTTTGGTCATATGCAATCAAGACCAAAGATGATGTTGTTCTTGTGTTTAAGATTTTTCACATCAAGGTGGAAATAGAAACAAGTAGAACCTTGAAGTGCCTTCGTTATGACAACGGTGGAGAGTACATTGGACCACTTGAAGCATATTGCAAGAGCATGGGTATACATCATGAACAATCAATACCGAAGACTCCACAACATAATGGTGTTGCAGAGAGGATGAACTGCACTATTCTTGAGAGAATCAGGTGCATGTTATCTCATTCCAAGTTGCAGAAGCATTTCTGGGGTGAAGCAATGAATACTGATGTATATTTGATCAATCAATCTCCTTCAAGACCGCTACATGGAGAAGTAGCATAAAAGGTATGGAAAGACAAAGAACCTATTTATGATCACTTGAGAGTGTTTGGTTGCAGGGCATTTGTTCATATCCCAAAAGATCAGAGATCAAAGCTTGATGACAAAGCAAAGCAGTGTGTGTTCCTAGGCTATGGGACAGAGAAGTTTGGTTACATATTTTTGGATCCAGTTGAGAAGAAGGTTATCAGAAGTAGGGATGCAGTATTCTTTGAAGACCAGACTATTAAAGACTTTGAGAAGATTGAGATGCCAAAGATTCAAGATGATATGACCTTGGATCCAAATCCAGTTGTTCCTTCTCTTGAACAACATGATGATGATGTTGATGGTAATGGCAATGAAGATTAAGTTCATGAAGATGTTCTAGTGGGTGATGTTGATCAAGATGTGCAACAAAAACAACTAGAAGCTGAGTTGAGAAGATCCAGCATGACCAGATTACCTTCAACAAAGTATACACCACATGAGTATATGATGCTCATAGATGCTGGTGAACCATAGTATTATCAAGAAGCTCTTAGCGATCCTGAAATTCAGAAGTGGTTGAAATCCATGAAAGAAGAGGTTGTCTCTTTAGATGATAATGATACTTTTGATTTGGTTGACAAGCCAGAAAACCAGAAAATTCTGAAGAACAAGTGGGTGTATAGAATCAAGACTGAAGATGGTAACTCACAACCAAGGTACAAAGCACGCTTAGTTGTGAAGGGTTATGAGCAGAGAAATGGTGTTGACTTTGACGAGATTTTCTCACCGGTGGTGAGATTTCCTTCTATTCGGTTTGTCTTGGCAATAGCCGCTAGTTTGGATATTGAGATAGAACAACTAGATTTCAAGACAACATTTCTTCACGGTGAGTTGGAGGAAAATGTGTATATGGCACAACCCGAGGGTTTTGAAGTAAAAGGCAAAGACCACATGGTGTGCAAGCTAAAGAAGAGTTTATATGGTTTGAAGCAAGCTCCAAGAAGATGGTATAAGAAGTTTGAATCGTTCATGAAGGAACATGGGTACAAGAGGACGGCTTCAGATCATTGTGTATTCATTCAAAAATTTGATGATGGGGATTTTCTTACTCTTTTGTTATATGTTGATGACATGCTTATTGTTGGCAAAGATAAGAAAAAGATTGACAGGTTGAAGTCAGATCTAAGAAAGTCTTTTGCTATGAAATACTTGGGTGCAGCAAAGCGTATTTTTGGCATGGAGATCACTCATGATAGGAAAGCAAGGAAGTTGTGGTTATCACAAGAAAGCTACATTGATAAGGTGTTGCAAAGATTCAACATGGACAAGGCTGAGCCGGTAAGTTTTCCACTTGTAAACCATTTTAAGTTAACTCGTGATCAATATCCTGTCAATGATGTTGAGAAACGGAAGATGGAGAAAATTCCTTAAGCGTCCGAATTTTGTAGTTTGATGTATGCAATGGTGTGTACAAGGCCGGATATAGCTCATGCAGTTGGAGTGGTAAGAAGATTTCTATCAAATACTGCTATGGAGCATTGGGAAGCATTGAAATGGATACTACGGTATCTAAGGGGTACTTCTAATATGTGTTTGTGCTATGGTGGTGACAAGCCAAAGTTAGTTGGTTACACAGATTCAGATTTGGCAGGTGCTCAAGACAGTCTCAAGTCGACATCGGGTTACTTATTTACCTATACAGGGGGAGCTGTGTCTTGGCAATCCAAGTTACAAAAATGTGTGGCATTGTTTACTACAGAGGCAGAGTACATTGAAGCTATAGAGAGTTGCAAGGAAATGATATGGATGAAGAGTTTTTTTAGAGAACTCTGTGTGAAGCAACAAAGGTTCATCGTTTACTGTGACAGCAAGAGTTCCATCCATCTCAGCAAGAATTCTAGTTTTAACTCGAGGTCCAAGCACATCAATACTAGGTATCAGTGGATACAAGAAGTTCTCGACGAGAAGGTCTTGTATATTGAGAACATCCATACAGATGACAGCGGTTATGATATGATGACAAAGTCGCTACCAAAATACAAGCATGTGTATTTCTGCAGCAGGGCATGTTTGGTGGTGATAGGTACCTTACCATAAGTCGTGAGGGGGAGATTGTTGGGTTTCACGTCTTATGGCCCAACATTCGGGATGCCCCTTAGACAATGGGGGTATCTACATAGTGGTTTCCTATGTTAGTATAAAAAAGGCATCAAGATACTATCGAGTTAAACAACTTCATTTTGGTTTTTGAACAAAGAGAAAGAAAGAGAGCTAGAGAGTGAGAGGGTGTATCCACCATTAGAGTTAATCTTTGGTGATGATTTTGGTGTTATCTTGAAGAGAAGAAGAAAGGGTTCTTGTCTAAGGATCTTTTGGTTGTTGTGGTGAAGATTGATCTATCAATTTCCACATCTCTTCAAAGGGGGAAAAATATAGGGTTTGTTCAAACTCTAGTAGTAAGTATCTCATCTCTTGTTATTGTCAAATTGTTAGTGAATATTATCTATTTGGTGAATGAAATGTTAATCAATCCTTAGGGGTGAGTGTAATTAGGCAAATTGATATCCAAGTGCTATAGGCACCTTGAAGTAGAGTGTATCCCCAAATTGGGAGAATTGTGTGTAACTCATTGTTTGATTATAGTGGAAGATTTTCCCGTGGTTTGTTACCCTTCACCTTGGAGGGGTTTTTCCACGTAATTGCCGGTGTTGTGTGATTGCTTCTATATTGCGTAGTTGTGTTATTTTCGCATTTGTATGTCATTGCTTATGTAGGTTTCGTATTGCGTATAGCGGCTCGGATTTCGTAAGCCTCCCCCAACAAAAATCTGTCGGAGAACAACTTGTCCATTGCTCCTTTTTCTCTCTCTTCTCTGTAAATTGGAGATGACTTAGTAACCAATTTTTTTTTTTTTTTGAAATTCTTGATTTTGTCATGAAATTTTTGCATCAAAATTCATAATTTCAATTCCTTCATCCTATTTTCCACTATATTTTATTTGATTTCTTATAGAACATATTTAAAATCTTATCCATGAATAGCTAATCGTTTGATTTTCTCTCTGTTTGTGCAATGTGTTTTGAATCATATGTCATTTGCCGAATCAATGGAAGTGGTCATCGCGTTTGCTGTCATTGTTTTCCTGCTATTTGTAGCAAAGGAATAGAAGCGTTTGAAATCATAAAAATCATGGCGTTTGCCTAATCTGTTGTTCAAGTATGAATGGAAAAAGAAGGAATCGGTCAGTTCTTTAGAAACTCAACCTAAACATAACCGAGTTAGATTGAATAGGCGCATTTATCATTCCGAAATTTAAATTTCAAAATTTAGATCCAAAAAATGTTTCCTTTCCTATTTCTTCTGTACCATGATGAATACAAGTCATACCTTAATTTTAGCAGAAAAATTATGAGGAAATTTTGATCATATGTCTTATTCTAGGAAGGAAATTTATTCTCATCAATACCTAAAACCTAATTTTGATTTCCGGAACTATATAAATCAATCTCAAGCTAGTAATCTCCCCTCAAAAAATTGTCTCTTCAATCAACAAAGAAGTTGGATGACAGAGAAAACTAATATGGCAACTAAAGAAGTTTTAACTCTTTCTGAAAAGTTGAAAGACACCATTCTGGAGAAGAACACGGTGCTTCAAATCTGGCTGTGCACAATAATGATCTCTTCCTACTGGAGGAAGAATATGATGACATGGAGTTTTCTCTGATAGGAAAGCTCATTACTGAAGGTAAAATATTTGATAAGAAAGTTGAAAAGGAGATGAAGTTAGTTTGGAACTTCTTTCCTGAGGAAGATGTTAGAGTGATTGAAATAGAACAAAACACTATGGTATTCACCTTCAAAAATGAGGATCAAATCAACAAGGTTTTCATTTCAAGACCTTGGAGTATTGATGGTCATCTAGTGGTTCTCCATGTTTATTATGCTTCTCTGACTTATAATGAATTGGATTGGGAAACACAAGAATTTTGGATCCAGCTAAATCATCTACTGCCTGAGAATATGAACCAGAAAGTTGTCTATGATATGGGAGATTTATTGGGTGAAGTAAGGGAAATTGAGCCAAAATCTGGTCTTCCTCAAACTGGAGAAGTTTTCAAAGTTTGTGTAAGAATCAAGCTTACCACTCCACTAAGAAGAGGTGCTCTAGCAGTCACAGCATATGTATCAGATTTTACTATGAAAAGCAACCACACAAAATTTGTAAGGAGTGCTTTGTTTTAAAACATTCTGGTACTAACTGCAAAAACATTGCTTCTAAGATGGTGGATATTCACAATGAACCCTTGAAGTTTGGAAAGTTGAAGACAGTTAACTCAAAGTTTAACTCTAAGATCAAGAACTCGATACCAAAATCAAGATCAACTAATAAGAAGGTTATCAAGCATACCCTATTTGTTCCTCCTAAAGATGGTTGGATGGTTAAGGAGTCTGATACCAGTAAGGTGATGGAAATTAATGTGGTTCGGAAATTTGATGCTTTGGAAGAACCAAGACTAAGGAAAAGACATAGAACCATTCATGCTTCCTCCATTCATACACTGACTCAACAAAAATACTCCACAACAATGATGATGACCACTCAGGAAAAGCAACAAGTTTTTGATGATTCTCAACACATTGGAAAAACAAATGGATAGAACCAGGTATCCCCTAAATTTTTATCTTTAAAAAAAAAATCTTCCTTTAGATACAACTTCATATCTTTCCTTTATAAAACTTGTCTTGAAAATATGAAATTCCTCTCCTGGAATGTTTGTGGTTTTGGTAATAAAGATACTATGAATCATCTTCAATCTTTGATTAGAGCACATAACCATGACATCATCTTTTTATCTGAAACCAAAAACCAAATTAAGAGAATGCAGTTCTTGACCTCTAGATTTAAATTCCAAAATATTATTTTTCATAACCCCATTGGGCTCTCCGGTGGACTGTGTTTGATGTGGAAAGATGGTATAGATCTTAAGGTTTCTGGATGTTAATTATAACATTATGAATTGTTTGATCTGATTAGATTCTAAAAATAATGATTCTCTACTTACCTTTATTTATGGAGCTATAAATGATAGTGATAGACATTCTCAATGGCAGTATTTAGATGACATAAGGGCCTATCATAACAACCCTTGGATTCTAATAGGTGATATGAACTTTATTCTAGATCAGGATGAAAAGGAAGTTGGTAACACACCATCTCAAACTAATATAGATAAGTACAATACTTTAATCCATAGCAGAGGTCTACATAGCATGAACTATATTGGTAAACCTTATACTTGGACCAATAGGAGAAGGGATGATGAATTAATCCTAGAAAGGTTAGACATGGCTTGTGTAACTCTAGACTGGATTGATAACTATAATAATGTTGCTCTTTATCATCTTACTTGTTTGGGTAGTGATCATTGTCCAATTATGGTTGACACTTCTAAAATGGATAATTCAACAAAGAAATCTTTTAAGGTCAATAAAGCATGGTTCAATGATAATGCTTTCTCTGATCTAATCAAAAATAATTGGGATTGAAATGTCAATGGTTCCTATTCCTTTAAGCTCACTAAATGTTTATCTGTTACTAAGCATATTATCAAAGACTGGAAATGCAATACCTTTGGTAATATTACTGCTCAAATTTCTAAAATCCAGTCCCGGTTGGCTATTCTGACTAGAAATAGAAGGTCCCAAAATTCCATACAAGTGAAGGAATTAACTGAAAAACTGAAATTTTGGGATGATATGAACAAGAATTTTGGAAACAGAGGAATAGAGATGATAATTTAAAATTTAATGATAGGAATACAACTTATTTCCATTAAAAAGCCAATTTTAGGAGAAGAATGACTCAGATAAACTCTATACAAAATAGGTTAGGTGACTGGCTTACTGATAGAGAAGATATTGCCATTGAACTTTTGTTACACTTCTCTAGCATAAGAAGATCCACTAATCCTGATAACCCAAGGAGATATCTTAATAATGTCTCTAGATGTATTTATGTAGAGGATAATAATATTCTTATTGCCATTCCTTCTTATGATGAAGTCAAAAAAATTATTTTTGATATGAAACCTTGGACCACACCTGGTTCATATGGATTCACTGCTGGCTTTTACCAATTGATGTGGGATACTTTTGGGCATGATGTAGTTAATATGGCTAGGTCCTTTTTTGAGACCCTGTTCTTATTAAAACAACTCAACCATAATTTTACTACTCTTATTCCTAAAACTTCTTGTCCAAAAAATGATGTGGATTTCATGCCAATTAGTATCTGTAATGTTGCATATAAAATCATCTCAAAATTGCTTGCTTCAAGATTAAAAAGGATCCTTCATAAGATTATTGATCCTAATCAAATTGCCTTCATATCTGGTAGACTTATACATGATAATATTGTTATTTCTCATGAAATGATCGACTCTTTGAAAAAAAGCTCAAGATAAGGATGGAGGTATTGCTATAAAACTTGACATTTTTAAGGCTTTTGAAAAGGTTGCATGGTCTTTTCTGATTTCTAATCTTAAAGCTCTGGGTTTTTGTGACTCTTGGTGCAATATGATATTTTAGTGCATATCTATAGTTTCAACATCAATTCTTCTAAATGGAGCTCCAGGTAAGTTATATTATCCTTAAAGAGGTCTAAGACAGGGAGATCCCATGTCTCCTTACTTGTTTATCCTATGTATGGAGGCATTTTCTAGAGCTCTTGGATGTGATGAATATGCTAAGCTCATTAATGGCTTTAAAGTCACCAAAGATTTTCCTCTTGTAACTCACTTATTTTTTGCTGATGATTGCTTAGTGTTCATTAAGGCTAGGATAATAGAAGCTAATCATTTAGCTAATATAATTGATCAATTTACTAGGTTTTTAGGTCAAGCTGTTAACTATGATAAATCAGTTGTTGCTTTTAGCTCTAAAGTACCAGGTAACATCAAAAACACTATCTCTAGTATACTTCAAATTAAAAGAATGGCATTACAGGAGAAATATATGGGAGTGCCTCTTCTTCTGCAAAAAGATAAATCTCATTCTTTTGGTCATTTAGTTGATAATTGTAAGAGTTACCTAGCAATCTGGAAAGGTAAGTTTGTTGCTCCACCTGGTAGAATTATTCTTATTCAATCTACTTTAGGTAATATATCTAATCATTATTTGGATGTCTTTCCTATGCCTAAAAAGATTACTGATAAGTTAGATAATGTGCAAATGAAATTTCAGTGGGGGAAATATGATAGAGGTGGAGGTATATACCCTAAAAGATGGCTTGATGTAGCCCTACCTAAAGCTCTAGGTGGTTTAAATATTAAGAGGACTGATATCTTAAATTTGGCCCTCCTTTCTAAGTTAGCTTGGAGAATGTTAAATAGTCAAGATGAATTATGGGTAAAAATCTTAAGTTGCAAATATTTTCATACCTTAAACCCTCTTACTGATATTTTTCCTTCTCAGGAAAGATAATTGGTTGCCTAATAGGAATAGACCTCATGAGTCTACATTTTACTCTAGTCATATGGGAAAAGTTAGTCAGCTCATTGATAGGGATACAAAAAATTGGAAGTTAGATACTCTTCATGCCCTTTTCGAGGAAAACACTGCCAAAGAGATCTCTAGGATTAGAATACCTTTCACAGGGAAAGACATAATGAGATGGTCTCCATCTCATAATGGAATTTTCTCAGTAAAAATTGCCTATAAGGTTATTCTAAATGATTCCTTAATGGTCCAACCCTCCAGAAATAATATGAGTATAAATTGGAGCTTATTTTGGAAGACTCACTTTCCCCCTAGTAGAATACAACATTTCATATGGAAATGCCTACACTCATGCTTGCCTACTAGGGATAGAGTTGCTAGATTTTCTAGGAATAAGAACACTGCTTGTCCTCTGTGTAACAACAGTCAAGAAAATGTGCAACATTTGTTCATTGATTGCCCAATATCTGCAGGTATTTGGAATCTGGTCAACAGTAATCTCTTCCAGACTATTAGTAACTACAAATTTTACCAGTGGATGTGTGCTTGTTTCCCTACTAACTCTATCAATGTACAGGTGGATTAAAAGAACTTCTAGTATGCAAGCTTTATATCTTGGTACATCTGGAAAGCTAGGTGTTCAAAAATCTTTGATAATGTGAACATTAATGCTAATGTTATAGATGATGACATTGTTAGAAACCTGGAGGACTGGAAGGCTTCAGTAACCATGTCTAGAAATCATTTGTATACTATAAACTATATGAGACATATCTGGAAACCCCCCATAAATCAAATAGAAAAAATTAATTTTGATGCTTCTTTCATCAATGAACAAATTTTCTCTGGGATTGGTCTAATTGTTAGAGATTATGCAGGTAGGTGCAATGGAGTGCGATGTCTCACTGCAGCCGCAGTAGACCCAAAACAAGCTGAATCTTTGGGAGCTCTGGAAGCAGTCTTGTGGGCTAAGGAAAGGGGTGCAAGAAAAATACATCTGGAAGGGACTGTAACAATGTCATCATGGATATTCAAGGACGCTCAGATGCTGTGAAGTGGACTACCAATAATATTATAGAAGATATTCGTGTTATTCTTAGAGATTTTGAATTTTGGGAATGTAGCTATGCCCATAGAGATGCAAATGAGTTGGCAGATTCTCTAGCCAAATTTACAAGAACTCTAACTAATAAGAGAGAGTTGGATAATAATTGGCCTCCGTGGATCACTAATATGATTGAAAGTGATCAAAACAATATTCTATCTATTTAATCAATATATTTCAATTTTCCTATTAAAAAAAGAAGAAGCTAAAAGTCTATCAACAACAATCCCGGACCACATGACCCATTTTTTCTAACTCAAATTGTTGTCAATAACTCTATAGATACCACTTACCCACTTCTAATCAGAATCTAATTAGTTCGTAAATTTTATGCTGCAAAATAAAAACAAAAATCAGAACATACATAAACTAGGGGTGAGCATGGGCCGGTGTTTACCTCATCCGCATCCAATCCTATTCATTACGTATTTTAAATTTGACATCCACATCCAATGGATGCACGGATGAACAGATTGGGTATGGATAATCCAATGGATTTTTTTTAGTTAAAATTTATGATGAAGAAATAAAACAAATATATATGACTTCTTATAAAACCTACGCATTTCATATATGTATATGTATATGTATACAAAAATAAAAGTGTCATAGACAACATTCCAACCAAACACCTTAAGAATTTTTAAACTATCTGCGTATTTTCTAAAAATTATATAAATATCCTTAATCTAATGGATATGGATGCCCAACGAATTTTCATGGGTTGTATCGGACCCAATCCGTATTCATTAGATTTTAAAAATACCATCCACATCCAACCAATAGCAAACGGTCCGAACATCCATCAGTAAAAATACGGTTGGTCTCGGTTAAACACAGATTACGGGCCAAATGCCCACCGAAGGCAGCTGCTAGTCTACAAGATTACAAAGGCCATAAGCCCACAACACAGCCCCTAAATTAATTAAGTTGACCTTATCTTTAAGACAAGGTGGTACATATCCATTCCTTAAACAAATGAAAGATAAAACTAGGCGGGAAAAAGTCAAAACTCCCGCCAATTTTCTAGTGTACATGATGTGTAGATTTTTTTTTCCCAGTGCCTCAATCGAAATTAGTTCCTGCCACTTAGGAAAAAAAAAGAGAACTACATTACCCATTGATTTTTAAAGCTCCTTCATATTCCTTCAACATCTGATTTTTCTGGTACATACCCTTCTTATCTAAACATTTTTGAATGTTTATTTCTCTTAGTTTTATGTTTGTAATAATCGAAGAAATTAGTACTTCAAAAGATCATGTTTTTGGTTTTGATTCTCTGTTGTATTCAATGGCTAGTATCGAATAATCATGGGCTGTTTTCAATTTGGGTTTCTTTATCTTCAATGTTGAGATCTAAAGCTACAAACCATGGGGTTTTATTTGATTTTGGGGCCTTGAGATCATGGATTGTGTCTGATTTTTTTATTTTTTTTTGGTACCAAAGAATTAGAGGTAAAAATTAGAATATGGGTTCATTTAATTTTGATAGTTTGATTTGTAAATTATTGATTTCGCGATGGGAACATGGAAATTTTTTAGGTCAAAGTTGACATCCGCATATTGGTACTGTTTACATTTCAGCAATGGCCAATGGGTGTTTAATTTGAGATATTTGATTTGCAGGAATGGCAAAACTAGACGATCAGGATATCATGTTCAACATCATTGTTAGGTTGCCTGTGAAGTCCATCTTACGGTTCAGGTGTGTCTCGAAAGCATGGTGCAAGTTATTGAAAGACCCTGAGTTTGTGAAAAAACACCTTAGTCGTGCAATTGAAATGAATAAATTCAGTGTAATGATGCTCTCCTTTTATGGACCTTATTATTATGATGAAGATACGGATACCTACACTTTTTCTTATGATCCATCATCGTCTACATTGAGTAACCCTGTGCATATAAATTATCCTTCGAGATATAAAGGTTTGGGAATTCAATTTTGGGGAACTTGTAATGGTTTGATTTGTGGAAGTCCTGGAGGTGAGAATTGTGTTGTCATTTGGAACCCAGCAACTAAGGAGTTTAAGGAAGTGCCAACTGTACCAATTGATTCAGCAAATGGATATACTTACCATAAACATGCATTTGGTTATGATGACAAGATTGACGATTTTAAGGTTGTAAGTTTTGTGGGGTTTGGGGATGAAAGTCTTTGTGATGTTCAGGTTTATACACTTAAATGTAATTCATAGAGAAAGCTTGAGAATATACCATGGGAGATTTGTGCAGGACAACTCGAAATGGCTCAAGTAAGTGTCAATGGAGCTGCACATTGGTTAGCATTAACTGACTCTACCAACAAAGTCATAGCTTCTTTTGATTTCAAGGACGAGAGATTCAATGAGATGCCCGTACCCAGGTTTTGCAATGAATATGCTGAAACAAATTTGTGTTCACCGGGAGGGTCCCTTTGCTTATGTGGTTCTATTGGCAGTCGCACTGATGTATGGGAAATGAAGGAGTATGGAGTGACTGAATCTTGGGCTAAACTCTTCACCTTTAAGCAGGATATCTTTCAGTTTTCTACGCAGTGGGTTCCACATAAGTTTGTCAAGAATGGTGAGATTTTATTAGGATATGACACTGATGCTGGTTATCATCTGGATTTTTATGATATAGATCGTGGAACATCCATAAATCTTAAGGTTCATCCTAAGCGGGATTCATACTATGTCACTACCTTTGTCTATCTGGAGAGCCTTGTCATGCTTAATTCGGGTACTTATGTTGCAGATCCAGACATAGAAAGGAAAAGACTACAAAGATTGGGTGAGTATTCATTGCTATTATGCTTAGTTTAAAACTTATGTCAGTTGGTATCACATATATTTGCTACCTGCATTTCCACAACTGTGTATACTGTTGCTGTTTTGCTTAGTTACTAAGACTTTGCATTCTCCACTAGTAGATTTGTATGAATAAACTTCTTACATAAACTATGTCAAAGTAGGCTTACAACTCAAGTCAATATGTTCTCTCCAACATATCTCACATTAGCTGTTTCAGGCTTGGTGTTACTGAAGAATCTGAATATTTGGATGTCTGAGACAGTAGGTTGTGACCCTAGTGTTTTCTCCAACATATCTCAGTTCGACTATATGAAGCTTATTTATGACATTTATATGTGTTTTGCAACTTCAGTCTGTCCAATTATCAATTTACAGAGCCAAATAGGGCTTAATCCATCATCCTTAGAGTCAAAACTATTATCTTCTCACATA
The DNA here is from genome assembly GCA_023529315.1 of Papaver bracteatum. NCBI lineage: Eukaryota > Viridiplantae > Streptophyta > Magnoliopsida > Ranunculales > Papaveraceae > Papaver > Papaver bracteatum. The sequence continues at coordinate 405,899 of JAJJWX010004887.1, read as the reverse complement.
CAAATCCTTCCTTTCTGCACTCCATGCAGCTAGCGCAAGAACAGTAGATCTGCATGGCATTAGTTCAAGTGCTCATGTTGGCGGAGAAGGAGCAGACTCCAAAGGTGATGATGACTCAGAAGATGAAGAAGAGGGGAAGGAGGAAGAGATCGCAAAAGAATTTCCTGCAAGTCCCAAATCAGTTAATGGAGCTAAGGAAACAAGTCCCCAAAAGAGTTTTGAAATATTGGATCTTAAAAGAAGAAAACTTGATCTGGAAACAAGAAGACTTAATTTGGATACAAAAAAACTCAATTTGGAAACAAGAAAACTCAACTTTCAAATTCGTGCACAAGAAGATCGGCATATGAGTATGGACATATCAAAGATGCATGCTATTCAGTTGAACTGGTGGAAAATGCGTGCTAATGAGATTACAGAAAAGCGTATGAGCATTGGTAATGTCAATGGTTACAAAGAAGAAGACAAAGACCCCAATGATGTAGAACAAGAAGAGAATATGGAGAACAGAAAGAAGAAAGCGTCAATGATGTGAGTATCTTATACATTCGGAATCTTTTATCACATACTATCTTATAACTTTGCCTAACTCTATGAGAGTGGGGGTACTTGAGTTATCTTATGCACTTACAAAGATTTTCTTATTATGTCATTACATTATTGTTATTTTGCTTGGGATCTTAAACTTTTTATCTTTACACTACAGAAAAATGTACATCTTCAGGGGTAAGCTTCTTTCCTGCATAATCAACTTAAGAGTAGGTTCCCACTTAATCATAGGATGGCAATAATGTTCATGTTATCTCCACCTTCTCTTAGATTAGCAGTTTAAAATTTGACATTTCCAAAGATCAGTTAAGTATTTGTTACTCAACACAGTAGGTTGTGGTTCAAGTCATTTTTGAAGCTTATTTATACCATTCGGATGCACATGTGTACGTTCTTAGCTTTAGTCTGGCCCGACTATCAGTCTGCAGAACAAAATAGTGTTAGATCAATCTTCAGGCAGCGTTTAAACTGTTACTTTTGTTGGATATTTTCGTCAAACCTTTGAATGCAGTCATTTATGCAGCTTTCGGGGTTCGACCTGTTGATTTATGGCATGCTAGACTAGGACATGTGAATTATGGTTATCTTAGAAACATGAACAAATTAGGATTAATTTCCAATTGCAACTTTGATAATGTTTCTAAATGTGAAATATGTGTGCAAGCGAAGATAACTAGGATATCTTTTAAATCTGTTGTAAGAAACTCTTCCTTACTTGAATTAGTGCATAGTGATGTTGGTGATTTGAAAAATCAAGTTACTCGTGGTGGTCACAAATATTATGTCACTTTTATTGAGGATAGTACTAGATATGCCTATACTTACTTGATGAAATCTAAGGATGAAGTCTTTGATAAATTTAGAATTTACAAAGCCGAAGTAGAAACACAATTAGAACAGAAAATTAAAGTACTACGTTCTGATCGTGGTGGTGAATATTATCCTACTGAATTTATTGTATTTTGTCAAGAGCATGGTTTAATACATGAATTTACTGCACCATATACACCTCAACAAAATGGTATTGCTGAAAGAAAGAATAGGACTTTGATTGACATGGTTAATGCTATGCTTATTAGTTCTGGTTTGCCTAATTCTTTGTGGGGCGAAGCCATGTTGTCTGCATGCTATATTTTGAATAGAGTACCTTTGAAAAAGAAGAATGTTTCCCCTTATGAACTTTGGTTTAAAAGAAAACCCAATTTGAAAAGACTCAAAGCATGGGGTTGTCTAGCATATGTTAGAAAACCCGAACCTAAAAGACCAAAGTTAGGAAATAGAGCTTATAAATGTTCTTTCGTTGGATACTCGCTTAATAGTATTACTTACAGATGTTTAATCCTTGACATTTTTGAGATTATAGAATCTGTAGACGTTGAATTTTTTGAAAGCATGACAAGAACAAGTTCTCAGTCACTACCCACTGAAAACCCATTGTTACCGAGTCTAGAACCAATGGAGATTGATAACAATGATGAACCTTCCTCCTCTAGACAAAACAATGATATTTCAGTTCCTACTGACGATATTGAACCTAGGAAGAGTAAGAGAGGAAGAATAGAGAAAAGGTCTGACCCATATTTTAAATATTACCTTGTAGAGGGTAATAAGAATGAAATTCTTAACACTACCATGTATAATATGCATGATGAAGGTGATCCTAAAACCTATGCTGAGGCAATAAGCTCTAGAGATGCTAATTTCTGGAAAGAAGCTATCGATGATGAAAAGCATTCCCATTTGACAAATGGAACTTGGATATATTGTGATTTACCTCCTGGTGCTAAGGCAATAGGATGTAAATGGATATTCAAGAGAAAGTTGAATGCTGATGGTACCATTGATAAGTTTAAGGCCAGATTGTTTGCTAAGGGTTACAAACAACAACATGGTATTGATTACTTTGACACATATGCACCTGTTGCACGAATCACATCTATTCGTTGCTTGATTGCACTAGCCTCTATTCATAAGCTAGTTATACATCAAATGGATGTCAAAATCGCCTTTCTAAATGGTGATTTAGAAGAAGAGATATATATGGAACAACCTGAAGGTTTCATATTGCCAGGCCAAGAGAAGAAAGTGTGTAAACTAGTGAAATCTCTCTATAGCTTGAAGCAAGCTCCCATGCAATGGCATGATAAGTTTGAAAAAGTAGCTTTGTCATATGGTTTTGTTGTGAATGATGCTGAGAAATGTATCTATAGTAAACAAGATAAATCTGAGTGTGTGATTCTCTGTTTGTATGTTGATGACATGCTTATTTTTGGGACTGACTTGTCTATTGTGGAGGAAACTAAGAAATTCCTCAGTTCTAACTTTGACATGAAAGATCTAGGGGAGGTTGATGTGATCTTAGGAATCAAAATCCAAAGAAAGGGAGATGAGTTGGTCTTAACCCAATCTCATTACATTGAGAAATTTCTCAAGAAATATGGTCATTTTGATGATAAACCTGCACTTACCCCTCTAGATCCCGGTGTGAAGTTAATGAAGAACACTGAAAGGGCTTATAAACAACTTGAGTATTCCAGTGTTGTTGGTAGTCTTATGTATGCTATGCATTGCACAAGACCGGACATAGCCCAAGCGGTGGGAGTGCTATGTCGTTTATCAAGTAACCCTGGAATTGAACATTGGAAGGCAATTTCAAGAGTGTTGGCTTACTTGAAGGGAACCATAAACTATGGTTTACACTTCCAGAGATATCCCGTTGTATTGGAAGGATACAGTGATGCGAACTGGAACAATGTAGAATCCAAATCTAAATCCACCGGTGGATGGATATTTACATTGGGAGGTGTCTTTGCTTGTGTCTTGGAGTTCGAAGAATCAGACCTGTATTGCTGACTCAACAATGTTGTCAGAATTAATTGCACTAACAGATGCATGTAAAGAGGCAGATTGTCTTAGAAACTTACTAGTAGAAATCCCATTATGGATGAAGCCAACTCCCTCTGTTATGATTAACTGTAACAATCAGGCTACGATCTATAAGGTCTCAAACAAGACTTATAATGGAAAGTCAAGACATGCTAGTCTTAGACATCAGATTGTCAGGTAATTACTCAAGAGGGGAGTAGTTGCAGTAAACTATATTGAATTGAAAAAGAACTTGGCATATCCTTTCACAAAGTGTCTACCAAAGGATGTGCATTCAATAAAGTGTAAGGAGATGGGACTCAGGTCTATTTAATCACCAATAATGGGAACCCAACTTATGTTATATCTTGAAAAGGATAAACTAAGTTCAATGTGGTACTAACAAGTTATTGCAGTGGTTGTGGTACACTAAACTAAAATCTCCCATTTTCCTTGTAGTGTACGGATTCTGCATGATCTTAGGGATGGATGAAAATCCTTAATAAGTCTAAATTTTATCACAAGGTGTCTCGCAGAAACACCTTCGAGACTTACCTATATGAGTGTTTGGAAATCAGGCCGTTTCCTATGAGAATTAGACCGTTCTCAGAAAAGGACTCATGAATTTTAGGAGAAAGCACGGGTCCATTAATGTGCGAGCTATGGAACACACTATTCCCATGAAATCAATATGTGTGGAGGTTCCGGCTTTATCACAAGGGGTACTTGGTTCAAGATTAAACTCACCATAGGACCTCGATAAAGCTTTGAATATCTTACACTAAGTGGAGGTTCAAACTCAGAAAGTACCTATCATTTATGTGTTGGTCTCGACGATGATGCTTTGTCTCAACTTAGCTTGAACTACGTTGGCTTGATCCCACTCGGGTACGTAGGCAGTCACTTTGGTGATGCAGTCACTCCAGTTTCAAATTTTTTATTTATTTTATTTTATTTTGGTTTTTTGAAAATAAGGGGAGAATGTTGGATATTTTCGTCAATCCCTTGAATGCAGTCATTTATGCAGCTGGGGGTCCTATGGGGCAAGGATCCCCCTGGGCAGAGTGCGAGACGCTGTCTCGCGGAATTTTTTCCCGTTGAAGGGTTTCCATGACAGTTAGAAAACCTGTATAGAAATTCTATTTCTCCAATGGACACATTGACGAAGAGGCGTTTCTGTTCACTCTGAAAGGACTCATGTAAAGATGAAAAGTCATCTTCAAAGGGTGTGTTTTCCCTTTAAATAGCAGACTTGTTTTCTTCCAAAATAATATCTCAATCTTCTCTGTCTTCTTCTAACAAGCATCATCAGTTTCAAAACCAGTGTGTTCCTGGTTGGATCAAGGTTGTACAAGCTTTGAATCCAACATCTGTTGTGGGGCTTCAAGTATTCTGACGGCAATATTTTTTTGACCTGTTTGTACAATTTTTTCTCTTTGGGAAAGGGTCGAATAATTGTCGAAAAGAATCTTCTCATAAGAGCCTTGAACCCTAATACAACAATTCTTTTCACCCTGTTTTAGTACTATTTTTCCAACAACTTTTCTTAAAAATCTGTCCTGTCTGTTTTGTCACTTATTCTCAGCATTTGTGCACCCCATGCAGGTAGCTACGAAGATTCTAATCAAGGCAAATGAAGAACTCAGTTGGCACTTGTCAATCTTCTTACTAGTAATGCAGGTCTCTATCGTACTAAAAGTCTTTAATATTATTTCCAGGTGTTTTTTCTTCTTCGGGTAGCATGTAAATTTTTCTTTCCTTTTGGTAGTTTTAAAGAGGTTAGCAAACATTTAGTTTAGTGTGTGGATGAAATGTGATTTTGGGGCGTGTACCATGTAAGCAAGTGATGGTAATGCTTATTTTAAACTTGACAATGTCATTTGATTGATATGTTAAAAGCGGTTTTAATGAATCCATACTTATGCTCATTGGGATTCCAGAAAAATCTCTGGGACTGACAAGAATCATTGCTTCTTCTTGTTGGTTGACAAATGCATACAAATTTGTTAAGAATAATCCAGTATTCATGACATTATATCTCCAGATACTGCTCTGGTGGAGATCTAGCTGTTATCCTTTAGCTGCTGGTGCTGCGGTTAGGGAACAGGTCAAAGGCTTTTTACACAAATAGGCCACAAGGCCCACAACACAAGTCCTAAATCACTTAAGTTCCCCTTTATCCTTAAGATATGGTGATACATATCCATCCCTTAAACAAATGAAAGATAATACTCCCTCTGTCCTAAAATTTCTGTCCTCTATTCTATTTTCGTCTGTCCTAAAATACTGTCCAGCTTCTATTTATAGACATATTTTTTAGTCAAACTCTCAAATATATCCTTCAAACTTTTACAATTATAAAATTATTTTAAATATCACCAATCTAAATATTAAATGATATCTTCCTCAATATAGGAAACAAATATACTAAATCAATCCATAAATATTTTTATTTTTATCTTCTATTTAAATATTTCTATAAATAATATAAATACCAATGTATTTTTCTTACATACTCCATATACTCCTTTTAATTTTAGTAATAATAAATAATTTAATAGGGGTAGTTTTGTACACTTCTTCGGTCTCCTTAATAATTTGACTTAGTCAAAGCGGACTAATAATTTAGGACGGAGGGAGTATTAGGAGGCAAAAACTCAAAACTCCCGCCAATTTTCCAGAGGATAAAATTTGTAGATTTTTTACACCGCTTAATTAGGGGGTGCGAAAATTAATTAAGGGCCTCACACTAGAAAACAAAAAAGGTTACCCAAACCTAATTTCAATAACCCTTATCCAAATATTTTAGGTAATGGCTAATCTACCTTATTTAATTAGTGATAATTTTACTTAATTAGTGTTAATCTAACTTAATTTGATTTTAATCTTTTTTTTTTCAATTTTTATGTTTGCAATTTTCTTTTTTCCTTTTTTTGGCCCACACTTGTATGAAAAGTCGTCAGGGTAGTGAAGTGTTTCAATGACGACTATTAACATTAGTTAAAGTTTCAAAAACGACCCTCAAGAGTCGTTACTGTTTAAAAATTGATTCTTGACGACTTTAAACAGTCGTTAATGCTTATAAAATAGTCGTTATCTTCTTCGAAGAGTCATTAATGGAGGAAATACATTTAAGGGTCGTAATAGTATTAAATACGATCATGACTACCCTTTCATGTATTTCCGCCATTAATAACTCTTAGAAGAAGATAACGACTTTTTTTTAAGCATTAACGATTATTTAGAGACGTCAAGAAACAATGACGACTCATGAGGGATGTTTTTAAAACACTAACGACTCTTGAGGGTCGTTTTTGGAACACTTCAATACCATGACGACTCTATCAAATTTGTTGATGATTCTTCAATACAAAATGACGATCCTTCCATTTTTTTGGACAGAGATATAGTTTTTGGCCATAAAGAGTCGTTAGTGTATTAAAATGGGTGGTCAAACCCACTACACGTTAGACATCAAAGATTTTTCATACAAATAACATGCAGATGAAAAATCGTTAGGGTATATAACTATCGAGGTTGACGACCCTTATTTTTTAGTGATGGACAGTCTCGAGAGAGGGAAGGAGGGGACTGATTATTTTTTTGGGTTTAAAAATGAAAATGCGTTGGAATTTAGAATTAAGGGTTAATAGAATTTTAAGTTTTAGGTTTAGTGAAGGGTAAAAACAATATTTTTATTGTAGTGGAATATATGGGAAGAAGAAAGAGGAAGAATTCTATATTGATAAGAGTTATTAGAGTTTCATGGATATTGTATACTCTACATACATGAAGAAGGGAAAAACAAAAGGACCCCCATCTTGGACCGCACATCCATGGGCATGGGCCCTTTAACACTCCCCCTCGTGCGGTTCAACAACAAAACTTTATATATAGTGCTTCACATATAGTACTTTGAATGTAGTTCTTCAAATGTTGTCCTCTCCTTGATGACTTGCGCCGAAATCAATTTCCTCGTTAAAACTTTGACAAGGAAAAACCCAGTGGGACAAAACCTTGGTACAGTTCTTCACATGTAGTACTTCACATGTTGTCTCATACTTTACATGTAGTTCATCACATGCAATACGATCCTCAAAGATCGACGAGTCTAAGTTAATTGCCTCGTTAAAACTTCGCCAGGGAAACCCAGAGGGACAAAACCTGAACTAAAGAAAAAGAGTACAATACTAAGCAAACTTAGAACATAGTTGGACTCGAATATGTTGCCTCATTAAAAACCTTGACAAGGAAAACCCAGTGGGACAAAATCTTAACGAAGGGAAAAGAGTACAACGTGACAGATGCAATTAAAGGTGATTTGTTGCAGATGATCACTTTGCTCCGTTGAAGTTGACTAGTTGCTTCAAAACTCTTAAGGCATAAAATCCTCATGGGAAAATAGCCTTAGCTTGGAAATTACATTCCAGGTGTTTGTTGTTGTCTCATTAAAAACTGTTCCGAGTAACAAAACCCTATGGGAAAAAGTAACCTCGGTAAAGGAAAAGAGTTCAACACACCTTTTGATGCTCCCCCTGATGTCGGACAATTTTCATTAGTCTAACGCAGTTAAAAGGAGTTCATCACACACCACTTTGGTGACTTGAATATTTATAAGACCTTGTTGTTGATTCTGGAAGTTACGTTGTTTAACCGACTATCGCGTTTCATTTATTTGATTCAGATATTTTCAGTAATATCAACACGATATTTATGTCTTCAACATTCAACATACTTGATATTTTTAGTATTGTCTCGCTAAAAACCTTGTCGAGTGAAAAACCCTTTGGGTAAATTATTCTCGATCGAAGGGAAAAAGAGTACAACACATCTTCAATTTTGAAGTAAAATATATCGACGTCATATCCTTGGATCCTCCCCCTGATGTCGGCATCTCCCCCTGATTACTTTTAGAGTTGTTCCACACAGTTTCTTTAGTCATGTACTTTTCGAAACTGAATATCAGTAATAACCTAGGAAATAATCTACCATATCTCCCTCTGATTACTTTCGTTGGAGAAGATATCATTGTTCCTTCATAATCAACAACTTTTGGATTGCACTTTCATTAGCATTTCTTTTAATGTCTTTGTAGGGATAAAGCAAATTTATGTCAATGCTTACTTTTAAGTACATGATTACATTCACTATACCATTCCAATGACATTGTGTTGGCGCTGAGCTATATCTAGCTAACAAGTTCCTTGAGGATGCAAAATTTTATCGAGTACATTATTATACTAAGTACAACAATGCGTCTATTGTACTTAGATATGGGAATTTCATCTCCCAACACATCTTCGTCATCTTGTTTTAGACGAAATGGTCACTTAATTACATTTGAACCTCGACTAAGTGCTATCAGGATGCATGTCTTTGTTAAATTTACTGACAACTTTAGACATATGTAAACTGGTGGAATAATGTACCACAAGCTCAGTATTCGGTCGAACTTTCTCCATATTTTTCATCTTAAATTCGGATTTCAAATAGCTTTTAAGGTGTCTTATTACATCAAGAGTACCCATCATGTCTGTACTATAGACATAGATAGATACAATTCGAAATCAGGAACTTTCTTGTGAATACGCAAGGAAAAATAACTTGTCTATCCCCTCCAAATCAAATAGTCACTTAGACGGGTATACCACATCCGCCTGATTGCTTCAATCTATAAGTGAGTGTTCTATCTAACTGTAAACGTACTCTGTAGTTTAGAGTCACTTGATTTGGGAAACAAAAGGCTATCAAGTACTTTTGTAAATATCTTTTATCTCTTGATTCTTTCAGAGATACATAACAACCACATACATATGCTGCATTTCAAGTCCTTTTGAAACTACCAAGCTAACTAAGTAGCAAAATGCTATAATGCTCATTACAACAAAGTAAACAATTCCATGGCTTTGTGAGATACCTCGCGCCACAAGGAGAGTTTTTATACCATTACGACTTCATTGTTTTCACTGCGCTTTGTGACTAATAATCATGTATGTCCACATGATTTACACTTGGTTGGTTAGCACTACCACACCAAATACCTATATATTTGTCAAAGAATCAAATTATACCTGGATTGTGTAGGCCAAATATGTTCTTTATTGTTGATATTCAAACAATAAGAATCATGGTTCGATCTCATCGTGCTCAATTTTCTTTAGCAACTGTATATGAAAATAATAATCATTAATATGCTCACACGATTTTTCCATTGACTCGTGTGTGTTCTCATAATCTACTTGGGATGTCATTGTTCTTTGGAATTTTTAAACTTTGGAGTGTCCTCCAGTATTGATTCATGGACATAGTCAGATATAATCAAATGAGATGATTTCATTAATGATATAAATTAGGTTGTGCCTTACTCATCTACTTCCTTTCTAGGTGAGCATTGATCGAACCTAGTGGCATCTCCATCTTCCTTTACGGAGCCACGACCTTAACTACACTTCCACCAAGTGTAGTTGCAACACCTTAGTCTATGGTATAACCCATAGGTATGTGTGATCTTGTAACTTTAGAAACATCAGTGTACATTCTGAAAATCGATTATTCTTTGTCACTTCACATTTACATTTGTGGAGTACAAGAATCAACATGAGACATAGTGGGAACACACCACGATAATTCTTGTCGTTCCCTTAGAAAATACTTTTTCTTATCTCCCCCTAACGACAGGAAGAATGTCTCATTAAAATGACAACCCGCAAAACTAGCGGTAAGAGATCTCCTTCCAAAGGTTTAAAAAATGCGGATAACTGTTGGGAACTCATTTCCAACATAACTACTTAACAGTTTTGAAGACCCATCATAGTACGATGTGGAGTCGTAATGGCACATATATAGTACAAACAAAAATGCGTAAGAACACGAATATCAGGCTTAAATCCAGTTACCAACTGGTACGCAGAAAAGGTTGACTAATATTGGGCTCTAAAAACGAATTAAGTAAAGATGCGTGTAATATTGCATATCCCCAAAGCAATAAAAGGTAGGTTGGTACGCATAACATATTCCTTAGGCATCATCTGTAACCTTTAATGATAGCCTTTGTGAGACCATGAGGTATATGATGCTCTTCATTGATCCTATTAAACATGCAATAACACTACACCATTTTAACGATATAGCAACATACAATAGTTGTTGCTAAACGGGGTCGCAACGGGATTTCGCTGTTGCTAAACACGGTGTCGCAATTTTTAGCAACGGCATAAGCTTTGTTGCGAATCTTGGTCAGCAACGGACATTCGCAACGGCTGTTTTCGTTGCGAAATTTTCTATTAGCAACAATAGCTTGTTGTTGCTAATATGTTGCTAATTACAGGAATACCCCTACCCGGAACTAGATACTATTGGTTCTGGTTCTACTGTATTGGTTCTTGTACTAATTTAGCAACAGAGCCCCGATGTTGCTAATCTTTTGCAACCTCAAAAAAGAAGGTCAAGTCACATTCCATTGACCTTGTCAAAATTCATTACCCCATATCCCCCCCTGCAATTACCCAGTTCCCCATATTCAACATCCAAACATATATAAAACTACAATGGCAATACAAAATTGATACAAATGTAGTTGAGAATCACCACCAGATAATTTTATTATAAAATAAGGGATTCTTCAGTTGATACAAATGTACACAAGTAACTTATGTATGTTGTGACTAACATACAATATTGGATCTATGTTTATGTTTCTAAACGGATGGGTAACCTAGTTTATGTCAACTGACAGAGGCATTGAAAAACATGGAATGAAAGACTAAATATCACCAGACTCCGCTTGCTTAATCAATATCCTCAAAGAAATATTCAACTTGCTTCTAAAATATCACCAGAGTACTGCTTTTTGACTTAAGCCCAAATACCTGCATAATAACCAATTTGATGTTTAAGTACTGATGTCACAAACAAAAGGGGGTGTACTGAAATCCACAAGACAAAACATATATTGGTAAGGGAAATACCCCCTATTAGGGGCAGCCTTAGAAAATCCAAGTGGATTTTAGCAAGGATGACATACTCACTCAAAACTTTCAAAACTTGTAAAAGAATGTAAATGAGGATTGAGAAAATAAATAAAAAGTGGATATTCTTGGAGAGTCACAACTAATCCTGGTAGTGCAAAATATATCACAGGTACCAATCTGATTGTTAAGTGAAGTGACATTACCTTTAATAGCTACCTCGCGGAAATTAGTTTTGGTGTTCGAGTAGAGTCTCTTCCACTCATCCAATATCATCTTACTAGGGGGGAGCGAATCGAGAGGATTCTTTGCCTTGTGCTTTGGTGCCTCATCCTGCTCATGGACTTCTTCTGCTTTAGGCTCCTTCTTTGGTTCACTTTTTTCCTTGGGCTTCACAGCTTATTTAGGCGGAGAAGCAACCTTTGCAGATGAAGATGGTGGAATAGATTCTGCCTTCTTTACCTCTTCCAACAGTTTCAAACAATAAACTGAATTAATAGCATATCAATCATCAAAAGGAAACAGAAAAATAAATAAAAGAGAAGAAATAATAAGCAAGTGAAAAAACAAATGTCTTACATATTCAATCAAGGACGAACCAAGGAGAGGGTTTCTTCCTTCAAGCGAGCAACTGAAGAAAATAAAAGAAACTAATAAGTTGCATACATGTTTGCAAAACAATCAACCCTCGGGTGTTTAAAAAAGAGTGGAGCCTCACCATAACGTGCTATGGCATTACTCTCAAAAATAGGTCCATCTGGAGTTTCAAGAACAAGAATATGCACACGACAAGCAAATACACATAAGGACAATGCACATTAAAGTCTCTCAAAGCACGTAAGCTATCTTCCAATAAACCACCGCTCCATAACTTTGTTATAAGAATAGGTATAAGAGGTGCAACAAAAAATGTTATATCAAGCCAATTAGTTCTGCTGGCATGCCTACTCGGTGCTTTTTATTGACCCTAATGCATGATACATGCCACAACAACCTCAAAATGAATATGCAACGGAAATAAGAAAGTGAAAGGAGTTAAGATTTTGTTTCCTAACCAGCTGCGGTGGAATCATTGAGATGTTGTTGTCAGACAGGTTAAGCTCAATAAGAGATGTAAATCTCCCAAATTCCTGCATATCAATTTAAAGTAAACGTCTTAACCCTACCAAGAAAATATGCATATAACAATTGAATAACTAGTTCGCATTAGAAAAACATGTTTTAAAACCAAAAAAGAAAAACTAGTGTTACCTTTGGTATTGATACAAGTGAATTTTGGCTCAAATCAAGAATCCGCAGCTGTTGTAAGCATAATAAATCTGAAGGGATATCATGTAGTTGCATACGCCTGTGCCCAAAAGGTATAGTTAAAGATAATAAGATGATGCATTTTATGAATAAATTAAAGAAGTAACTAGTTAGGCCCAAGGAATACCTCAGGTAGAGCTCTTGCAACTGGGGTAAGCTAGAGAATGCAGGAGGTTGTGGTAATGAAGTAGCATTACCACTCAAATCCAGTATTTGGAGTTTCAAGAGAGCTCCAAATGCATCTGAAGGGATCTTCAAATTCCAGCGAACAAGGAAGCTTGATATATATATATATATATACTCCATATAAGATAAAAGGAGGCAAAGGTAGGAAAGCAAACACATAACATGGCGGTGGCTTATGAATTATATACAAGGTGCTTCTATATACTAGCATTGAATCTTGTCATTTCTGGCATCTTAAAGAAGTAAAACATAATTGAATCAGAAGTGAATTACCTTTGTAAGGGGATTGTTGTCCAGCTTTAAACATAACAGATTAGGAAGAGACCTTAGGAATTCCGGAAGATTAAATTCTCCTAGATTTACATAAGGACCTATATGATGCCATCTCGCACCCTCTAGCAACACCTAAAGAATACGAGCATAAAAATTTGAACCCAAATAAATTTTTGGATCTAGCTATAAAGAAGGGACAGTTTAGCACTTAAAATATGATATGGTAGTATCATGAACCGAGAGAGGACACCTTGTAGACTGTCCATTATAAGCGATGAGACATATTAAGGGAACCATGTCATTCACGTAGTCTACAACTTCCTTCTCATTGTTGTAAGCATAGCCCATGATATTACGACAAGCAAAGAGCCCCACGCTTATTATAACCAACTCAATTATCGCAATAATCATCACGGAGAGCAGACATAAACGCGCATATTGTGGTCTCCCAGCTCCTAATTCATTTGAAATTCAAGTGCTACATAATGAAAAGGTGTTTATTTTATAATCAAGTCACATTCACACGTATACATAAATTATTATTCTTAGCACAACACCCTGATCTGGGATCATCTCCATTTAAATCCCTTTGGTGCAATGGTGGAAGAAAGAGGTTTATATGGATTTGAACTCTATTAATAAATGAGCAAACTTAGATAGAAACATAAAGTGCTCAAGGGCTAGCAAGTGGAGAGCAAACCTCACAAACAAAGAAAGAATTCCATACGGTATCATATACACCAACGAAATAGTCGTAAGGCTGTTCACAAAGGTAACAAGAACTTAATTGCATTGATCAATCAATTACAGAAATGGAAGTAGCAAAATTTATAACTAATATGAAGAGTCCAGAATTGACTGAATAAAATCATACCATATGGAGAGTACTAAAGTTTTGAGTTGTGGATTTGGTGAAAGTCCAGATAGAAGGATTAATAACTCAAATGACCACCATACCAGACTACAGCCATCAAAACAGAAAAACGGTTATGAAACTAAGAAATGAGAGAGACAGGAGAAAAGCTTAAGATATCATAAAAAAAGAAATGACTGGGGTTTTACCAAATCATTACAGCAGAAGGAACCGAATACGTAAGAACTCTCCACGCCCTTGAAATGCTTCCTTTGTTAGGGATGTACGAGTTAACTCACATGAGGGAGAATACGCCGCATATAATCCGAGAAAGACCACATTGATCCAGTATGAGATACCAATTGCTAAAGCATCTCCAATATTTCCCAACCCAGATTTATAAACTAAAACCCAACAAAGAGGTATGTGGATAACTACTGCAATGGAAGTACTTAATAGTTAACAGCATGGGAATGATTAGACTCTGGGATTAGAAATATCTCATTAACGGATCGAGAGCTACATAAGCAAATACTGCAGGGATCAAGCATGTCGTGTATTTGCCAGCTTCAAGTGCGATTAAGGGATCTTGACCTGTGAAAGTAATTAGTTTCCTTATCGAAACCCATAGGAGAGCAATCAAGATGCAAACCAGGATAAGAGAGATTGTTGCACTCCAAGTATAAACTCCTAGTTTTCGATATTGTTTTGCTCCAAAAGCTTGTCCTGATAGAGTTTCCAATCCACTTTTCATTCCTAGATGGTTGTCATGTAAAAATATAAGCGTCAGCAATGTAAAAGTCGAGAAAGCCAACATACTTCAACGTCTTTATGCGAGATAAAAAAATGTAAATGACATAACATCGGTTACATTGCACAATAAAATTTCATATCGGGGCACTAGAAACTTGTCAAATTTCGCTTGAACCACAACCATACATTTGCACCAACTTTAGAATACTATGAATCCTACGATACCATAGCAGGAGGAGACAAAAGGACTGATCATGGCATCTTCTTTTTCTCGCACAGCTACACGAAACGCTATACATCCTATTAACATATGAAATCATAATAATTTATACTAAATCATCGAAGTGGCCATCAAACCCAATAAACAGAAGCTAATAACACTCGTTTGAGAAAGATAAAATGTACACTTAGACGCTGGTTGATTGTAAAAATGTAAAAGTGCACAAGTAATCATTAATCCAATTCACCGATTCCACATCAACTCGAAGAAGTTTTTAAACGCCAACGAGGACATAAGAGTTGAAGGAATTCAAGAGCAAGTGAGGTTACCTTATCTTCTTCAAGAGACATAACATCACCATTCAAAGCAACCCTGGTAGGTAACGCAACACAATCATCAAACCAACTTAATACAACAATGTTCCACACTTCCTACACACATCAAGTTTTCTCATAACAAACCAAAATCAATGATGTGCAACACCAACCTTTCCTATAGACTTTAGCACATTTGCAAGGGGACCAGGGTATGGATTATCCACCTCCATTGAACCACGTTCGTCAATAACAACATTCTACAATAAAAAAACCACAAACTCAATCAAATAAGCACATCTACTCGCAAAAATCAAACTCATTTGCTCGTTCTTATACCGAATAATTCACAATTTGTACATACCAGATTATGCAAGTCCTCTCGTGGAACACATAGGTAAGGTTTTCCACTCTTGAGAAAATACATAATCCTTGATGTATGAATATCTTCTTTACTATCACCAAAACACAACTAATTTGATTATACTCATTGATTTGATCATGTAAAAGGGTTCAGCTTTTCAAGGGGAAAAATGACAATTTTTTTACCTTCCTTTTGCATCTGCTTTTACCGTGTTTAGATAACCTCGCCAATTTGAAGCCATTATATTCTGTAAAATCCAAAAGTAACCAGTTCTAGTTGAAATTAATTAATACAGAATAAAGGAAACCTAGAATCTCAATTTCAATCAAAATCTACGCTAGAGGTGCATTGAAATACAGAAGGAGGAAGCGAAATAGAGAAAAACAGAGAGAGATAAGAGTACCTTGCACTTGTCAGCAAATGTTAAAGCTAGATCCTTAGAACCCTTCATCCTTTCCACCAGAATTGATTGAAGAAAATCGTTGACGATTTCAATTTAAATAAATCAATTGAAAAAACATCAGAAACCTATATTCACAAATAAATCAATTGAAAAAACCCTAAAATCCCCTAAAAATTCTTCTACTTACATAGATCCATGATATGAATCCTGCAAATAACACAGTTATTCACAACAATATCTAATATCAAACAAAAAACGACATAAATTAAAACCAAAAAGGAGATGTGGATTTAAAAAAAACCCTAAAAGAGAGAGGACGAACCTGGTTTTTTGGTTGAGGAAGAAGGAACCTCTACAGATTAAATTCTTGAAAGTACATGAATTGAATCTTGATTACTAGAGTTTGAAGACGACCTCAAATAGATTTATTAAGGGAGTTCAGGTTAGGTTTATTTGGATTTATTAGAAAGCTAGGGTTTGTTCTTTGAAAGCAGTTGTGTAAGTGAATTAGAAATTATAAAGAGAATTAGAAGAGAGAAAATCGTTAATGCAAGCAGTTGTTAGGGTTCTTGCTGGTTGGATTTCATGGTTCTTCAGAGCAGCTTCAGAATGAAAGACATGAAAACAATTTTGTGGCTGAGAAGTGAGAAGTGAGATAAGGAAATAGAGAAGGGAAGATAAGCCCGCTCCTCTGAAGGGTGGAAAAAAGAAGAAGAACACTTGAACACTCTTTGACTTGGGCGGAAAAACAAGTCAAAGTGTTCCCTACCACACGCGCGCTTCGCATGCATGAACACCCTGCGGTTGCTATTCGCAACCGAAATTTCTCTGTTGCGAAATTAGCAACTGTAACATTCCGTTGCGAAATATTAGCAACGGGAATTAGCAACGGAAATTTCGCAACAACGCCAGTGTTGTTGCTACTCTGGGTTGCTATTTCCTTAAAATGGTGTAGTGTAATTATCAACTCCTTTTGATGTACATTCTCTAGCATTTACAATGAGTGGTGAGCCCTTACATGTAAAATATATGCTAGTAGTTTTTAAACACAAATTTTTTGGGAACTATAATTAGTCCAAAAATGTCAAAACATTCACCATAGTCATAAGTCACTTTAATGGTCCGCATTCTGCATGAATATTTTTCTAAATTTTCACCTTGTTATCTTTGTAATATGGATTGTTTACCATTTGCATCTTAGGATGGTATCGATCCTGTTTTACTGAAGACTTTGTAAAATGAGTGATATGCTTTCTTACTTAAAATCATAATGGGAAGGGGGGTTGGTTGTGCATCTAGTACTTTAGAAAAAACTTATTGAGAGATATGTCGTCACTTTGCATTTTGTCAATTTTTTTCCCATTTTCGTTCACTCAAATAAAGTGATATTTGTATGAGTTATTTCAAAACAATCATCATGTCACAACCAACGTTTCTTTATGGTTATGCCCAAAGCCTATATGAGTCAGTTTCCAACATTTCATTGTCGGAGTCAATATGATTCAATAATCCAAATATTATAGTTAATTACATTGCACTAGATTGACTCATTAGTTTCTCTAAAATATATTTCCTTCCATATATATTAGAGACTATAAAAGATGCAATCAATTACATTCTCATCATTTTGATGTTCCACATGATATCCATTTGCACGGGTTACTTGGGAATTTAACAAGGTGTGATTATCTCTTGGTACATATATAGATTTTGCTACGTCTTTGTTCTATCTTGAAGAAAAAAAATGAGCAGTGCTGCGCTATATAAGATAGTCAATTGGCCAGGTAAAGTTCTTGTTGCCATTTAAGTTGATGTGAAAATTGGTTGTTAATATGATACACATACACATTATATTGTATATACCAACACCGATGACCAAGTACATTTCCAACTCTTTTATTTATGATGAGAGCTAGAATTACATTTAAGCTGATCCCATGTTCAATTGATACCTATACTTTGGTGTCATTACTACCAGGGAAAAAAATTTAAATAAATTTTTTTTTCATGATATATATGTCCCTTTTCACATGCTTTATATGAGTCGGTACGTCTAACCCTCATTACTTTGGGGTTCTTTCCATTTTAATTTTTGCTACATTTAGCTTAATTTGAGAAATTTCTTTATCTCATTAGGCCAAGAGAATCTCACTACACATGTCAACCAATTACTTTTGGTTGAATATATTACTAAAAAATAATAATTAATTCTCTTGTTGTCATACTTCAACATATACCGGTTCGTTAGTATTATGGATGAAGTAGATTAATGAAAATTTTCCGACTCAAATAAAAAAATTGGGAGTTCTTCCACAAAAAAAATGGAATATATGTGATTTTATTTGAACATATGTTTTGAAAATTCCACGGAACATTCAAATTTTTGGGGAAATGTCAAATATCCAATGATGGTGCTCAAGTACTTCAAAGCCCCAAATGAATACATTGGAATTGAGTTGGTACAATCAATCAAACAAAATACAACATTCAACTATAGCCAATATCATATTCAAGAGAACAAAATAACACTAAAACCAAAACTCTTAATGATTAACAATCATAATTTAAATTGACTGTTTATAACTTTATATGATATGGACTTATCTTAAGGTACAACTAGGCATGTTCTAGAGAAAAAAATTAAAAAATTAAAAAAAGTCCATCAAATATTCATGTTCAATTAGTTACATACATTCCTCAAGCTTTGGTTCCCATTATGCATAGACAAAACCGGATCGGGATTGGCCGCATACGGCCCAGAACGAACTAGAACATGACGCTACAGGATGGGACACCTCCAGGAGCCAGAACGGGATAGGATAGGACAGCCCAGAACGGAATGGGATAGGATAGGACATCCCAGAACGGAACGGAATGATAGGGCCCCAGAACAGAACGGGGGATCAATAAAATTAATAAATCATCATCCCAGAGATGATTGGTGTCTATACACTGCAAGTTAAGGCATATACAGAAGAATTAGTGTCTATACACCACAATCAATCTATCATCATCACAGATATTTAATAGCTATGATGGCAACAAAAAAAATTTTGCAGTACAATTCAATCCAATCAACCCATAAAAACAAAACGGGAGAAAATAAACTTAACTTCACGATATGATTGTATGACTGCCTTGATTAAATCTAAGCCGCAGTGTTAGAGCTCGTGGTGATAACGTATTGTAGTGGAATAGATAGGAAGGAGAAAGAGGCAGAATTCTATATTGATAAGAGTTATTAGAATTACAATTTTCACTATATTTCGGGATATTTTTAAGTATAAAATGGCTACCCTAATTATTTTCTATCCCACATGAAGAAGGGAAAAACCAAAGGACTCCATTTAACAATTTTCACTATATTTTCCTTTATTTTTACTATTATTAACTAAATGAAGAAAGACAAACATGGGAATAGATTTTTAAGGGTGGGAATAAAATGGATGATACCCTAATTATTTTCTAGGGTCCCAATTAAGGGGTGATTTTTTATTGTTCACTGCCTCAATCAAAAGTTCCCCTTATCTATAAGATATGGTGGTACATATCCATCCATCCCTTAAACAAATGAAAGATAACATTAGGCGGGAAAAATTCAAAACTCCCGCCAATTTCCCAGTGTTAATAATAATAATAATGTGCAGATGTTTTTGTTCACTGCCTCAATCAAAATTTGTTCCTTCCACTTAGAAAAAGAGAGAACTAATAATAATCACCAGAAAATCATAGATTTGTAAAGCTCCTTCAGATTCCTTCAACATCTGATTTTGCTGGTAAATACTCTTCTTATCTCTAACTTCACATTTCTTTTGATTCTTTTATGTTTCTGCTTAGTTTTATGCGGTTATAATCAAAGAAATTAGTAGTTCAAATTTCAAAATATCATGTTTTTAGGTTCGATTTTGGGTAGTAATAAACGATCTTGTGTCAAATAATCATGGTTTTTTTTCTTTTTTTAATATGGGGTTTCATTTTGAATTCGGGGGTTGGAATCCTGGGTTGTTTCTGTTTTAAGTTCTTTCTTCTCATACCAAAGAATTACAAGTAAGAACAAATCATGGGTTCATTGAATTTTGATAATTTGGTTGATAAATTATGGATTTTGAGGTCAAACTATGAAATTTTGAGGCCAAACTTCATATATTGGTATGTTTCAGCAATGAGTGTCTAATTTTTGAGATATTTGATTTGCAGGAATGGAAAAACTACGAGATCGGGATATCATATTCAACATCATTGTTAGGTTGCCTGTGAAGTCAATTTTACGCTTCAGGTGTGTATCCAAAGCCTGGTGCAAGTTACTGAAAGGCCCCAAATTTGTAAAAAAACACTTAAATCATGCAAAAGAAATGAATAAATTCAGTGTAATGATGGTCTCTTTTTCTGCTCTCTTTGGTTTTGATGAAGATATGGATGTCTACACTTTAGGTTATGATCCATCATTGTCTACATTGAATAACCCTGTTCATATAAATTGGTTTATACAATAAAATCTAATTCATGGAGAAGTCTTGGGAATATACCTAATGAGCTTTGTCCAGGACAATTCGAAATGGATCGAGCAACTATTGATGGAGCTGCACATTGGTTAGGATTGACTGACTCTGGGACCCACAAAGTCATAGCCTCTTTTGATTTCAAGGATGAGAGGTTCAATAAGATGCAACTACCCAGCTTTTGTAATGAATACGCTGGAACACGGTTGTGTTCATTTGGAGGATCTCTTTGCTTACATGGATCCATCGATGGGCACACTGATGTGTGGGAGATGAAGGAGTATGGAGTGACTGAATCTTGGGCTAAACTCTTCACTGTTAACCAAGGTTCTCAGTTAACTAAACAGTTTCCGCTTCGGTTTCTCAAGAATAGTGAGGTTTTATTAGGATATGAAACTGATGTTGGTTATCATCTGGATTTGCATGACATAAAGCGTGGAACATCCATAAATCTCAAGGCTTACGCTAAGCGGGTTTCACGCTTCAGTAAATGCGCTAGTTTTGTCTATGTGGAGAGTCTTGTACTGCTTAATTCGGGTACTTACGTTGGTATACCAGAAATAAAAAGGAAAAGAATACAAAGACGGGGTACGTGTTTATTTATTTCTGTTATTGTTTCTAACATTTACTTGCAAACCAATATGCTATATTGTTTGCTTTATTCATGCCATCGATAGAGGACGTGTTCTCTCTTATTTTTCTCAAAATAGCAATTTCAGGCTTGGTGTTACTGAATAATTTAATTTCGTTTTGATACTTACCACAGTAGACTGTAACACTAGTAATTAATTATCCGGAGCTTTAACTATGTCTTACCTGTAGTCTGTCTAATTGACGGTTTACTGAATCAAATACGGTTAATATAATCTTCAGGGAAATTGAAATAATTTATCTTCTGACATAATTTTTTTCCTTTCTTGTCGATTATGTGCTGTATTTGCTTAGCTCATAAACAATAGATTTGGTATTGTAAAATCATGGACTGCCTCTTGTATTAAGATTTTTTTTTTATATTCAAAGAATCAGAAATTAGACATAGGGATCAAACTTGAATCTGTGTTTATTTTGTGCTATCCATACATTGACGAATGAATGCTTACTTCGCATACTTTTTTTCTTCCTGAAATACAGGAATGGCAGAATTACAACATCAGGATATCATATTAAACATCTTTGTTAGGTTGCCTGTGAAGTCGATTTTGCAGTTCAGGTGTGTATCAAAGGCCTGGTGCAAGTTATTGAAAGACTCTGATTTTGTTAAGAAGCACCTTAGTCATGCAATTGAAATGAATAAATTCAGTGTAATGTTGCTCTCAGGTTCTGATTATGATGATAATAGGGATAACTACACTTTAGCTTATGATCCATCATTGTCTACATTGAGTAACCGTGTTGGTATAAAATATCCTTCTAGATATGCATTTTGTGGAATTACGGTTTGGGGAATTTGTAATGGCTTGATTTGTATAAGCCCCTATACTGCGCCGACTAATTATGTTATCCTTTGGAATCCAGCAACTAAGGAGTTTAAGGAAGTACCAACAGTACCAAATGAGTCGGAGGATGATTTTACTTACTATCGGTATGCATTTGGTTAAGATGACGACATTGATGATTTTAAGGTTGTAAGTTTTGTCGGGTCTGAAGATGAAAGTCTTTGTGAAGTTTGGGTATATACACTTAAAACTAATTCATGGAGAAGGCTTGAGAATATATCATGGTTTCTTCGTGGAGGAGACCTCGTTATGACTCAACAAGTAAGTGTTAATGGAGCTACACATTGGTTAGCGCCCGACAACATCATAGCCTCTTTTGATTTCAAGGATGACAGATTCAATGAGATGCCCATACCCAGGTTTTGCAATGAATACGCTGAAACAAATTTGTGCTCACTGGGAGGGTCCCCTTGCTTACATGGTTCTATTGGCAGTCGCATTGATATATGGGAGATGAAGGATTATAGAGTGACTGAATCTTGGGCTAAACTCGCCACCTTTAACCAAGATACTATCCCCCAGTTCTCTCGACATTTGGTTCCGCTTCAGTATGTCAAGAATGGTGAGGTTTTATTAGGATATGAAACTGATGCTGGTTATCATCTGGATTTGTATGACATAAAGCGGGGAACATCCATAAATCTCAAGGCTTATGCTAAGGGGGTTTCATACTATGGTAAATACGCTAGTACCTTTGTCTATGTGGAGAGCCTTGTACCGCTTAATTCGGGTACTTATGTTGGGCTACCAGAGATAGAAGAATCCACAGGTATCTTTTATGCACTTATTCAACTTATATCACATAGTATCTTATAAATTTGCCTTACCCAATGTGAGCTTTAAACATTTATATTTCTTTATGCGGCTACCAAAAAATGCATATGTTACAGCTGCTTTGCTTGGTTTCTAAAACTTTACATTTTCCCGCACAGAAAAAATAAGTAGATTCTTTGGAACAAACTTCTTACAAAATGATAAGTAGGTTTGCAACTTAATTGCTATTATTTCTTTGCTTACGTTCAAAACAATATGCAATTTTTTTTGCTCTACTCATGCTATCAATATTTGACAATGAACATGTTCTCTCTATTTTTTAACCTTAGTCTATTCAGTATATTCTAAATTAATCTGAAAGTGGGTTCCAACTTAATCATAGGACGGCAATAATATTCAGTTTGTTATTATCTCCACTTTGTCTTAGATTAGCAGTTTCAAATTTGACATTACTGAAGATCTCAGTTATAGATTTGTTACCTAACACAGTAGGTTGTGGTTTGAAGCTTATTTATACCAATTGTGTGTAGATATGTATGTTTTCAACTTTAGTCTGGCTGACTATCAGTCTGCAGAACAAAATAGTGGTAGATCAACCTACAGATGAGTTTAAACTATTATTTTCTGTATAAATTCGTTTATTTTTTCACTCTATTCTATCAAGCTCTCATCAATTATGCACTCGATGCAGGTAGCTCGTGAAGATAAGAATCATAGGCAAATGAAAAGGACTCGGTTGGCAGTTTTCTTGGGCAATGCAGGTCTCTATCACATTGAAAGAATCAATTGATGTTTTTCATGTTATTTTTAGGCGTGGCCGCGTGGGTAGTTTATGTTTATTTTCCTTTCTTCTGGTACTTTCGATGCAGAGGTTAACAAAGATTTAGTTAATGTATGGATGCAATGTAAATTTGGTATGAATCAGATACCCGATTGAGTGTAATGCTCTTAATTCAAGACCTCAAACTTGAGAATGTATTTTGATTCATATGTTAAACCAGATCTAATGAATTAATTTTTATGCTCATTTTACTTGACAAACGCCTAAACCAAGCAGAACTTTGCTCAGAGTGATTCAAGACACACTATCCCCCACACAATGCATCTTGCATAGGGCTGCACAAGACCCGCCCATCATACACAAACCTGCCCGTACCCGCTTAACCCGTGGGTTTTTAATCCGAACTCGCCCGTTGTGGATGTGGGGTTGGTTATGAAAATAAAAACCTGATGTCTATGGGTGCGAGGTTGGTTTTAACTAATACCCGCCCGAAAAACCCGCTAAATATGCACCATTAATATAAGGGAAAATTAGGCTAAGGCCCAACCCATGGATAACCCATAATATGAGGCCCTTAATTAAAATAAGTTTAAATCTAGGCCCCGAATTATTAAAAGACACTCATACCCTTACATATATTGTCAAACCCCAAATTAAATAAAATTTAAATTTAAGCCCAAAATTATTAAAATATCGTGTGAATGCGTAAACGGAAATTACACATGCATATGTCATGTGTATCCAGAAGTTACACTTCGTTATGACATGTGTAATGCAAAGTTCCATATTTCTTAGAAGTTACACACGCATTTCTGTCTTGTGTTATTGAGAGTTACATATGCATCTGTCTAGGCCCAACAACCGCTGCTAGCCACCACCACTGCCTCCTCATCCTCCTCCAAAACCTGCACCTCCAGCACCACTGCCTCCTCATCTGAAATTGCCAGTTAACCTAACAAAAATTGCTAGCACTCTCTTTAGGGAGAACCTATTTTATTTAATGCTCACTATGAAAAACAAAAATAAAATACCAGCATCAGTATCATAAATTGCTGATATACTTCTACATGTAACTATTCATTTACATGAGCAAGATGTGGCACTTCAGACCAACAAATTAGACTAATATATAATGGTTTCCTGATCCGTGCAAATGAAGTTCTCGAAGGAAAAGTAAACATACCGAACCACACCAAAGACCATGATACACAGTTCCGCATGAACCTGGGACCATTAATCAAAAATTAAACACCAGAAAACAATTTGTTGTTGATAAAAATTGGGAAAAGGAGGGTATTAATAAAAGGTGGAACTTCAGTATTTTCAAGCTTTGGAGAAAGAAACACAATCAGAGCACCATACGTAACTACTACATGCTTTAGTAAGGTTCAAGGAAATATCAGCGAGGGTGAAAAATATAGCATAATTTGCCCTATAATCAGCTAACTAAACACTCATAAAACAAGCATGTATAATAAGCTAGTAAACATAATTTCATGTGTAATTTGGAGTTACACACGCATATGAAATGTGTAATTTAGAGTTACACATGCATATGAAATGTGTAATCAACAGTTACACATGTCATATCAGGTGTGGTGACTGTGATTATACATGCTTGTCAACAAATTACAAACTAGTTTTTCCATGAATGCGCAAAAGGAGTGATGGAAACGCTTTGATAAATCAATAACATAAGGGAGGAGGTGGCAACTTACAATGATAATTGCATAATTACTCATAAAGAGAAGTAAAAAGCCAGATATAATTTGTTTTCTTGTGTTCAATGTTGCTTTGTAGTATGCTAATATATTAGTAGTTGTTAGAACAACAGGAAAATAAAAATCGGGAGCACTCTGGCAGAATGGTAATCCTACATCAATGAAAGAAAACACTGTAAGTTCAGTAGCAGATACACATTCTAGAAAGCATTTAGTCACTTAAACTCAACCTCATCATTCATGCAATCTAAAACCTAAGCATACATCTAAGCCCACCACCAAGTCCATTCTGCAGCTTTGATTGCACCCACCATCTGTTTCACTGCCTGAAATTCAGCATAGTCAATAAAAAACATCTCAATCTTCTCTGCAGCTACCAAACTGTAACAATTCTCCATGGCTTCTACTCCATCTTGCAAGTTTTCTTGGATAATATCTGTGGTTTTACCAGCATGTGTAACTAGTGGTTACACATCCAAATATATCTTGTGTAACTAGTGGTTACAGATCCATATAGCTTGTGTAATTACTAGTTACACATCCATATAACATGAACTATGTATATTTCAGTATACTATGAAGCCACACCTGTAATATCTTGACTCTTAACTACCACACTGTAAAACAAGTTTCATATCCTGTAATATCCTGACTCTTAACTACCACACTGTAAGTTCAATATACTATGAAAACATTTCTCCTGATTAAAAGGTTTTGTCCTACCAAAGTTAGCAATAAAAAGTATAGAATTACACCTGAAAAGAAGACATTGTGCATTATATTCTAAAAGAAACTTGAATACCTAAGATTGAACATTAGGGGAGGAATTTACCTTAGCCTCTATGGCTCCATGCTATTAATTATCGATATGCGCACTACTAGCATATCTACCTTCAAAATTCTCTTTTCCTCAGAAAATATTTGATCATCTAACTCAAACTACTTTCGTTCAGCTGCGTGAAGGGAATCCAAGAAATCAAGAACCAACTTTCCATCCTTGGATATGATCGCATCCTTCAACTCATCACCCGTGCTTAGTAACACCTTCAGTTTGTAAAACAGACAACAGATATACGGACATTATACAACTTGTTAAACTCTTTGGTTACAAGTTTACACAACATAATTACAATTAAAGAGACCATGGTAAAATCTAATTGTTTATACCTCTTTTGCTTCAGAAAAAGGCACGGATACATCAGTAACCTTATCATTAGAAGAAGTTATTGGACTACCCTCATCTTTCTGGAGAGAATATTCAGCAAGAAATGCATTGGATGATTCATAAGCATTAACTACAAGAGCCTGAAATAAATCAATAAAAAAAAATTGTGAATCCAAAGTCAAGTAAAATGAACTTGCAGAACAATATGAAAAAGTTGAGCATTCCTAGTATATTGATAAACTGATATAGTAAATATAAAATCCATATAGATGTGTATGATGCAGTTACACATCCATGTCTTTTTCAATATGCATGTGTAATCTGCAGTTACATATACAATATGCATGTGTAATCAGCAGTTACACATCCATTTAGATGTGTATGCTGCAATTACATATCCATGTCTTTTTCAACTTCAAAACCCAAAAGGTACTTAGGTTTAAAAATAAACAGTATTTGATAATATCAAACCTTGAAATGAACAGCATCTTTGTCCTCGTCATTGTACACTCTAGTTAACTCAATAATGTACCCAGCTCCAGTCTCATCCCATGAGATCTTTTCAGGGTTTGTGCGACCAAAGACTGCAAATTCCTTCTTTAATTGACACAACTCAATCGTATGAGCATAATGAACTTGAACTCATATATATATATATATATATCTATTTCAATAAGAATGGATCCACAGTAAAAGCTACATGGAGCATTCAAACATATTCTAGCATTATAAATACCCGCAGATTGGTATGATATAATCAAAAACACTAAAAACAGGCCAAACCCAGCATCAATTCACACATGTATCTTAATTTCTACAATCAGATGAGAAGCACACATGTTGTGACTGATCCGCATGAAATTTTTGAGTATTACTCACAGAACAACATTAAAAAAGGTCAAAATCCCAAATATAATAATCCAAAATAGGTTCCAGAACAATCTAATGTATACCGCTACTCTGAGTTCAAATTATTGGGGACCTACACATTCAGAGTCCAGGCAATACTATCAATCAAACTAGTAAATCATTCATAAAGTATAGATGGAATGAAGATATATGAACATAATAATCGTCTCATATAAAGGACAAATGATTAAGTCAACAAGGTTGATATTATACCTATGAAGTGGTGACGACACACTATTCTAAGTAATATGAATCCCATGCTTCTTATGAAACAATGCATCACGCTGAAAATTGCAACACAGTTGTTAGTACCAGAGAGTACAAGATCCCTAAATTTTTTAAAGTGAAAACTAAAATCAATATCTGAATCTGAAAGCAAGGAAAGAAGACATGGATTGAATGATCTCAACACCAGAAACAACCATTACTTTTGGTCCTGGTTCTACTTCTATTTTTTCTTCCTTTTTAACCACAGTTTCATTAGAGTTCATACTGAATCTAGAAAAATCATCAAAATCTTTCAAGTGTAATTGGTAGTTACACATGCACTTTCCTAGTGTAACTAAGAGTTACAGATGCATTTTCCAAGTGTAACTAAGAGTTACACATGCATTTTCCAAAATGTAACTAAAAGTTAGATGCTCATAGAATGTCGAGAGTTGAGAAGAGAATCAAAGTTCTTAGAGTTTAGTTTTTACCTCCCATAGTTGTATGCTGCAGTATCTTGAACCTAACACCTTGCATTCCTATTTTATTTACTAATTTTAGCACCAAAAAAATACCTGAAAAACAAAATTAAACAACAAATATCTCAGCTGAAGTATGAGAACTTAAACCTATAACTGAACAACACATATCAAACCTAAACAAGTATGAAGGGGGAATAAAAGCATAAGTTTTCAAGGTATATGTTACTGCCTACTAACAAGAGTTTGTAACACCACTCATAACTTAATAGCACAAAATTAAAGGATTCAATTCCAAAAATCTTCTAGCACACTAGTAAGGTCGTGAACTTGAAGAAAAAAAACTGAATTTAGTAAGAACTTGTGATCTAGAACATATATAATAAACTGAGGGTTCAAGCATAAGAATGAGATAATGGGTCCCTTTACATAATATAAAGGTGAGAAGTAGATAATGGAAACAAGAAGCACAACTAAATGCACATTAGCAGCAATTCATTGTGCAACACTATCATATTGCGTAAATATACCAACAACCTCCACTACTGCCTCTTCTAAGCTAAAGGCCCACTGAGCAACAAATGAAAATTCCCACAACCTTCAAAGATGCATAACTAAATGCACATTAGCAGCTACTAATATCTGATATGATTAAGTTCAACATATGAAGCTCACCTTCACTTAGAACTGCTCTAGCATTGTCAATTCTCTTTGTAAGTGGTCATTAATGCATCTTGAAAGTATCCCTATTGAAAACTAAATATAAATATGAAAAAAACACTAGGCACTTATTAGCATTAGCACTACCAAATTGAGACTGAATACAAATATTTGCACATCTCAATTGAAACAAAAAATACATGTACTGGAAAATCTAAATAAACAAATATTCAGAACACTGCAGATGTATCTAAATAGCCTAGGATTAAACATTAAGCAAACATGATTCAATTATAGATACAACAGTAAGCTTCCTGTTATAGGTTTTATCTTCAAGACAAAGTACTGATGTAGCAAATCAGTTTGAAAATCAAAGTAAATGAAATCCGTATCAAATAGATGGGTAAGACGGATAATGATTCACAAATTACGAATACGGAAACCGATTTTCAATCGAGATAAGAGATTAAAGATAGATCGAATTTCATTCAAGAACCCTAGAATTTTTTCTTTGAAATTTTTCTTTCAAAAGTAAAATTGAGGTGATATTATAACATATCGAACTCTAATTATGATTTCAGTAACATAATTGAGCTGAAATCAAACTAATATAGGTTTCCAAATGATTTTTCAGAAAATAAAAAACTAAATCTAAAAATTTAATCTACCGATTGAATTGGAATGTTAAAGATAAACATACTTATCTGTTCAATTTGATCTCGTAGGCGAATCTTCAAAATCATTAGCTGTTGGTGATGATTTCCATTGATTTTCATTCAATATATGATGAACAAGTGATGTTAATCTTGAATTTACGTTTACATAATCAATATCTTTATTTGTGAAGGTAAGATTTAGGTTTTGAAATCATTTTTCGGTGAAAATTTTGATCATAAATGGTATCTTCTTGGCCTGTTTCTTCATCTGCGAGAGAGCGGAAGAAATGAGAGAGACAAAGTGAAAAAGAAAACTGAAATCCGGACCTAGCTTTATTGCATATATATACTAAAGGAATGTTTCGGTATTAGGAAATAATTTTTTTTTATTAATAAACCTTGAAAATAAAAGTTATGGGCCTATAAATATTAAAAAGTGAAAATATGGAGTGGACAGTGGAGGATCCATTTTGTGGGGCTTGTATATATTGAACCCATATAGTAGGGTGGTTCTAGTATTTTTCACTTAATATAACTAATCCTAGTTGTCCGTTAACAAAACCCTAGTGGTACTAGAAAACCTCTAAATATGTACACTAGTACTTGTTTAAGCTTAACAATGAAGACTTATGTAGTTATGTTTATGGTTTGTTTTTTTAAGTTATCAAGAACTTAAGTAAGTAGTTTATTTAAACTTTAAAACATGTGTGTGAATGATTATTGAATATAAAGTGGGTTTAAGCGGGTCTAAACCCAAACCCGCCCGCTGTTTGTGGGTGCGGGGTTGGTTATGAAAATAAAAACCCGTAGTCTATGGGTGTGAGGTTGGTTTTAGCTAATATCCGCCCATGTGGAGCCCTAATCTTGCAGCTGATGCTGACAAATGCATACAAATTTCTTAAGAATAGTATTGAAGAGTTGGAATGTTATAAATACTCTCCATTTTTGTTGAACTTGCACAAATATCTCTAAGGGGTAAAAAATAATTTTTTTGGAGTCAACTTGAGAAAGTTGCTTCCACTTTTTGGAAGCAACTTGATACAAGTTGCGTCCACTACTTCTGGAAGCAACTTGTGCTAGTTGCGTCTACTTCTGGAAGCAACTTGTGCTAGTTGCTTCCACTTTTCAGAAAGTAGGGACATTTTTAAAAATTAAATAAGGGTATATTTTAAGGGACATAACTTTGAAGTGTATTTAAATAATGTTCCCTATTGAAGACATTATTCCTACACTTGTGGAGATTGATTTTGTTGCTTAGCCAAAAGCTTTCTACATAAGGTGCAAATAGGCCAAAGGGCCCACAACACAACTCCTAAATCACTTTGGTTCCCCTTATCCGTAAGATATGGTGGCATATCAATCCCTTAAACAAATGAAAGATAACATTAGGCGGCAAATATTCAAAACTCCCGCCAATTTTCCATTAGATTATAATAATATGTAGATCTTTTGTTCACTGCCTCGATCAAAATTGTTCCTTCCACTTAGAAAAACAGAGAACCCCAGAAATCTTAGATTTGCAAAACTTGTTCGGATTCCTTCAACATCTGTTTTTGCTGGTACATACTCTTAACTATCTCTAACTTACACATTTTTGAATTTTTATGTTTCTGCTTAGTTTTATGCGGTTATAATCAAAGAAATTAGTACTTCAAAATTTCATGTTTTTAGTTTCGGTTTTGGGTCGTAATCAATAAACTAGTATCAAATAATCATGGGTTGTTCTCAATTTTGGTTTCTTTATATGCAGTGTTAAAATCTAGAGCTACAAAACTATGGGGTTTTATTTGATTTTGGGGGCTTGGAATCATGGATTGTGTCTTGTTTCTTTTTTTTTCTTTCTTTTTTTTTGATACCAAATAATTAGAAGTAAAAATAATAGTTCTGGGTTCATTTAATTTTGATAGTTTGATTGGTATATTATAGATTTTGAGATCGAACAAGGAAAATTTTGAGGTCATATTTGACATCTGCATATATTGGTATATTTCAGCAATCAGTGTCTAATTTGAGATATTTGATTTGCAGGAATGGCAAAATTACAGCATCAAGATATCATATTAAACATCTTTGTTAGGTTGCCTGTGAAGTCGATCTTACGGTTCAGGTGTTTATCAAAAGCATGGTACAAGCTATTGAAAGACCCTAATTTTGTGAGAAAGCACCTGAATCATGCAATTCAGATGAATAGTCTCAGTGTAATGATGCTCTCAGGCCTGAAGCAATTAGATTTTCGTTATCGTGATAGTAAGGATACCTACACTTTAGCTTATGATCCATCGTTATCTACATTAAGTGACCGTGTTCGCATTAGTTATCTACTAGAAATGTACATTTGAAATTTGGATTTGGGGAACTTGTAATGGCTTGATTTGTGCAACCCCCACTTGTTATAATAATGTGGTCCTTTATGATGACGAGATTGATGATTTTAAGGTTGTAAGTTTGGTGGGGTCTGAGGATGGAAGTTTTTGTGAAGTTCAGGTATATACACTTAAGCCTAATTCATGGAGAAGGCTTGAGAATGCAAATTGGGGGCTTTGTGGAGAAGATCTCGTTATGGCTCAAGTAAGTGTTAATGGAGCTACACATTGGTTAGCATCAACTGACTCTAAGCCCGACACTGTCATAGCCTATTTTGATTTCAAGGATGAGAAATTTGATGAGATGCCCCTGCCCAGATTTTGCGGTAAATACGCTGAAACAAATTTGTGTTCATTAAGAGGGTCTCTTTGCTTACATGGTTCTTTTAGCGGTCACATTGATGTTTGGGAGATGAAGGAGTACGGAGTGACTGAATCTTGGGCTAAACTCTTCACCATTAACGAAGCAAATATCTGTCAGTTTCCTAGACAGTTGGCTCTACTTCAGTTTGTCAAGAATGATGAAGTTTTATTAGGATATTCCACCGATGTTAATTATCATCTGGATTTGTACGACATAAAGCTTGGAACATCCATAAGTCTCAAGTCTTACGCGAAGCAGGATTCATACTATGCTACTAGCTTTGTCCATGTGGAGAGCCTTGTAATGCTTAATTCGGGTAATTATCTTGGGCTACCAGAAATAGAAGAATCCACAGGTATCTCATATTCACATAGTTCTTATAAATTTGCCCAACCCAATGTGAGCTTAAACATGTACATTTCTTTATGTCATTACCAAAAAATGCGTATGCTACTGCTGTTTTGCTTAGTTTCTAAAACTATACCCATCTCCAGTACAGGAAAGAGAAAGAAGATTATTTGGAACAAACTTTTTACATAACCAATTATAAGTAGGTTTACAGCTTATTTGCTTACGTTCAAAACAATATGCAATTTTGTTTGCTGTATTCATGCCATCGATAGTCAACATGTTCTCTCTATTTCTTAACTTTAGTCTGTTCAGTATGTTTTAACTTAATCTAAAAGCTGGTTCCAACTTAATCATATGACGCCATGACGGCTATAATGTTCAGTTTGTTTTAACTTAATCTAAAAGCGGGTTCCAACTTAATCATACGACGGCATGACGGCTATAATGTTCAGTTTGTTATTATCTCCACCTTATCTTAGATTAGCAGTTTCAAATTTGACATTAGTGAAGATCTCGGTTATACATTTGTTATTTTCTGTACAAATTCGTCTATTTTTTCACTCTATTTTATCAAGTTCTCATCAATTATGCCCTCGATGCAGGTAGCTCGTGAAGATAAGAGTCATAGGCAAATGAAAAGAACTCAGTTGGCAGTTTTCTTGCTATTGGCAATGCAGGTCTCTGTCGCAGTTTTCTTACCATTTGTAGGCGTTTTTCCTTCTTGGGGTAGTTTATGTTCATTTTCCTTTCTTTTGGTAGTGTCGATGCAGAGGTCAACAAAATTTAGTTAATGTATGGATATGAACCAGATAAGCGATTCAGCGTAATGCTTTTAATTCAAGATCCCAAACTTGAGAGAATGTATTTTTTCTTCATACGTTAAACCTATGCTCATTTGACTTCCTGAAAATCTTCGGGACTGACAAGAGTTATTGCTTCGTCTGTTGGTTGACGAATTCTTAGACCAAGCAGAACTTTGTTCAGAGTGATTCAAGCCACACTATCCCCACATACTGCATCAGTGGAGATTGATTGTGGCTCCTCTAGCTGCTGGTGTTGCTTTTAGGGAACAGGCTACTAAAGGCTTTTAGTTGCAAACTGAAAATTGATCTTAATTCCAAATTCCAAATTGAGTGAACAGGGCATGAGGATTTCTAAACAGTTGATGCCTATACCACCACCCATGGATTCCTGATAGAAAATTTCCGCAAATTTCCTAGATCAGTTAGCTTCCCCTTATCAATAAGCTGACAGGGCATTTAACATCACTCCCATCCCTTAATTAAACAAATGAAACAAAATATTTCGCGGCAAAATTCAAAATTCGCGCCATTTCCCCCCTTGATACACACAACTCGCGCCATCTCAAACCCCTTGAAGAAATTCAGAGAAACCGAAGGAGAAAAGTCAATCGAACCTCAGAAACCATAGATTTCTAAATCTTGCTCACATTCCATTCAACTCATCTCTGTTACTTTTCTGGTACGCACTTTCTTTTTCTCTAACTTGTATATTTCGATGTATGTCTCCTTTCTTTATTGTTGTAGTGATGAAAGAACTAAAAATTAGTACTTAACAATCATGCCTTTTGTTTTGATTTTGTGTTGTAATCAAACAATTAGTAACAAATAATCATGGGTTGATTTCAATTTGGTATTTTTTGTTGCTGTGAGCAACGACGTCCTAGAAGTGATTGAAGAACCAAAACTGTAAATTCATGGGGTTCTTTAAGTTAGATTGTTCTTAATGTAATGCAATTTGGTTTCAAGCTTCAAATTTGTGTAAATTCATGTGTATACTTAGTGTCATGTGTTAGCTGCTTAGTGCATACCTTAATTTGTGAATTTGGAATTGCAGGAATGGCAAAGCTACAAAATCGGAAAATCTTAGTAAACATCCTTGTGCGCTTGCCCGTGAAGTCTATTTTGCAGTTCAGGTGTGTATCGAAAGCCTGGTGCAAGTTATTGAAACACCCTAGTTTTATGAGAAAACACCTTTATCATGTTATTGAAATGAACAATATCGCTTCGATGAAGATCCCTTACCCTTTTTCTATTTGGTCATTGCCGAAACATTGTGATCTACCACCATCATACGCGCGGAATACCCGTTTTGATTTCACTTATCCTTTGGGATTAAGAAGTGATGGAATTACAATTTGGGGAAATTGTAATGGTTTGATGTGTAGCTCCGGAGAGGATGATGATTTTATTGTTTTGAATCCGTCTATTAAAGAGCATAGGGTGGTACCAAGTGTACCAATTGAATCATTAAATGATATTAGTTACTTCAAATATGGATTTGGTTATGATCTTGAGACTGATGAGTTTAAGGTGGTATGCGTTGCCGGGTTTGAGGATGAATGTTGTTGTGAAGTTCAGGTATATACATTAGCTTCTAATTCATGGAGAAGAATTGAGAACATACCTTATTATCTTGATCAAGGACAACCGGGTACGGCTCATGCGAATGTCAATTATGGAACTATGCATTGGCTAGCAACAACCGACCCTTTGGCTTCTGAACCCTACAAAGTTATACTTTCTTTCGATTTTAAGGATGACAGGTTTGATGAATGGCCACTACCCAGCTTTCGCGAGAGATATGAGGAGATAAAATTATGTGCATTGGGAGGGTCCCTTTGCTTAATTGGTAACACAAATGTAACAGGCGTTGGCCGTATTGATGTATGGGAGATGAAGGAGTATGGAGTGACAGAATCTTGGGATAAACTTTTTTGTATTTCACACAGAACTATTCGTAAGTTCTCTGAATACCTGTTTCCGTTGCACTCTTGTTGCTTGAATTATGAGATTTTATTAGGATTTGTCACAGGAGACGATGACAGTCTTCATCTGGATCTGTATGATCCAGAGAACGCAACCTACATTTCTCAAATCTGCAGTTTCAAACTTGGTGCTCCTGAACATGCTTTTATTGATCAATATGGTTTGTATGTAGGTTCAGAGTCTGATTAGTGTCAG
The DNA here is from genome assembly GCA_023529315.1 of Papaver bracteatum. NCBI lineage: Eukaryota > Viridiplantae > Streptophyta > Magnoliopsida > Ranunculales > Papaveraceae > Papaver > Papaver bracteatum. The sequence continues at coordinate 370,435 of JAJJWX010004887.1, read as the reverse complement.
TTTGGTGTGCGCCTTTGGCATTTTACATTGGCTTGTATGTGCGTGCGAATTATGGATGTATAAGTCTCTTAACTTTAGTCTGGCAGAAAGAGCCATGTAGGGTTTAGCTGATTTTGACTTTTTTCTGTCATGTCCGTTAATCTTCTAATTGGTAATTTAGGTGTCTAATCTATTGTATTGAACTATCTGATGATGTTCTCGACTTTGTTGAGTTATTAATGTTTTATAGCCTGTTATTCATTTTTGTAAATTCCGAGAGGTGAGGTGAACGAAATTTTAGTTCATGTGCAGAAAGAAACTGAATTTTGGGGGTGAGAGTTATTCGTTTCTTCGCTGAAACCGGGTAAACCTGTTGATTGGCGGTGTGCACTCTGCAAGAACATAGTACATTACTAAAAATTGCCAACTTGAGAATGCACTATGTTAAAGTAGATGAACTTATGTCGGAGATGCTCAGACCCCCATAAATGTGTTGTGCGGAAATCTCCAACCTTAATCTAATGCTGATTTAGTTGGGCTGGCGAAATTCTTTCAAGCTGTAGCTTTTTCTTCTTATATGTTGTCTGACAAACGCTTAGACCAGGGCCACCAGGCAATAGCTTGGCAAGACTACTGATTGTTGTCCTCTTCTAGCTTGCTGGTGCTGCTTTCCAGAAACCGGCCATAAGCTTTGAATCTTCCCTATGATAAAAGACAGACACCATATATCAGCATGGCGTAGCAAGTCAGCTGCAACTTGCAAGTGGCACGACGCATCTCCCGACAATATCACGGAAAATACAATACTCCAAAAAAAAAAAAAAATCAGATGTGCGCACGTGAAATTTGGCATGGATTCTCCTTGTGGTGTTGGCTCCTTTATCTGATGTACAGGTTCTCCTTCTTTTTCAGGGATTTCGCTTGGAATTCCTCTGCCTTCAGTCGTCGTTACCATGTAAATTTGGAATTCTTTTTCTTTATTAGCTTCCTTCGCCCTCTTCTTCTTATCCTTCTTCCTTTGTTTTCGCCCTTCCTGATGTCGCATGTTAAGGTCCTGGCATTTCTTTGCTTTCCGATAACTCCTTTGATATCTCCTATACCATTTGGAATAGGAAAGCGAATACACTGGTGAAAGGTAGATGTTATTCCTCTGACTCCATGTATCCAGGGTCTCCCAATGATCGCGTTATATGGGGTATCCACATCCACGACACTGAATGTTACAATCGTTTCTAACGAGTATACTGGTATCATCACCGTGACCTCTCCCTTAGGTTTCGCGCTATTCCGTTAAACCCGGAGATATTATATTCTGCTGGTGCGAGATTCGAATAGTTGTATCCCAGTGCTTTGAATGTGTGGTAGAATAATACGTCCACTGAGCTTCCAATATCTACTAAGATTCTGTCAACCGCCATGGGAGTGTTGATGGTGGTTTTTAGACAAAGGGCAAAATTATAAAATACCGAATAACCTAATGTCACCGGTGACACATTTATTAGAACATTTAATACATGTAGTCAATAATTAATGAAGGGTATTTTTTTCAAATTAGGGTTTCAACGAGCAAAACCCTAATTCCACTCCGTGCCAATGGCAAATCATGCCATCCACACTTAGCCCAAGCTAGCCGCGCCATGCCAAACATACTCTGCCTTGGCCATGGCTATGCTAGCCACACCAACCGCGCCAAAGCATGCCAACCATGCTAGCCGCACCTCTGTGCCAATGGAAAATCATGCCAGCCACACCAAACGCGCCAAAGCATGCCAACAATGCTAGCCACACCTATGTGCCAATGGCAAATCATGCCAGCCACACCAAACCGCGCCAAGGCATGCCAACCATGCTAGCTGCACCTCTGTGCCAATGGAAAATCATGCCAGCCACACCAAACGCGCCAAAGCATGCCAACCATGCTAGCCGCACCTCCGTGCCAATGGCAAATCATGCCAGCCACACCTAGACCAAGCTAGCCGTGCCATGCCAAAATGCACTCTGCCTTGGCCCTAGCTATGCTAGTCACACCACGCCAAGCCAAACACCTTTACCTTGGCCCTAGCCGCGCCACCATACTGTCCTTCCCCTTGCGTTTACCAAAGTGTAAGCATGCAACAATCAACGGTTGTCCTTCAACCCCAGGAGTAAATCATGGCCGTCTAAGGTCTCCTCATGGCCTTTGGCCCAAAACCCTAGCTTGGTCACGCACCTAGCCAAGCTAGACGCTCCATGTCAAGATAGCGCTCACTTTTAACTTGCAGACCGTGCAACCTAGGGACAAACGACCATGCATTCCATTGGCACATCCCAACATGCTCGCTGGTAACCTAACCTGCAAACCGTGCAACCCAGGGCCAAACGACCACGCATGCCATTGGCACATGCCAACATGCTCGCTGGTAGCCTAACTTGCTAGCCGTGCAACCTAGGGCCAAACAACCACGCATTCCATTGGCACATGCCAACATGCTCACTGGTAACCTAACTTGGAAACCGTGCAACCCAGGGAAAGACGTCCAGGCATGCCATTGGCACATGCCAACATGCTCGCTGGTAACCTAACTTGCAAACCGTGCAACCTAGGGCCAAACGGCCACGCATGCCATTGGCACATGCCAACATGCTCGTTGGTAGCCTAACTTGCTAACCGTGCAACCTAGGGCCAAACATCCACGCATGCCATTGGCACATGCCAATATGCTCGTTGGTAGCCTAACTTGCAAACCGTGCAACTTAGGGCCAAACGGCCACGCAAGTCATTGGCACATGCCAATATGCTCGCTGGTAGCCTAACTTGCAAACCGTGCAACCTAAGGCCAGACGGCCACGCATGCCATTGGCACATGCCAACATGCTCGTTGGTAGATTAACTAGCAAATTGTGCAACCTAGGGCCAAACATCCATGCATGCCATTGGCACATGCCAACATGCTCGTTGGTAGCCTAACTTGCAAACCGTGCAACCCAGGGCCAAAAAGCCACGCATGCTATTGGCACATGCCAACATGCTCGCTGGTATCCTAACTTGCAAACCGTGCAACCAAGGGCCAAACAGCCACGCATGCCATTGGCACATGCCAACATGCTCGCTGGTAGCCTAACTTGCAAACCGTGCAACCTAGGGCCAAACGGCCACGCATGCCATTGGCACATGCCAATATGCTCGTTGGTAGCCTAACTTGCAAACCGTGCAACCTAGGGCCAAACGGCCGCGCATGCCATTGACACATGCCAATATGCTCGCCGGTAGACTAACTTGCAAACCGTTCAACCTAGGGCCAAACGGCCACGCATGCCAACATGCTCGCTGGTAGCCTAACTTGCAAACCGTGCAACCTAGGGCCAAATGGACACACATGCCAACATGCTCGCTGGTAGCCTAACTTGAAAACCATGCAACCTAGGGCCAAACGTCCATGCATGCCATTGGCACATGCCAACATGATCGCTGGTAGCCTAACTTGCAACCTAGGGCCAAACGGCCACGCATGCCATTGGCACATGCCAACATGCTCGCTGGAAGCCTAGGCTAAAAAAACTATATAACCTGCAGCCAAGGCATTCCGCACATGCCACACGCTCCACCTGCAGCCTGGCATTGCCACTTGCACTCAAGTTGCAACCTGCAACCAAGGCATTCTGCACATGCCACACTCGCCACTTGCAGCTTGCTATTGCCACTTGTACTCAAGGTGCAACCAACACTCGAGACATCAACTTAAACTGGGGAATGCTTTCCAGGGTTTTGGTATGGCGGTCACAACATGCAACGTACACTACGCTCATATTAAGAAAGCGTGAATAGGAATAAAGCGGTCAAATAAATGAGGAAATAATGGTGAAAACGTTTTCACCCATAAACACCATGCAGTTATCACCTCCTCCCAGTATTTCACCCTTTACTCTCTTCCTTCATGAGGCCAGGGTACGTTTCAATCGCAACTTTTATAAATAGGTCTTACCTATTTCTACCAGACAACAAGTCTCGGTCAGGAGAAATACAACACTCTCAGAAAGGCAACTTTGCAAGCTCTCCTAAAAAGCTTCCATCTCTTGCAAGCTTCCTAAGCTTCCACTTTTCTGATACAAGTCGAGACACTACCTTTCCAGAACTATTATGGTCTCAACACCTTTCTTCGCTTCCCTCCACAAATCAACCCTTCTCCTCCACTTTGTGACCGAAGCAAGTCTGGAACGTCCATTTATTGGTTTAGGCCGGAATTGTACAGATTGATCTCTCGAACCTAAAAAGTGCTCAACATGCAGCACATTTGTTTAGGGTTTAAGCCAGTTTCTCACTCACCTACCGAATTTACCGAAATCGGCAGAAACGATTTTTACCCATAAACAGGGAGGTATCGCGATGTATTCATTTTTGCGATCTGACTGTATTATCATGGTTACAATCAGGTTCTCTTCGTGTGGTTCTCCGTTTCCCGGGGCATCTTCAGCACTGAACATGATTGGTTGCTTCTGCCACTCTTCCAAGATTGTATTCTTCTATTTAGGGTGTATATTCGTTCCGTTGAAGTCTCGTTTATAGACTCGCCTTAACACTTTGTCATGGAAATTTTTGACGTCTTTCGTGATTGATACAGTAGCACTGCACTGCTGTCGCCCTACATTACTTCTTATTCGCACTCGACTTTGATTTTCGCGCTGAGTTGTTTCTCTCCACTTTTCGCTCCAGCAGTTATTTCTCCTTATCCTTCTCGAGTTTAGTTGTTTTTTCTCTTCCCGCCTTCGTGCATCTTCCCATATCTTCTTATTTAATCGTGCTACTCTTTGTTCTCTTTCAGCGATTTCCTTTGCTCTGCGATGCCTTTTATAACTTTCTCCATACTCCATCTCCAATTCATATTCTCGTATTTTTCTCTTCAGGTTATGATTTTCTATCCACAGTCGTCCGTACTTGACTGCAAGGTTCACCCGCTCTGTCATCAGTGCCTCTTCCCTTTATCTCCACCGCGCGAGTTTTCTTTCATGTTCTCGCACTGTGATGCTAGCTTCTCTTTGTTCGTTTGGGGTTTCAGTTCGTCTAGGTTCTCCCTCATCATTTTTCCTAACCCACTATATGTTTCTTATGACAGATGTTTTCCTTGGTATTTATTTCCTTCTTTCTATGTTGGTTCTTCTTTCTTGTGTCGTCTTTGGGTATCCATTTTGTGGTGCGATTCTCACCATCTTGTCATTTGAGAAATCCGACCGAAGTTGTCAACCAGGAGAGTAGAAAGATCTCTTCCTGAAAATTTTGGGTTTTGAAAGTAGAGAAACTTTTAAGAAAGTTTCTTTTTCGAGCAAGGTGAGGAAAATAGTGCGCTATCTACTGAATCTTCGTAGTGGACAGAAAATTAGAAGTAATGCAAATAACAAATGGTCTTCAAAGGGTAACAATCTTTAGTTGGTAACTATATGGTGAGGATAAATCCTCCTAGCGCCAAAATATAGCTGCGGAAAATCCCACAACTACACCCGTTGAGATGATAATAACACAAAGCCTAAGTCATGGAAATCAACTCAAACATTAGTGATATTATACACCACTTTGACACTAATTTGATCTTCTCAAACACTTTGTATTGAATATATGATGTTCTTACAATGATCACAAATACATTTGGTATACAACAATGGAGGAAGTAAAGCTAAGGTTGAACTTTAATGGCTTCTCTCTTTTCTTTAGAAGTGTTTCTTAGCTCTCTTACTTGACTGAATTCTATTTTTCAACTCTCTCCTCTCTTTATCGTTTGAATCCTTATATAGAAAAATATATCAATAGAAGACAACCAAAGTTCACATGCAAGATCTTTGTTAGATGATCTTATTTTAGTTTGTCTTATTCGTCTGGCTTTTGAGAGATGTCCCTGTCTGTCGCGCCGTAGCTTCGTATCTCTCTTGATGAATGTCGCGTTGTACTTATCGTGTGATTGCTCTTCGTGCTTCTTCCTTATTATCGCGTAATTACTTTTCGGCTAATTTTCCTTTTTCTACGTGCTCATGGTTATCTAGCTGGAACGAAGCTATGGATTTGTCTTGTGCGATATTTCGCCCCTACACTCACTTATTTATGGACGAAGAAAGTATATCAAAACACGAAAACTTGTCGAGTACTGCACATCTAAGTATGGGGGTCGACCATTTTGAAAGATTAATTTATCTTGCATAAAATAAGAAGAATAGTGGGTCTATGTGCTTGAGTTTCAGAAAGAAAAACCAATTAAATTCTTAATTTACTTTATGATTTATTGTCAAGTTTGAAAGACCAGATGATAAGTATGTTTGGGCATTCACTGTGGTAGTACATATTTCTTTGGTGCATAATGTAGTCGAACAAGAGCTAGCTAGGGGAATCAACTTCCACTGGGGGAGGGGTTAGTTCATAGAAATCCTATCTTGTTTTATCCAGGCAGCTGTCTTCGTGAAATTTTGGCAGCAACAACACCAAAATTAAAAATCCTACATCACTAACACCAAAAATCCATGAGAAGCATGATGAGAAATAGTATCATATTGAAGAAGACGAAGAAGAATAGACCTTCGTGTATTGCCAGTTTTTATTCGGTACAAGTTCGTACACATAGATTTACGTACACATACATATACGTGCACATTTATTAGGTGGAGAAGGTCTGGTGGAAACTCCACATATAACATAGTCTTTATATCATACACCATATACTAAACACACTGATATTATCCGGTGGACGTATCCATATACTGATATACAGAGAATTTAATCAGAAGCGCATAGGTGAGAGTTCAAGTCTTCAGTGACCTGTTGGAAGAAAGCTAGATAAGGAATAGGAACTCGAGAATCCTCATTAATCTTCTCATAATCTACAGTCCACTTCACGATGCTTCCATGTCCATTAGCCTTTGGATTAACTACAAGTGTTGCATCAAACTTCTTGTAATCATTCAACAAGTCTCCTCCTATTGCGCTATGATGTATCGTCCTTAGTTCATCGTTATAAGTAGTTTTCTCCTTGGTGGTAAGTGGCTTACCCTCTGCATACACAAACAATTAATAAATATAACCGTAAATCAATTTTGAGCGCAAGACATGAATAGAAAGGAGGAAAATGAATTAGACAATTTCGATGTATTGATTGATATGTAACCATACCGACATTACAGACCCACTCCTTCACACAGCCAGAAGTAGTTCCATGTCCCTCGACAGCTTTGACGCTGGTGTAAATATGAGGCATTGCGGTTGAAAGGTCTTCATGGTGCTTAAATATTTTGTAATACTTGTCCGCGCTGCAATTAACCTCTGATTCAGTAACAAGTTTCCCAACTAGACCTGAAATACCATGAGGATGAGCCATTACTGATAGGTTATATACTGATTGTTACCTTAGCTAAATATTAGGATGGTTGTGATTATGATAAAATTGATCTTATAGCTAAATGAGTTCATATATAAACAACCAGCAACTACGGGTATGGAATGATTAAAATGAACTATATTTATTATTTACTACTTCAGGCAACAATCATTCAACTCTATCTACATAGAAAAATAAAATGTGAGACAAGAAAAGATTTTGTGAGATTGTCCTGACCTTTAACAACTAGTATTGGAATGAGATATACTAGGCTCAAAACGGCTACTTTTGAGAGGAAATTTTTGGATGGGGGTACGGGGGAATTTGTTTTCCCTACTTTAAGCCTAAGTATCTGTTTTGTTTGAAAAGTGTTATGTATTTTCTTCGTTAATAATTATGATGGCCTGTTACACCATTTTCTTAGAACCGTATTTTGGGGACCATGCAAAATTTGGGGACCTTTGTGTCACTGATGGGTAGGGAACCCCTTATAACTATTTTTTGTAATACCTAAACTGCCCTTGTGATTATTGAACTGATTATTGAAATGATTAACAGATTAAGTAAAAACTAATTAGTGAGATAAAGTTAAAACATGGGTTATTAAAAAGAAAAAATAGAATTTTTTCTTAGTAATGTTAGAGAAGAAGAAGGAGAAAACTATGGAAAAAAAATATTTTTTCACTTTCACTAGGTTTGGGAATTCAAGTGATGAAAGCTCATCTGATTCTTCATCTCCATCATCTCCAAGAGTATTTGTTAATCCCCACAATGATCCGGATATGAGTGATTTCTTAGATGGTGAATATATTCTTCCCCAAACTCAATCTCAAGATGATAATGATGGATTTTATCAACCACAACCGGAGGAAGAGTATTTGGGTTTGCATGTATGGTCTAAACTTAGCTAATGTTAGTTGAATTGCTTCAAATTTCCAATCCGAATGTTAATTTTTGAAGTAGTTCGGTTACCTTATGTGAAGAACATGTAACTGAACCAATCTGAAAGTGAAGTTCGATTAGTTTATCCAAACACGCCGGTAACCGAACTATGTTCCAGAGTAATGTTCGGTTGTTTCGCAACCAATATTAAGCAACTGAACTTTAAGCTGAATAAGATTCATCTTTGTGTACAAAGTTCGGTTTGGTCGCAATCAATAACAAACCGAACTTTGCGTAAAAAAATATTCAAGTAATTGTACTAAGTTCGGTTGGTTTGGAACCAACAACAAACTGAACTCTACGTAAAAAATAATATTGAAGTTATTGTACTAAGTTCGGTTGGTTTGCAACCAACAACAAGCCGAACTTTACGTTAAAAATAGAGGTAACTTAATGTACAAAGTTCGGTTGTTTCGCAGACTGCACAAAAACCACCTATCTAACCGAACTATACATAATATAAGAGTTGATTAAGTATAATAAGTTCGGTTGTTTCGCAAAGGTGATTCCAACAGCCTAACTAACCGAACTAATCAAAATAAATAAATGAACAGTTCCAGTGTTATATTCGGTTACCTAGATAAAATTACATGTAACCGAACTGTGTACTTTTTATTTGTTCGGTTACATATAGTGTTGCTTTTAAACCGAACCAATAGTTTGGTTACCGCGATAAAATTATCTTGTTACCGAACTTTATTGTGAATGCAATTGATGTTGTTCCATTTCTTGCAGATTGAATGCCAACCAATACCAATGGATGAACAACCTTCTCCGGTTGGTTTGTTGTTTGAAGACACATCCCATCACTATGTCAATGATTTGGTATTTGACTTACCTATTGATGCGAAGAATTGGGCTAGAGAGCATGCCAAGAGAGCCATGTGCGTATTAGTTTTGAATGGAAAAGAAAGCAAAACTCGTTTTGAAATGGTTTGTGAGAGAAGTGGGGATCCGGATGCTAGTCACAAGAGGAAGGATTATGTTTATATAGGAAAGACGACGAGGAAGAAAACCGCGTGCTCAAAGAAAATTAAATTCCCGTTCAAGCTAGTATTTAGTAAGTGCAAAGCAAAGAAAGGATGGGTTCTATGTATGGATAAGGTGGTAGGTCATCACAACCACGCTCGTCCGGAGGATCTTGAAGGACACGCAATGGCCGCAAGGCTCACTCCTCAAGAAATGGAGAAAGTAGCTAAATATAGGAGAATGAGAATTTCACCATCTGGTATTCTTCGCTTATTAAAGGATGAAAACAATGCAAACGTATCATCTTTGTATACCATTTACAATGCAATTGAGACAATTAAAAGGAATGAATGGAAGGATAGAAAAGTCATGCAACAATTATTTTTGTTGGCTCAAGAGAAAGGCTACGCGGTTCAAAAGAAGGTGGGGCTGAAAGAAGAAATAACTCATCTCTTCATTGCTCATCCGAAGAGTGTTCAACTGGCTCAATGCTTCCATGAAGTTCTTATAATGGATTGCACTTACAAGACAAACAAATACGAGATGCAATTGTTGAACATTGTTGGTCGAACGTCTACCAAGTCACCGTTTATGGTTGCTTTTTGTTTTCTAAAGGACGATCTAGAACCAAGTTACACTTGGGCGCTAGAACAAGTGAAGGCGATCTACCGAGATGATGATATCCCCGGGGTTATAGTCACGGACAATGAAGTAGCATTGATGATCGCAATAGAGAGAGTCTTCCCATTGGTACATAATATGCTTTGTACATTTCATATATGGTGCAATGTGATGGATAGGTGCAAGCATCAACTTTGTCCACCTAAGAGGAAAGCAATGGAAGAGATTAGTAAGCTACCGGAAGATGAACAAGCGGATGCAAAAGCGGATTTCGATAAACAACACACCATAAATCACGCTCAATGGGTTGCTTTCTCCGGGGAATGGGAGGCATTGACTTGGTCTCTCACCGAAGAAGAATATAATGAAAATCTTGCCAAATTTATTGAACATTGATCTAGCCCCGAATATCCGGAGGATATTGTAACGTATGTGGTGAAGCAATGGTTGGAACCGCACAAAGAGCGCTTCGTTTATGCTTTTACAAACCTTCATAAACACTTTGGGAATCAAACAACAAGTTTGGTAGAATCGGCTCACCACTGGTTGAAGAAAAATCTCTTTGGATGTGTCGATAATTTTTTAGTGGTGTTTAACGCTATGGAGGTTTACTTCAACCGTGAGTTTGATAGAATTAAAGAGAAGTTTCAAAAAATCCGCATCATGAAGTACAAAAAGATTGTAGACAAAGGTGGTAACATTAAGAAAATGGAGGAGCTTCTATTTTTCAAGGGACTACACTATAATGTTTCACATGCTTGCATTAATAGATTAATGGTTAAGGTGTATTTGATCGACATATGGGGAACCAAGCCGAACGAGGTGTGTGTTTGCAACATGATGAAGTCTACGGGTCTCCCTTGTCTCCACATGATAGCTAAGTATGAACATGGAGTAATCCCTTTAAGCGATATAGATCCACATTGGCAACACTTAAGTTTTATTCCTCCTCCAAAGGCAATGTCGGAGAAGAGTTTGGTAAAAATGAAATGGGAAGAATTGTTATCGAGAGGTACCGTAACATGAACAAACTCGAAAGGCAAATATTTTGGGATGACATGCGTCCAATCGTTCATCCTCAGACTTCGGAGAATGTGCAAGAACCGAATAAAGGAAAGGGAAAAGGGAGGCCAAGAAACAAAGAAACGGAAAATCAAGTTAGAGACTATGCAAAGGTGTTGGGTAAGAGGATTACTGAAATGACCCCTTTTACTAGAGATCCTTCGGGGCATGAGCATGCCGCCGCGAAGTACCAAGAAGCTTCTAAGAAATGGGTTAGCAATATAATTTAAAAGGGCGAGACAAGTGAACGGGATATGAAGAAAAAAGGAGCGATGTTATAATCTCAACCTACTCCAATTGAAGATACGGCACCTCTTGCTGAAAAAAGGTTCCTCGAAGAGCTACCTACTTGCATTAGAGATTATGTGATATCCACCAATGACGTCCCTCCGGATGGAAATTGCGGTTTCCATGTTGTCGTACAACAACTAGGGCCTTTCACTCAAGGTGCCAAGCTATATAATGGTAATCAAATCACTTATGTCCGTCAAAGGTTGTTGATGAAGTTAAGGGACAAACCGGAATTCTACAAGACAATGTTGTGTGATGGTGATGATAGTGTGAGTATGCAGTTTGTTAGGTATCAAAGCCATCTCCATGAGGGAAATCCAATCACAAGAGATCACTGGATGAGCATGCCGATATGTGGGCACTTAATCGCCGACGCTTTCAATTGCTTGGTGCATTATTTCTCAAAAGGTGGTAGTTTCACATACACTCTAAAAATAACCATATGTGTCGAGCAAATTATACGTAGGAGAGTGGTGATTGCGTTCATTAACATCAACCATTTTATAGGCCTCCGTTTAGAAGACAATTGTCCTTTGCCTCCAATTTGCACCTACTCTTATTGGAACGAGTATAACCCCGACACAATGTTGGGTTGGTGCGTTATATATGAACATAACATGGAGATGTGGAAAGCAATGAAGGAATCGGAAAAAATTATGCACGAAGGTTTTATTTCCCTTGCGGATGATTGAATGTACCTTTAGTTAGACTAAGTATGCTTTGTGAATGAACATAAGAATTTTTTTTGGTATTTTGGTCTTTATTTAGGGTCATTTGGTATTTCTTTTTGTGTTGTTTGCAATGCAATAAATCGAAGTTCGGTTCTGAAATAACATTAAATGACATTACCGAACTATTACATGATATAAGTTCGGTTTGGAAATAAAAATAAAAGACATTGCCGAAATGAAATTACAAAAGACTTAATAACCAAAATGCATTATGAAGAAGTCTCTAAGGATGCGGAAATGATCTTCGTATTTAAAATCCTTAACTTTCCATCGCCGCCATTCATTCTTTGACATCAAAACAATTTCCTCGTATGTTTCACCCCTAAGTCGATTCCTCGCAACGATCCGATACAATAGCAAAAATTCCATAACTCTTTCTCGAATCTTTTCAAATCGAAGGAACAAAGGTAGTTGCTCTAGGTTATGAGGGTTACCCGTGTCATTGCAGAATTTCTCATAAATTTTCTCCCAAAAAATATTACTCATAATACCATTGACTCTTCCTTCTTCACCCCTCTTTGGATAGCATAGTACGAAGTTTCTACAAATTGAAAGATCTTCTTCTGGAGTAAATTTATGAGTAGGAGATTCCATGTTAATGAAAGGATATAACAAAATATGAACCATGAGACACATATTAATACCATTTGGGAGTATAACGGAAATAAATATGGCCGCTACTTGAGTCAGATCAAGTACGATGTCTGGTCAAACATACAGTTTGGTTAGTTAAATTTTGAGATATAACCGAACTGATAACTGTGAAACAAATCTGACATTCCAGAGTAATGTTCGGTTACCTGTTACGATTGTGCAGGTAACCGAACATAACTAAATTTTTTTAACCACAAGGTTCGGTTACTTAAATATGTTTTGCAGGAAACCGAACTTATTAGTTCGGTTATCTGCAATTTTATACTGTGAAACCGAATACGACTCTGATGTCATTTGCATTTTTTAAAGTGTTGGGTTCGGTTCTATCTGTAAATACTAATCATACCGAACTTAGATACATCGAAGTTCGGTTACGTACGAAAATTTCGTAGATAACCGAACATCAAAGTTCGGTTAGTTCTTGAAACATACTACGTAACCGAATTTGACTCTAAAGCTACCAAATTAAAACACAAATTAACCACATAAGAAATGATGAAATTCATTTACTAATCCACATAACTAATTGTTGGAACCATACGAACATAAGAAAACAAACTACCAAATCCGCAATAAAGAAGTCTTCCAAACATAAGAAAACAAACTACCAAATCCGTAATACAAAAGTTGTTCCCAACATAAAAAACCAAGGTACTAATTGTTCCAATCACTCATTCACGACGACCACTACGTGAGACTTTTCTACTCTTGCGTTTAGGTGCTTTAGCTCCTCCTTCATCACTAGGAGTGTCATCTCCACTACTTTGTTGTTCAACCATCCTACTTGAACCTTCTCCTTGTCGACGACCCCTTTTCACCTTCATGGTATGGCTTTGATCAACGGTGTTGGGTGAAAAAACATTAGTCCATCGGTTGTAGAGGTCCTGCTGTTCACGAGTGCTCATCGGCTCTCCACTCCGGATTTTTGCCATCATTTTCTTCAACAATTTAGCACTTGACTTCACCTTTTTTCAATGAAAATCATAAATAACAATTATATCTCACATACATATGTGTTAACATTATGAAAAGGAAAAATAAGAGTAAATATGTTACCTCCGTATTTCATAAGATCAAGGCCTCATCACAACATGTAGGGGTATGCTTCAACATTTTCTGAGCCTCTTTCTCCACTGCCTTCGATTTTTATTTGTCAGCACGGGATTTTTGCTGTCTGTTTATTACCCGAGGATGAGAAAAAATTTCATACCATTCCAGATATCCCTCTTCAGCAACATTTGCCTCATCATAACAATCTTCTAGCTCTGCAGTTGGAATAAGATAATTCTCATAGTTTTTCCAATGGTCCACTGATGGAGCATGGTCGTATTTGGGTGAAAAATTCTTTTCGGTGTTCTTAGTTCCCTGCTTCTTCACCTTAAACTTGAATTTTTCCTCTTGTGGTACAGTTTGGACACAAGCTAATTGTCTCAATACTCTTCGAGGATTATACATTGTACAACTGCCCGGATAATGCAATGGTCCATTATAAGCCGAAATTTCTGAGAAATCAACAGGCTCAACATCTTCCTCTTCTTCATCTGATTGAAGCTTGTATGGATGGAAAACCACATCTTCAACCATTGTATTATCCAATGTCTTTCTCAACCTCAACAACTTGTTTTTCTTACCCTTCTCCTGTGAGTCCAAAAATTCATATTTACCAGCGGTAGACTTCCCATAAGGCCAAGGAGCGTGAGCATGAGACAATTTCAGTTTAGGGAAGTGATCGTACACCCAAACCTATAAGAAGAAACCACAAAAAATAGTTTCATAAGTAAATATATTTTGATACACACAAAGAAGAATTTAACTGGGTACCTGAACAAGGGTGTATAAGCCTCTAAAATATAAACTCTTAAGCCTCGAAGCTTTTCTGAGCTCCGCTTGAACGAATGATAAAACTGCAATTCCCCAATAGTAGTCGTTCACCTGATCAAGGGGGTCCAATAGCTGGAGGTAATGGGAATTTACAACGTGACCTGAAGTGTCGGGGAAGAAAATGGTTCTTAGTTGATACAACAAATAAGCTATGACATGGTGCTTAATATTTTCCTATGTCATTACCAACTTTCCTTTAGAAACCGAATTTTTCGTCCCTCCAAACTCCTCAAACAAGACTTTCAACTTGATCTTTTTCAACTTCTTCTTGTACGACCGGTCTGGGTTTAACTCATTATACTCATCACTTCATCGGGATCTTTTGCAGCTCGTCTAAACTCACATTGTGCCTTTGAATCGCTCCATCCTAAGCACCTTTCCACTAACTTTTCTAGAAGTTCATAACTCATGGAGGGATCGTACTCAGTTCGAACACTTGTTCCCGTAATTGGTAGGCCTGTAATTCTCTTGCAATCATCCGGAGTTATTGCCATCTCGCCAAATGGTAGATGAAAGGTATCCGTCTCTGGAAAAATCCTCTCGGAAAATGCAGAAACCGTGACAACATCAATTTTTTGGTGCGCATGTTCTATCGCTTTCCATAGTACACAATCAAATACCGCCAACCGGACCTCATCACACTCATTCTCTATATTTCATTTCTTGTTCTTTTGACATTTCAAAACACGAACAACATTATTATGATCCTACAAATACAACAACATATCTTATATACTAATATATACATAAAAATGACAAAGTAATATTGATGTATAAGATTCAATACCTTTGTCGCAAAGATCTTGGCAGCCCATGAGTTTTTGTACCCAATCAATACCTTCCCTCCATCTTTAAAAGTACCATGAGTTGGGTTCTTTGGCGGAAAACACAAAGTGTCATCAGGAATGTATGCATATCTAGCACAAGGCTTTTTAGGCGTCTTTTTAGGTTTTTTTTACCATTTATAATTGTTCCTCTTCCTCTTCATCTGAGTCCTCCTATGATTCGCCATCTTCATTATCTCCATCTTCTTCACTGTCATCATTTCCATCTCCTTGTTCATCTCCATCTCCCTTATCTCTATCCTCATTTCCTCCTTGTTCAGCTTGGTTATATTCTCTAGTACCCATCTCTTCCACAATCTCTTCATGTACTTATTGGATTATATTGTCAACATTATCTCTATTGACATCATCTCGGATGACTACACCAGGTAATGAGCCACCACCATGCTTCAAATTTTGGGTTCCACGCTTGTTAAAACGTAAGTGCAGTTTTCCTCTAGGTGTGGGAGTCCTCAGTTCTTCCAGAGAAAGTTGTTTTGATTTTCTTACTCTGCCTCTAATCAAGAAAACAAAATAAATTAGCTTTGTGTTCCAGTGTGTAGTTCGGTTAGCCAACAATTACTGCGAAGAAACCAAACTTCTTATTATAAGAAATTAGCAAAGACTTTGGTTATAATATAATTTTCATAAATGTTGCGAATCAACCGAACAAACTAACATAAGTTCGGTTAACTGAGACATCAAAATAGGGAGAAAAATGGGAAAGTTCGGTTACATTGAAATTTTGTATTTGAAAAAAAATGGTCATGGTTCGGTTAACAGATAGTTTTTAAAATTGTTGCGAACCAACCGAACACACTACAAATGTTCGGTTAACAGAGATATCAAAATAGGGAGAAAACTAAAACTGTTCGGTTGCATTGGACAATTATTTTATTTTATTTGTAAAATGGGTAGAGTTCGGTTACTATATGGTTTTCAAATAAATGTGCGAAACAACCGAACACTGGTTATGATCAATACTCCACGTACCCTTTTAGTTACTCTCATACATTCCAACCTTCTTACGGTGGGTATGTAAGTGAGCAACCACAAAGAGGGGAGAATAGTTGTGTTTCTCTTAATATTTCTTCTAGTTTGGTAGAGGAGATACAACGATTTATGGTGAGCATGGAGTCAGTTTGTAAACAACCAAGCGTGGAACCAATTTCATCGACCGAATCTGTCATAGTATGTTTGGCCCAATTTCTGATCGTAGTTATGATCATTCACCCATTCAAAGGGAAGATAATTGGCCTAGCAATACTGAGGTAAGTGATTTTACTTTTTCCTTTTCGAATGAGCTTTATCAACAAATGGAATGCTATTTTCAAAATTTGAATGGATCACTCCAAGAGCTTCAAAAAGGTGTTTCCAGTTTAAGACAAGGCATTGAAGAATACAAAGAGGACATGCAAAATTCTGCGAAAGACTAATCTTTGGGAAGTGGTAGCCAATCTTATGTTAACTATGATAGTGACGATGATTATGAAAATACATCGCTTGAACCAATTTATGGTGATATCCCCGAGGAATGTACAATGGAGTCTTTTGGCGATCAAGGTGAAGTTGAAAAGGAATATGATGACACTGGTGTATCTTAATCAAGCATTTATCTTTATAACGATCAAGAACCTATTCAAAAGGTAGAGCTTTAGGATGATGCAATGAGTGTTCTAAATAAATTCCTTATGGACAAACTTGAATCCGCAGTGGAGTATGTGCCTTACAACAAAGAGGAGTGTTTTGAGAATGTTACCGTTATGACCAATATTATGGAAGACCCAATTGAGCTTGCAAATGATTGTAATGATGATGTTTATGTCGAGACTCCGGTTAAGGCAGAAACGGATGAAGAATGGTTGCAAGGTTTGATAGAGGACCATGATATACAAGAGATGAATAGTTCACTTGAATTTTTCAAGGATGAAGAGGATTCCGTAATAAAATAGATTGTGCAAGGTTTGTCTAACCCTTTGCATATTGATTCTTCTCCTTTACCTCTTATTGGTTTGAATTTATGTGCTTCGAGAACATTGTTGAATGATTTTGTTTCTCGATATCCGCCGTTAGAAACATTAGATTCTCAAACTATGCAGATTTTGGAACAAGAAACCGTGGAAGTACCCGACTCCTATATTCTTTATGCACTTTCAAGTGTGGACAAGAATAAGTATGGGGGAAGATTTTATCGGTTAATAACTTCGTTTCTGTTTTATATTACTAATATTTGTGCGAAGCTAGTGTTTTCAAAACAGGTGCTATGGGTGGATCCCCAACTTTTCCGATTATTGGTGTATGGGGAATTCAACTTGCAATTCGGGCTGACGACTTTAAACCAAGCGCTAATGGGAGGCAACCCACTGGTTTTGTGTATCTATCTCTATATTTTTCTTTTATTTTAAGTCTTTTATCTTTATTTTCTTATTTTGGATATTTGCATATCAAAACTCCAACTTTTAGAGATTTTTGAACAATTTAGAATAAACACTAGCCTTTCTAAGTAGATGGAATTTTTTCTTGGCGGTGAGGTGTATATTGGATGAGTTGAGATTAGATGCCAACTAAATAGCTTGTTTAGTGTTTATCCTCTATTGTTCCGAAATATCTATGAGTTGGAGTAATGAGTTTTTATCATGCATTTTATTTTCTTATTGTATCTATATATCATGTTATGAATTTCCCATCTTGAACTTTACTTTGAATGACTAAATTTTACATTGAGGACAATGTAAAGTTTAAGTGTGGGGGATTGTTCTCATATAGAGTTTTTAGCCTTGTTATTTTTTCCCTTGTGTTCGTATAAAAAAAAATCTGAAAAATAGAAAAACCAAGAAACAATTGTGCTTTTTGAACTCCGAAATCTAGAAACTTGTGCCTTTAGGATGACACTATCAATCTAAATGGATGGAACCATCTTGGATGGAGGAGTTGAGGAACCCATTAACTAAAAAGGGACGAACATAGATCAGAAATCATAAATTATATGATAGTTGTTACCATATCTCGGAATATCACCATATCACATTCTATTTTTATTTTTTCATATTTATCTATTGTTCTCTAAGTGCTTTGGTGGGTCACTAAACATCAACTTGTTGTTATTACTTCTAGGATGAAATAGAGTGATTGAGTTGCTAAGAAAAAAAAAAAAAGACCGACCAATTAGACCAAACGGAATAAAAAGACACTTGGATAGCAGTATGTGTGAAACGTTGTCCCTGTCTCCGTCGCCTAAACAAGCGTGGAATGCAGGATCCAAGGCAACTATCACATTCTTGCTGGCAAGAAGCATGCGCTTAGATCCAAAAGATCTAATCATGATGTCTACAAAAGAGGGAAAAAAAAAATTGGAGCACAGCTTGTCGCTAGGCTTCCATCCAATAGTTGTAAACTCCTTGTTGTTGATGATGATTAATAAACTTAGTTTGTTAAAAAAAAAATTATTTTATTAGAAAAAAAAAAGTATTATATTGGTTGAATAAAGTCAATCCTGGTTCCCTTGTATATGCCAGTGAGTTGATGTAGAATTCAAACCAGTAGCTCAATCCAATAGGATGCATAGTTTCATCTTGGTAGTGACCTTCAGACAGATATGGGAAACATCGATCACTTGTGAACATTCGCCAACATCTACATCTATATCCATCTTCTTAATCTTTTCATTTTGATTGTGGTTAGTCAGATTCCGAGTATTGTGGTTTGTTCAACTTTCTAAGAAGAGCTTAATTTACATATATATGAATTGAATTTGCATCAAGGTACCTCCTCTAATAGCCATTTTGGATTAGTTCATTGATTTGTCACAAATAGACGGAGTTGGAAATATAGGTTTTGTAGGTAGATCTCTTGTAAACCTTCGTGAGACTATAACTCGTCCACTAGGGACACCTAGGGGTTTAAAGGCTTGTTATTTATGCTAAAAGTAACCGTAGCCTCGATGACACAGAGTTGTTGTATTCTAGTTTTGTTTTGTTTGCTCGAGGACTAGCAAAGATGAAGTGTGGGGGAATTTGATAGGAGCCTAAAATACATCTTTTGGATATCATTTTCTTATACTTTTCTTTAATATTTCTCTTGTATTATTTGTATATTACGCTTTATTTGCATTTTGTAGGTACTTTGGAGTCATGCGACAAAAAAGATGCAAAACGGAGCTTAATTCATCGCTTAGAGTCATTAGGCGTTAAGGGCCACCAGCTTTATTTGCTCAGCAGTGAATTACTAAAGATAGACAACAGTTTGTTAAGGGCTACCAGCTTCTTTACTGCCAAAACTACAGAACTAGGCGAAACTTTTTCCTAAAATACATCCCAGTTCCAATCATGAAGACTCAGTTGCACCAAGCTCTTCCTCCGGTTGCCACATGATGGATGAGTACCAATGGTTCAGAGAGGTTCGAATTCAAGACAAGAGATAGGGAGGTCTTATGAGTTTGGTGATCTTGTTTTAGGACCTGACCTGCCGAGAACTTAGCAGAATCCATATATAGGGTAAATGAACTTTAGTTTCATGTTGTTTCCTATCCTTAGACAGGGTCTTATGTCTCTTCCCAAGCCATTGTCAATCGCCTTTCCATGTCATCTTGGGAAGAGCCTAGGCCTAGTGGTAATTCCTAATTTCCATCGTGGACAGGCAATGGTTAGCCGTTTTTGTAGGAAAAAACGGGCAATAATTATCTGTCTGGAAACCGAGGTTACATTCATCTCGAACCGGTCATGTTTCCATAGAAGTCAATTCCATGAAACATCCTACTTTAGATAACTAGCTCGAATCCTCCAATTACATCTTTATATTAGCATGATCCGATAATACTAGCACGAATATATAATCAATACGATAATAGGCAATCACACATAACACAAATATTACGTGGTTCTCCTACGCTTTGTAGGCTACATCCACGGCCAAAACCACCCTGAGAATCTTCATTATCATAACAAGTTATTAACATCATATAATCAACTAGTTATCTAACCCACTAGCGCTAAACGTTAGAATCACCAAAACATATTATGAAGAGTTTACCTCTTCCTTTGTTATTTTTCTTCCATAAACTTCCACCGCCATGGTTTCTTTGACTTTAGAAAAGAACATGAAGAACATCATGAATTTTAGCTTCTCCCATATGAAAACTAGAAACCCTAGATTTCTCCCATACCCGCTCTTAATACAAGTCACTCATCACACATAGATTTTTCCCCATCACCAACCAACATAGGACACAACGTTTGTGACCCTCGATCACTCTCGTTCTTAAGAGGATTGCCAAGAGGATGATTTTCTACTCACAATATTAGCCCTCTGATATAGTAGACAAATCCTTGCTGTCCAAGTATTAGAACTCCTAAAAAATAGACTCACCCCTTTTAGGAAATCCTAAACTAGGAAACCACATAACTTGGGAAACACCCAAGTTACGCTCCAGTAAGTTCCGGAATCTTCAAGGAACAGAACCCCAACATTATCCATGTCAGGAGGAGAAGTCAGAAACAAAACAAAATTTTCTTCACACACTAAGTTACATTTTCGACTTCTAAAAGTCGTTATGAAATTCAACGCCCAAACTTACTTTTGACTTTTCGATTTCTACTTCTGATATGCTATCCCGAGGCTATAAACAAAACCCTACTTATTTTCCTACGGACCCAGTCTTATTACGGGGATATGCTTCAATAGGATTTCAGCTTCTGCAGTGGTGCGATCAAAACCAAAAACCAAAAAAAAAAGACCAAATTTTGGGTTTAGTCCATGTTGCTACGTTACGGTAGTGGACTATATTTGATCGAGCGCAAATGTAACATTCGTTTGCTGAGGGGCATAGGTATTATGCACGCCTGGATGTAGCGTATATAAACATTATGTCCGTTGTTGAACGTAGAATTAACAAACGTCGGGTGTGGGGCGTGTGTATAATTAACGCCCCACAAATAGACGGTCCTAAAACGTACGCCTGAATCCAGTCTCTCTTCAATGGGGCGTATATATTCAGTTCGTCTCAATGGGGTGAACTTATACTCAACGCCTGTCATAAGGCGTACATTATACCAATGCCTAGTCGGGAATACATTTTACTAACGCTCAATCGAAGCGTAAATTATATACACGCCTCACCAATGGCACGAGGAATATACATCCTCTTCACATATAACGTAAGCTAAAAGCTTTCCTATTAACAAACGTACTTTATAACTTCGCTCGACTAAATTTGGTTTTGGTCTGGGTTTGAGACCAAATATAGTCTGAAGTTTGGTTTTAGTCGAGGTTTTACTCTTTAGTCCGTTTAACTGTGTCTGATTTTTGGACCAAATTTATGGTTTTACTCGTCCACTGTGGTTGCTCTTATGAGATCACAATAACGTGGTCTACCAAAATCTAAAGTGTATAACCCTAGGAAATTTCAATGAAAGCACACAAAAGAGAAATTTGATGTTTTAAAAATGAAAAAGTAATAAAAACACAGTATTAAGAATCCTATTATTGGGGCTATAGGGGCTTGGTTTTGGGGGGCTTAGAGCAACCAAAGTCGATGAGTATAACTAAAAATTTGGTCGAGAAACCAAGCTCTATCGAACGGACTAAAGACCAAAAACTAGACCAAAACCAAAAACCAAACCATATTTGGTCTTTAGTTTGGTTTTGGTCGAGCGTAATTTGAAACTACGCCCACCGTGAGACGCAAATGCAAGTTGCGTCTAGAGTGGGGCGAAGTTATTATTTGCGTCTGGCTGTGAGGCGCAAATATAGAGTTGCGCTTGTGTGAAGCGTAATTTTAAAATACGCCTGACGGGGCGGTATTTTAATTTGCGTCTGTCACCAGACGAACATTTAAGTTGCGCCCCATCAGGCGTAATTTTACTTAATGAGGCGCAAACATAGAATACGCCCCATATGTGTGGACAAAGTTTGAAAGTTTTGGATTTTTTATTTATTTATCTTTTTTTCTTTACCGACCATCAGCCGCAATTTTAAATTGCGCCTCGTCAGGCGATATTTTAAATTACACCCCATCAGGCGTGATTTCAAATTGCGCCCCATACCAAACGCAAATTTAAACTACGTCCCGCAAATTTACACCCCATCAGGCGATATTTTAAACTCCCTGACGCATTTTATACCGCCCCATGTCAGACGAACCTTTATACTCCCGCTCCACCAAATTTACTCCTCCACCGTAACGTCACACCACAGACTAAACCCATTTCTTTCATTTTTTTTTAGTTTTTAGTCTTTAGGTATAGTCGCCCCACTGCAGTTGCTCTTAAATTACTAATTGGAACCAAAACTGTATAGGGGGTGACCTGATTAGTGTAAAAGTTCAAAAATAGCATATCTGAATTTTAATATTCATCAAACAAAAAAATAACCAAAATCTATAATCTTCTCTTCTCCTTCCCATTTTATTCTCATTAACAAACCATGATAAGGATGATGATCACGATTTCATCATGATGAAGATGAAGATCATAAAATGAAAATTAAATATATTATCTTCTCCTCATCCTTCTCTTCTCATTTATAAATCATGATGAAGATGATGAACATAATTTCATCATGATGAGGATGATGATCATAAAGAAAACCTAAAACTATTATCTTCTCATTCTCTTTTGATCATGATAAAGATGATGATCATAATTTCATCATGATGAAAATGCTCATCATAAAAAGAAAAAAACTAAGAAAACTCATTATTTATTTTTGCTTTTGGATGGTTAAAAAATCTAATTCGATGAATTTCGGGTAAAAAAAAAAGTTTCTGAAGGTGTTTACGGTTGGGAGTTCTTAGATTCCCAACCGTGAATTTAGAATACTAATTGTTTTTCCCAGTCGAAACGAATTACGCTACTGTTTCCCAACCGTAAGTACAGCCACGGTTGAGATTTCCCAGCCGTAAGTTGTTCCGATAATCACAAAAAAAAAACAGAAGATGATGAAAAACGACTTGGTTTTCCCAGCCTCAATTGAACTTACTACTTGTACGTCCCAGACGTAACTAAGACTTGCGGCTGGATTTTCCCAGCCGTAAATGGTTCTAGTAATTAAAATATATAACGTATAGGTCGACAAGTTTTTCCTAGCCGAGATTGCTTACGGTCGGGATTTCCCAACCGTAAAGTGTGGAGTTGCGGCTGGCATGCAATGTTATCTCAGCAGTAT
Source organism: Papaver bracteatum (assembly GCA_023529315.1). Lineage (NCBI taxonomy): Eukaryota > Viridiplantae > Streptophyta > Magnoliopsida > Ranunculales > Papaveraceae > Papaver > Papaver bracteatum. The sequence continues at coordinate 346,990 of JAJJWX010004887.1, read as the reverse complement.
ACAGTATTTTCGGATGGAAGTTCATCATTTCCCAGCCGAATAAGTATCGGTTGCGGCTAGGATTTGATGTTTTCCCAGCCGAAACTACAAAACACCCGGATTTTTAAAGGATGCTTTGCAATTTGAGTCAACAAAATCTCCCATATATGAGGTAATCCTGGGTGATTTAAGGATATGTTTCACCATATTAGGAGGTTGATTTTCAAAGAAGTTAAAAGAAAATCACCAAAATCCTTTGCTTAATCAAACAAAAAAAGAAAGACAAAAAGAAAAAGAAAAATAAATTTTGATGAAAAAGAAGTTTCTGATTTTCGAAAAATTAGTAAAATGATTAATCTTAATTCATACATTAATCATAATTAGTTTAGTTAATCTGCCTGATAAACACTAATTCAATTGAGAATATATTAGATATTAACAAAATAATAGGATATAGGGTTATTGGATTTGTTATTTCATGACCCAATAAAGACTGCAAAATCCTTTTGAGTTTCAAGCCTTAATAATACATTCTGTATTAAACTAGTCCATGTCTATCACGAAATTACAGCAACAACTCAAAATTCATTTTGTCAATAAAAATAAAAATAAAAAAATATTGATAAGACAGAAGACAAGCCACCCCAAGCAACAGGGTAATTAATTTACTTTCAGAGGCGTGCAAGCACAAGCTTCAAGGTGTGCCTGCCCTGCACTTTATGAGGTTTGACTGCTAGTTCTAGGAGACCTACCTAGTCTTTTACATCAGCCAGGTAACATGCATTTACTTTGAGTTGACACCCTGCATCATCGTGGTTTTAGACTGCTAGCTGTCGTTAGTCACTTCAAACAGGCGAAGCAGCATCTGTACACTTACTTTACTACTACATATATTATGTATATGTTTATTATTGACCCTGACCTTTAATGAAATTACTGCAATACCTGCGAATTGAAATGAGCTTTGTTGTTTGTTTCCATCCGCAGAAATACACTTGGAAGTTCCGTTAAGGCTGGGTACTATGGGATCCAAGATCCAAGATTATTCCCAGTAGAACCGTCGTTTTAAACCGTGGAAGTGTCGTTCTTTTGTGAACAGTTGGTGAGGTCCAGAATGAGTGCTGCGTCTAGCTTGGATCCAAGTTGGAACAATCCAAGAAACGCAGTTTGTAACCGCGTATTGAAAAAGCATAAAACGCAGTTCGTAACAGCATACGAGAGGATAATTCACGGAATATTCGTCTGCACGCTTCTTTAAACAGCATGGAATGCATTTTATAACCGCGTATGGTAGGATAAGTGTATGTTTTTGGTCGAAGTAAATTAGATTAAAAGAAAAAGTGATTAAAGATTTGAATTTTATATATTTTATAAAATTGATTAAAGAAAAAGTTAAGAAAAGATTGAATTTTATATATTTTATAAAGTTGATTAAAGAAAAAGTTGATTAAAGATTTAATTTTATATATTAGAAAAGTTAGCTTTTGCTTTTCATTTTCAATAAAATGCTCTTCAACAGGCTGTTTAACAGGCCATTGGAAGCGACCAGGATGTGTTCAGTACATTGGAAGAAACCTTGAAGACATTGAAACAATGGCTATGCTTTAATTGTATGAGTATCCAGGCATGGAAAAGAGCATGTAAACATGGAGATATTGATGTTAGACCTGCAATATGTGAGGTGTCTGGGGAAGTAACAGAATTGATTGTTGGAGTACCTCGGCCTGGCTCTATTCTCGTATAGTTGGAGGACAATGGTTTTGAGCTAACCGTTGAGACACTAGATGCAGTTCTTCATGCTCATGTGAGTATTGTGAAGAGTATTCCTAAAGGGTGTAGGATGGCATTTTCCCAGGCTTTGAAAGCAGCCCTCTTGAAAGTGGCAGTAGAGCCTAATTCAGTCCGGAACTGGGTTAGCTTATTGATACTACCTCGCTGTACGTTGCGCGTCTTCATACCCAAGAATCGGACGGAACGTAGATCTGGGAGTCGTAAATCTATGCAGCAGAAGCAAATTCTAAAAGCATTGACGATGTGGGGTGAAGCTGGGGGGAGTCCAAAAGCTTATTAAAGAGGTTCTACAGATGCGACGAACTGGATGTGTTAAGTTAGAGGATGATGAAGAACCTGACAGCAAACGTACAAATATTTCTGCTTGCTTGCGCAAAGTTGCAGACGGACATTTTACTGCTGCAGTTAAAGCCATCAGCTCTTCCGGGGTGGCGCAGTACAATGAAGATACCAAGAAAGCCCTGGAAGATAAAAACCCATTCATGCCCCCTCCGCAGAAGCCTTCTATCCCGTTAACTGAGACGCCTTTACTAGCTGAAGAGGGAACTGTCCTAAGCTGCATTAAATCGTTTCCTAAGGGGACTTCATGTGGCAAGGATGGCCTCCGGGCACAACACTTATTGGATGCCTTTTGTGGGGAAGGCTCTCCTGTGGTTGCTGACCTAGTCACGGCAATAACAAGGGTTATTAATCTGTGGTTGAGTGGTAGATGTCCACTTATTCTGGCAGAGTTTATTGCGTCAGCACCATTAACTCCACTTCTTAAGCCAGATAATAGTATTCGTCCTATCGCTGTTGGGACAATTTGGCGTCGTCTTGTATCCAAGGTGGCTATGAAGGGAGTTGGAAAGGACATGGCGGCCTACTTACAGGACTTTCAGTTTGGGGTGGGGGTTTCAGGAGGAGCGGAGGCCATTTTACATGCAGTGAACAGGTATGTTAGTAAGCACCATTTAGACCCTAGTCTTACTATGCTAACTGTAGACTTCACCAACGCTTTCAACCTAGTTGACCGCACATCCATGCTTCTTGCGGTTCGTAGACTTTGTCCATCTATATCCCCATGGGTGGATTATTTATATGGTCAACCGGCAAGATTATATGTGGGAGATTATCATATCTATTCCTCAACAGGGGTGCAACAAGGTGACCCGTTGGGTCCGTTGTTGTTTGCTTTGGTGCTTCATCAGCTTATAACGAAGATAAATGAGCAGTGCACACTATCCTTACAGGCTTGGTATCTTGATGATGGTACTATTATTGGTGACACTGTCGAAGTAGCGCGAGCACTTATTGTCGTTCAAACAGAGGGGCCTCGGTTGGGACTTATATTGAATATTAAAAAAAACCGAAATCTTTTGGCCCTCTTGTGATGGAAGAAAGGTAAGGGATGGGATGTTTCCTGCTGAAATCTCAAGGCCAGACAATGGGGTCAAACTTTTAGGGGGTGCAGTCAGCCTTAATGATGAGTTTGTGAAAAGGCTTGCTATCAGGAGAGCAGAGAAGGCAGTGGAGTTAATGCAGATTTTGTCTAAACTACGTGATCCTCGTGAGCGAGTTATTACTTCAACGTGCATGTATGGGAATCTCTAAGTTGTTATTTGGCCTTCGAATTTGTTTCCCGGGATACACTACAGAGGCAGTAGATATCTTTGATAGAGGCTTAAGGGAGGCGATAGAGGGAATCGTTGTGTGTGGAGGCCCGTTTTTCGGGGAGATTCAATGGAGACTAGTTACACTTCCTATCAGATATGGAGGCCTTGGGTTATACACGGCTAAGGAAGCATCACAATACGCCTTTCTTGCATCACGTGTGCAATCTTGGGGATTGCAAGATCACATACTCAGGGATAGTGGAGTAGAAGGTATGGACGATAATTTTTATATGGCATTGAAAACCTTACAAGAAAATCTGCCCGACCAAGACTTTAGTAGTTTTACCAATAAAGACACCGCCCCACTTAAAGCACAAAGAAACCTGGCGAGTGCTCTTTTTGGTAAAGTTGTTAAAGATATGGGTAGGGTTTATGGGTTTTCGGATAGACAGAAAGCAGTGTTTGAGTGTCTACAAGCAGCGCATGCGCAGGATTTTCTTCTCGCTATCCCGATTGACGGCCTTGGACAGAAAGATGTCCCCCTTGGAGTATCGGTGCATCCTTAAATACAGGTTAATGATCCCCTATACCCTTCGATTCTCGTTGCCCTGCTTTTATTACAGGCTGCCTAGACGCATATGTGGAACATGCTGTTCACTGTAAGGTGGATCCTGGTTTCAAATATAGACATGATCATGTGAGAGATATCTTATATGATGTATTATGGAGGGCTGGTATTTCGGCAAAGAAAGAGGCGTCGGTCAACTTTTTGACGGATCCTATTGAAGGAAGATCAACACTCAGGCCAGCAGATGTTCTTATTTTTGGGTGGGCCAACGGAAAACATACGTGTGTTGATCTTACTGGGGTTTCTCCATTAGTAGGCATCGGGCAAGGCTCTTTCACAGTTGGACAAGCAGCTTTGAAAGCTGCCTTGGGTAAGATAACGAAGCATGAAAAGGCTTGTATTGATAATGGACATGCTTTTATTCCCTTTGCCTTTGACACTTTTGGGTATTTAGCTCCGGAGGCGGTTGGACTCCTAGCGAGAGTTCAAAGAGTCATGCACAGTAATGTCATGACTCCCGATTCTAGAGAGTTTGTGTTTAAGAGGATAGGGTTTGCCATTCAAAAAGGGCTTGCGGCGCAGCTTGTTGCTCACTTGCCTTCTATGTAATAACTCATGAATCTGTTTCAATGTTTATTAAATTATATAAAACTTTTAAAAAAATAATAATAAAATGCTGTTTCAAACAGCGTACGAGGAAGTTTCAAAATGCGCATTTGTTGGGAATCTTGGATACCTATAAAACCCGGGCGAAATGTTTGGCTGACGTGGATCCAAGCAGAAACTTGAATCCTGGACTACCATAAGACCCAGCCTAACATCTCACCATAACCAGGTACGTAGCATTATTTGGAGAAGAACCGCAGAGGAGCCGAGAAATGCTGGTTATGGATTATGTAGCGATATACTGGCATACCTTCGGTTTGATATTGAGCCAATTCTTACTTTCTTGTAATTTTTTAACATATCTCGTATTTTAAGTTTTCCGATTAAAAAATAAAATAAAATTAGATAGCATTGTAATGCTTCAAAATAAATACACGTTACAGTAGCACGACAACTAGATAGCACTATTGCCTGCTTTTTGGTTTTGGATCTCTATTATTATTTTTTGATAAGCAAAGAATTAAATTACTTAAGCAGTTTCTATCAAGATTGAACCAAAATAGAGAGATTCATTGATTGAGTGTTTAGATAACAAGAATACAATGTTTTTGATATTTTTGGATGATTACAAATGATACTACAAATGCCTATTTATAGGCTTACAAAGAGAAGAAGAGAACTATGCCTATGGAGGCTAACAACTATGCCTTTGGAGGCTAACAACTATGCTTATGGAGGCTAACAACTATGCTTATGGAGGCTAACAACTATTCCTTTGGAGGCTAACAACTATGCCTATGGAGGCTTACCTTATATTCTTTGTTTCTAGAATAATCTAAATGTTTAGAACATGTTTAGAGGTAATTCTAACACTCCCCCTCAAGCTGGTGCATATATGTCGCTCATGCCTAGCTTGCCAACAAACTTCAGAAATATTTTACTTGGAACTGCTTTAGTTAGAATATCAGCTACCTGTTCTTCCGATCTAATTCTAGGTAACTCCACGATCCCATTATCCAACTTCTCTTTAATGAAGAACCTATCTATATCCACATATTTTGTGCGATCATGATGAAATGGATTGTGTGCAATATCACACGCCGCTTTGTTATCGCAGTACAAACGAATTGGTTTCCTAGGAGGATACCCCAATTCAGTTAGCATACATTTTAACCATATAACTTTGCAGATACCCAGCGCCATACCTCGCCATTCAGCCTCTGCACTTGATCGTGAAACAACTCCTTGTTTTTTGCTTCTCCATGTAACAAGATTACCCCCAACGAAGGTAAAATATCCTGAAGTAGACCTCATATCATCACATGACCCACCATAGTCAGAATCAGTATATGCCTCCATACTTTTGAAGTCTTGACCTTTCTTAAACAAGATCCCTTTTCCTGGAGCAGACTTCAGGTATCTTAGGATTCGCATTACCGCATTCATATGTGGTTCTCCAGGATTATGCATGAATTAACTAACAATACCCAATGCATATGCAAGATCGGGTCTTGTATGTGCCAAGTACATTAGTCTACCCACGATCCTTTGGTATCTTCCTTTATCAATAGGTACTTGGTTGCCATCCGAACATAATTTCAAACCTGGATCTACTGGTGTATCTACAGGTTGACATGATGTCATACCTGTTTCCTCCAACAAATCAAGGGAATATTTTCTTTGTGACAAGAATATTCCTTCTGTTGATCGAGATACTTCAATTCCAAGGAAGTATTTTAAAGAAGCAAGATCCTTCATCTGAAATTCACTTGATAGATAATTTTGGAGAGCCTTTCTTTCTTCTGGGATCATCTCTGTAACTATCATGTCATCTACATATATGATTAAAGCTGTAATCTTACCTCGATTTCTTTTTAAGAATAAAGGATGATCTGAATTTTCCTGGCGATAACCAAATGCTCTCATAGACTTGGTAAATCTTCCAAACCACGCTCTCGGAGATTGTTTCAGACCATACAATGACTTGTTGAACCTACAAACTTTTCCGTTATGCAACTCTGACTCCATCATTCCTGGTGGAAGCTGCATATACACTTCTTCGGACAAATCTCCATGTAAAAAGGCGTTCTTGACATCAAACTGTTGCAATGGCCAACCCAAATTTGCAGCAAGAGACAACAAGACTCGCACTGTATTCATATTAGCTACAGGTGCGAATGTCTCATTATAATATACACCATAAGTCTGGCTATAACCTTTAGCAACCAATCTTGCCTTAAAGCGTTCAATTTCACCATTTTCCTTGTATTTGACTGTAAAAACCCAGCGACATCCCACGACTTTCTTTCCTTCTGGAAATTCAACCATGTCCCAAGTATTATTTTCTTGTTAGGATTTCATCTCATCGATCATAGATTCCTCCATTTCGGATCAGATAATGCTTCCTGCACGCTGTTAGGAATAACTACAGTAGATAATTGATTCACAAATGACTTATTTGATTCTGTCAGACGGTGATTAGAGACATAATTACTCATGGGATATTTAGATTTTGATGAAATATCAGGTTCATACATAGTTTTAGGGATACCTCTATTCCGACGTTCTGGCAATTGTTTCTTTGCAGGTTCAAGAACATCTTCAGCGAACGGTTGGATTGGGGTTGGTGATGTATCATTATCTTCTTCAACTGCATCTGCATTATCTTCTGATCCATCTGCATTATCTTCTTCAACTTCATTTATAGCTTCAATTTCACCATCTGTGTTAATTTCTTCCCCACTAACTTTTTGTTCTTTTGGAATATGAAGAACAACATCTTCTTCGATTATGTCTTCTTCATAGTCAAGAGTCTGAATTTCTTTTTCATACTCCCCCTGAAGTTCAGACTTCGAGTAATACATCACGTGTTCGTGAAACTTAACATCCAATGTGATGTACATTCGTTTAGTTGGAGGATGGTAACACATATACCCTTTCTGACTTGCATCATATCCCACGAAGACACATTTTAAAGCTCGGGGAGATAACTTGCTCCGTTGGTTCTTGTGTAAGTGCACAAATGCTACACAACCAAATATGCGTGGTGGAAAGTTTGGAACTGTTGGTGAAACTGTTGCCTCAGTGAGAGCTTGAAATGGTGTCTGAAAAATGATAGTGCTGGAAGGTGTGCGGTTGATCACATATGCTGCAGAGGTAACAGCTTCACCCCAATAAGTTAACGGCATATGAGCTGATATTAATGAAGCACGCACAACTTCAAGCAAGTGACGGTTTTTTCTTTCAGCTACCCCATTCTGTTGAGGAGTATTAGGACAAGTTGTCTGATGAACAATACCACATTCTCTTAAATAATGTTGAAAATCAGTACTTAAATTTTCGCCTCCGTTGTCACTTCGAAGAACTTGAATCTTTTTATTGTACTGTGTGTTGACTAATTTGTGAAACCTCTGAAATATATTATTCACTTCATCTTTTGATTTCATCAAGCAAACCCATGTCATCCTAGTGCAATCATCAATAAAGGTGACGAACCATCGTGCGCTTCCAAGAGTGTTAACTTTAGACGGCCCCCAAACATCAGAATGAATAATCATGAATGGAATAGGACTTTTATTTAAAATTGATGGAAACAAAGTACGATGGCTTTAAGCTAGTTCACATTCTTCACATTGAAAACTAGAAACATCAACCTTTGAAAATAGACTAGGAAATAGCCTTTTTAAGTAGCCAAAAGAAGCATGCCCTAACCGTCTATGCCATAACCAAATTTGCGATTTCTCCTTCTCCCCCTGAGTACCATTCATAGCTAAAGCATTAGATAATCTTTCTGAAATTTTTGACGCCAAATCTAGATAGTAGAGCTTTCCTATTCTAACCCCAGATCCAATCGTTCGTCGTGTTCGGATGTCCTTAAACACACAAGAATTAGGCCAAAAAATAACAACACAATGTAAGACTTTAGTAATTTGGGAAACTGATAATATATTATAACTTAAAGAGGGAACGACTAAAACCGAATCTAGACTCAATGTATCAGTAAGATTTAATGATTGTTCTCCAATTACTGGAGCCAAAGATCCATCTGCTATGCAAACGGAGTTGTGTATGGATGTTTTAAGAGGAGAAACCTGTCTGGAATCAAAAGTCATATGGTCTGTGCAACCCGAATCAATTATCCATGAGTTATTAGGAACAACTTGCGAAACATTAAAAACCTTACCATTGGTTGTTTCCATAGCGGATGTTAGATTACTAACCACATGTCTTTGCTGCAACGGAGTTCTTTTTCTTGGGATCGCGCTTATCCCACTAATCTGGATACCCGACAATATCAAAGCAGTTGTCTTTGGTATGACCACGTTTATTATAATGAGTGCAGGTAGCGGACTTATCTTTAATGTTGTATTGACGACGGGTTGCTATTGCAGAAGTATCAACTTCAGTTCCTTTGTTCATTGTAGTATGCCGGACAGATTCACGTCGTACCAAAGCATAACAAGGTTCTAATTCAAGTATGGGATCCTTCCTTAGAATTTCCCCACGTATTTGTTCAAATTCACTGTCTAAACCAGCAAGAAAAATATGCACCCTCATACGTTGAACTGATTTTCGATATAGTTCAACATCTTTTTCATTTTCCATAATCACCTTATCACGGTGATCTAGCTCACTGAAGATTTCTACTAATTCCCCATAATAGACCGGGAGTGGTCTACCATTTTTCCTTGCAGAGAAAGCCCTTTGATTTAAGATATAAATTTGTAGTTCATCTTCTCCATCATAGAAAGCCTTAGAAACAGCATCCCAGATCTCACGAGCAGTAGGTAAACGAATATATCGTTTCATTATTTCTGGTGACATAGACATTAATAGCCATCTCTTGACCTTTTGATTTTTTGCGTACCATTTATCATACTTGTCATCATTTTTAGATGGAACTGGAGACGTACCGCGAATAAAGGAGATCTTCTCCTTCTCAGCAATATGCATCTCAATGATTTGAGACCACAGATCATAATTTGATTCATCCAAAGTAATTCCTGCCTTGAACGATGACCCATCGGATTGAAAAATAATTGTGTCGGAAGGTTTTGTGGTTTTAGAATTTTTTGTATCTGAATCTCCCATGGTTCAATACTAGATACAAGGATCCTTAACCTTGCTCTGATACCATATCAAGATTGAACCAAAATAGAGAGATTCATTGATTGAGTGTTTAGATAACAAGAATACAATGTTTTTGATATTTTTGGATGATTACAAATGATACTACAAATGCCTATTTATAGGCTTACAAAGAGAAGAAGAGAACTATGCCTATGGAGGCTAACAACTATGCCTTTGGAGGCTAACAACTATGCTTATGGAGGCTAACAACTATGCTTATGGAGGCTAACAACTATGCCTTTGGAGGCTAACAACTATGCCTATGGAGGCTTACCTTATATTCTTTGTTTCTAGAATAATCTACATGTTTAGAACATGTTTAGAGGTAATTCTAACAGTTTCAGGCACTGCAAGCCCATGAAACAATGAAGAAATCCATGGAGAGAAATCACCATGTTCTTCAAACAATAGCTTGTCATTGGGAATCAAAGAAATATATGTTTGGTTGAGAGCAAGGGGCATGTGCTTAGATATGAAAAAGCTTTTCACCATGTCACATATATCCTCACCAACAATACTCCATTGAGTTTTGTAGAAACCTGCTTGGAAACTTTCTGGTCCAGGAGCTGATCAATTTTCCATACTCTTGAGGGATGAATATATCTCTTCATTGCTGGGAGTAGCTATCAATAAATTGTTTTCAACTTCAGAAATTAAAGGAGAAATGTGAGTATAAAACCTGTCTTCCAACTGGGGATTAGTGGTAGTAATGATTCCTTTAAAATTATCAGTAAGCAGTTTGGACAAATGATCTCTAGTACGAAGCCAAATACCATTGCCATCTTTGAGAGAGTCAATGTTGTTCCTAGCTCTTTTCCTTTTAGTAAGAGTGTGGAAATACTTTGTTTTGGATCTCTATTAAGATAGAACGTTAATTTGGGGACCCTCCTTTTTTTGTGGGACCATGGTGTTTTAGGCACCCGACCTTAATATTGTTAAGGGCTGTCCTAAAAACTGTTACATTACTAATTTGTCCATACCCTAATTGCAATTAATCCTAACCTAATAACCTTAATTAACTTTAATCTAATACATAAAAGATTTCTAACCTAACTGCACCCAAAAACAAAAGAGAAAAACAGTTTCTTCTCCTCTCCTACCTCCCTCCTGTTCTCCTCTTCTTCCCCATTTCAACATCGTTTTCATCGATTAATCGTCGATTCATAAAATTTTCATCGTCGATTAATCAATCGACTATAAGAATGGTGATTCGAAAGCAAACTAAACGAATCGCAGGAAAAGGTCCCCCATTAGGACATCTAGCAAATCTGAAAAGTTCATTGGAGATTGACAAAGTAATGGAAACGGAACGCGAATTGGAGATTCAACCCGAAGTGGGCGCGGGAAAGATCCGCAGGTAATTTTAACCAAACCCATTAGTTTTAATTTGATTTTAGTTCTTTTAATTGAATAGAAATCATCAAAATAGGGTTTGAATGTAAGTAACAGTGCTTGGTTTGGTTAGTAGTCGGAACCCAAAAACCCTGGTTTGGTAACCGAACTTCCTGAAAGGAAGAACACGAAGAACTGTTCGGTTGATTACGATTGAACAATATGTAACCGAACTATTCAGTTCGGTTATTTCGCTAATTTTTCAAAAAGCCATCTTCTAACCGAACTCTTCCCATTTTACCAAAATAAAAATAATTTCACTTTCCAACCGAACTCAACTAATTTACTCACTACTTCTAGTTCTCAGTTAACCCAACTTTGTCATTCCAATTCGGTTAGTTCGCACAATATTTTAACACAACCTCATAACCGAACTGAAAACATTACAAAGAAAACAAAAAAAAACCTATGTAACCGAACTGCTTTTATTTTCCCACTATGTTGAACTATCATTTAACCGAACTTTATGTAGTCTGTTCGGTTGGTTCGCAATATTTTGTTTATCGAACTACTAACCGAACTCCTTTCTAATTGCATATATGTTGAGTTCGGTTTGTTCGCAAGAAAAATTCCAAACCGAACTCCTCCCTAATGTCATAGAATTTTGAGTTCGGTTGTTTAGCAAAATAGTTGTACCAACCGAACTAAACCCTGTAACAGAATTATGATTTAGTCAATCATTTATCGGTGAAGCTAATATCTTTTGTTTTCTTGATTAGGGGCAGAGGAACAAAATCAAACCAAACTTCACTGGAAGAACTTAGAACTCCCACTCCTCGAGGCCAAAAACACTTAGGTTTCAATAAGCATGGAACCAAATATGTTAAGCATGGAGGTGGTTCATCACCGGGTGTTGTCATCCAAGATGATGTGAATAGAGATAATGTTGACAATGTTAAACAAAAATTTAATCAAGAGATTGTGGAAGACAGGGTATACTCAAGAACATAATCAAGGTGGAGAAGAGGAACCACCCGAAGAAGGAGGGAATGGAGATGAACAAGGAGATGACAATGATGACAGTGAAGAAGATGGATATAATGAAGATGACGAATCAGAAGAGGAAGAGAAGGAAGAGGATGAAGAGGAACAAGTAGAAATAGTAAAAAAAACTAGGAAGACCCCTAAAAAGCCTTGTGCTAGATATGCATACATTCCTGATGATAATTTGTGTTTTCCGCCAATGAACCCAACTTATGGTACTCCAAGAGATGGATGGGAGGTATTGTTTGGCTACAAAAACTCATGGGATGCCAAGATTTATGCTACAAAGGTATTGAAAATGATAAATGAATATTTCTTTGTCATTTTTTTTATATTTTGACATATATTTTTCGGTATATATTAGTATATAAGATATGATGTTGTATTTATAGGATCATAATAATGTTGTTCGTGTTTTGAAACGTCAAAAGAAAAAGAAATGGGATATAGTGAATGAGTGCGATGAGGTCAGGTTGGCCATATGTGATTGTGTGCTGTGGTACGCGATACAACATGTGCACCAAAAATTTGATGTTGTCACTGTTTTTGCATTTTCCGAGAGGGTTTATCCTGAGACGGATACCTTTCATATACCGTTTGGCGAGATGGCAATAACTCCGGATGATTGTTTTCGAATCACATGCCTACCAATTACCGGAACAAGTGTTCGAGATGGGTACGATCACTCCATGAGTGTATACTGCAAGTGCACAGTGTCGACAAGCAACACAGGGCAAGCACAGGTCGAACCACAGAGACTTGGAGAGTGTAGAAGTTGATTCTAAATCCTGATTCAGAGAGTAACCAAAAGGGGTTTGATTTTGTCGATACGACGATATGATTTTCAAGTGACTGAAATAATAAAAGTAAAAGATGCAAATAACAAGATATGTAAACAATGATAATATGGATACTAGGGTATTCAAATCCACCAATAACCTATGATATGCATTCAACTTGTAATATTATTCTTGTCCTTATAGTAGATTCAAGTATACCGTATAACTAAGGTGTTTCTCCAATGGATAATTTAATCACAACTAAAGTATTTCTCCAAAGCATTAATTGTCTAATTAAGCACAACTAATCTAAAGATCAATATTTGGTTAAGCATGAGTTGTAGCATAATCAACATAGAGATATTCTAACTACAATGGATACATGGAATACATTGTGAGAGCAAGATGTTGAAAAACTTGGATTAAATTATATCTTTAAACAATTCTAAACTTTCAAGAACAAGATACAAGATATGAATACATACCAATGAGATTAGGGCTTCATCTAAACCCTAGTAAATGAAATTAGAACATGAAGAACATTACAACAAAATTGAAATTTGATAAACTAACATGAACAAGCTATTCTTGGATGAGTTTTCAACACAACAACCCTCTCTATTTATACACAAAAATTCTCTCACACTTGGATCCGCATTTCACTGTAGCAACCACTCAACAATTAAACAAAACATGTTTTCTTAATTGATGGATATAATGGAATACAATGGGGGTGAGGTGGATGTTTTGGAAAGAATCCAATGGGGGTGAGGTGGATGTTTTGGAAAGAATCCAATGGGGGTGAGGTGGAAATGGATTTGGGTCTTGGGTTTTGGATCATGGGTTGTTTAATCCCATGAATTTGTAAACAAAGTTGCCACTGATGCGCGAGCGGGTTGCAACGCTTCCAACTTTCTTCTCTTTTGTCTTCTCAATTCTTCCAAGCTTTATTTAGTACTTAAAAACACAAAATTAATTAATACAAATATTTATTCTTGAAGATGGTAAGAATGCAGAATTTGGGATAATATATGACTTTGAAGCGCGAAAGATGAGTTAAGTGCCAATGAAAAGGTGTATGAATATGCAATATTTGGCACTCATCAGCTGCCAAGATTTATGCTACAAAGGTATTGAAAATGATAAATGAATATTTCTTTGTCATTTTTTTTATATTTTGACATATATTTTTCGGTATATATTAGTATATAAGATATGATGTTGTATTTATAGGATCATAATAATGTTGTTCGTGTTTTGAAACGTCAAAAGAAAAAGAAATGGGATATAGTGAATGAGTGCGATGAGGTCAGGTTGGACATATGTGATTGTGTGCTGTGGTACACGATACAACATGTGCACCAAAAATTTGATGTTGTCACTGTTTTTGCATTTTCCGAGAGGGTTTATCCTGAGACGGATACCTTTCATATACCGTTTGGCGAGATGGCAATAACTCCGGATGATTGTTTTCGAATCACATGCCTACCAATTACCAGAACAAGTGTTCGAGATGGGTACGATCACTCCATGAGTTATGAGCATCTTGAAAAGTTGGTGGAGAGGTGTCTAGGATGGAGCGCTAAGAAGGCACATTGTGAGTTTAGACGAGATGCAAAAAAGCCTGATGAAGGTGATGAGTATAATGAGTTGCACCCAGACGGGTCTTACAAGAAGAAGTTGAAAAAGATCTAGTTGAAAGTCTTGTTAAAGGAGTTCGGAGGGACGAAAGATTTGGTTGCCAAGGGAAAGTTGTTCATGACAGAGGAGAAGATTAAACACCATGTGACTGCTTATTTGTTATATCAACTTGGAACCATTTTCTTCCCCGACACTTCAGGTCACGTGGTAAATGCCCATTACCTCCATATATTGGACCCCCTTGATGAGGTGAACAACTATTATTGGGGAATTTCGGTTCTATCGTTCGTCCAAGCGGATCTAAGAAAAGCTTTGAGGCTTAAGTGTTTATATTTTGGAGGATTATACACCCTTGTTCAGGTACCTCGTTAAATTATCCTTTGTGTTTTCCAAGATATATTTGCTAAGTGAAGGAATGTATATTTGTAATACATATTTACTAATCATATTTGTGGTTTCTTCTCATAGGTTTGGGTGTATGACCATTTCCCAAAACTGAAATTGTCTTATGCTCACACTCCTTGGCCTTATGGGCAGTCTACAGCTGGTAAATATGAATTATTGGACTCCCAATTGAAGGGTAAGAAAAAGAAGTTGTTGAGGTTGAGAGAGAAATTGGATAATGCAACGCTTGAAGATGTGGTTTTCCATCCATACAAGCTTCAATCATATGAAGAAGAGGAAGATGTTGATCCTGTTGATTTCTCACCTATTTCGGCTTATAATGGGCCGTTGTTTTATCCTGGTGGTTGTACAATGTATAATCCTCGAAGAGTAATGAGACAATTATCTTGTGTCCAAAGTGTCCCAAAAGAGGAAAAATTCAAATTCAAGGTGAGGAAGCGGGGAACTAAGAACACCGAAAAGAATTTTGATCCAAAATACGATGCTGCTCCATCAGTGGACCAATGGAACAACTCTGAGGATTATCATATTCGAGTTGAAGAGTTAGAAGATTGTTATGGTGAGGCAAATGCTGCTGAAGAGGGCTATCTTGAATGTTATGAATTTTTTTCTCATCCTCGTGTAATAAACACACAGCAACAAGCCCGTGCTGAGAAAGAAAAATCGAAGGAAGTGGAGAAAGAGGCCCAGAAAATTATGAAGCATACCCCTACCTGTGGTGATGAGGCATTGATCTTATGGAATTTGGCGGTAATATATTTACTCTTATTTTTAGTTTTCTTAATGTTATAAACTAATGAAGCATAAAAATATAGGAAATTTATACTTGTTTATGATTTTCATTGAAAAAAGGTGAAGTCAAGTGCTAAATTGTTGAAGAAAATGATGTCAAAAATCCGTAGTGGAGAGCCGATGAAAACTACTGAACAAATGGAACTCTACAACCAATGGACAAATGTTTTTTCACCCATCACTGCTGATCAAAGCCAGAGCATGCCGATGAAGAGGGGTCGACGAGAAGGGGAAGGTTCAAGTCGGATGGTTGAACAACAAAGCAGTGGAGATGACATTCCTAGTGACGAAGGACCATCTAAAGCTCCTAAACGCAAGGGTAGAAAAGTTTCACGCAGTGGTCGTCGTGCATGAGTGATTGCAAGAATTAGTAATTTGGATTTTTATGTTTTGAAGACATTTTTATTCCGGATTTGGTAGTTTGTTCTCTTATGTTTGGAAGACATTTTTAAGCCGGATTTGGTAGTTTGTTCTCTTATGTTTGGAATACCTCTTTATTGTGGATTTGGTAGTTTGTTTTCTTAGTTATGTGGATTAGTAAACGAATTTCATGTTTTTGTTTTTCATTTGTGTCTAAGTTCGGTTACATAGTATAAAGAACGTAAGAGACCGAACTATTTATGTTTTTTAGTTCAATTTGATCGCAATTTCAAAATACAACCGAAGTCAACACTAGCAAAAAAAAGAAAAGTTACAGAGTAACATTCGGTTACATAGTTTAAAACAGAGGAACCGAACATTTTTTTGTGTTTAAGTTCGGTGTGATTGCAATTTCAAAATACAACCGAACTCAACACTAGCAAAAAAAAGAAAAGTTACAGAGTAACATTCGGTTACATATTAAAAAGCAGCAGGTAACCGAACTATTTTGTTCGGTTACCTGCGAAAAAATAATAAACAACCGAACTCCTGGGTTCGAAAAAAATAGTGTGGTTCGGTTACCTGTTGGTTTTTACCAGGTAACCGAATTAGACTATTGAACTTCAAATTTTGTGTTAGAGTGTCGAGTTCGGTTATATAAAAAAAATTTACTAACCGAACATAATTGTTGAAAAAACTTTGTACTTGATATGACTCAAGTAACGGCTATTTTTAAGTCCGTTATACACCCCAATGCTATATATATGGGTCTAATGCTTCATTTATTTTTATACCATTTCATAAAAATGGCATTTTCTAGTCATAAATTTACTTTAGAAGAAGATCTTTCTATTTGTAGAAACTTCGTACTGTGCTTTCCAAAGAGGGGTGAAGAACAAAGAAGGCATGGTCGGATGAGTAATAGTTTTTGGGGGAAAATACATGAGAAATTCTGCGATGAAACAGGTAACCCTCATAACCTTGAAGATTTATCTTTGTTCATTCGATTTGAAAAGATTCGAGAAAGAGTTGTGGATTTTTTGAGGAATCGACTGAGGGGTGAAACACACGAGGAAATCGTTTTAATGTCAAAGAATGAATGGCGACGATGGAAAGTAAAGGATTTCAAATATGAAGATCATTTCCGCATCCTTAGAGATTTTTTCATAATGCGTTTTGGATATTAAGTCTTTTGTAATTTCATTTCGGAAATGTCCTATAATTTCAATTCCAAACCGAACTAATGTTGTAATGTAATAGTTCGATGATGTCATTTAATGTTATTTCTTAACCGAACTTATATATTTTTCTTTGCAAACCATAGAAAAGGAAATACCATATGACTTCTAATAAAAACCAAATACCAAAAAACACAATCTTTCATTGTTATGTTGATTTTCAAAGCATACTTACAACCAAAAAACACCATCTAACAAAAGGTACAATTAATCATCTGCAAGGGAAATACAACCTTGGTGTATAATTGGTTCTGATTCCTTCAAAGCTTTCCACATCTCCATGTTATGTTCATACATAACGCACCAACCCAACATTGTGTCTGGGTTAAATTCATTCCAATAAGAGTATGGGCATATCGGAGGAAATGGACAATTGTCTTCTAACCGGAGGCCTATAAAATGGTTGTAGTTAATCAACGCAATCACCACTCTCCTATGCCTTAGTTTCTCGACACATATGGTTTTTTTCGGAGTGTATGTGAAACTACCACATTTAGAGAACAAGTGAACCACGCAATTGAATGCTTCGGCTATTAAGTGCCCACATATTGGCATGCTCATCCAATGATCCCTTGTGATTGGATTGCCCCCATGGAGACGGCTTTGATAGCTAAAAAACTTCACATTGAGACTATCATCCCCATCGGACAACATTGTCTTGTAAAATTCCAGTTTCTCCTTTAGCTTCATCAACAACCTTTGACGGACATAAGTGATTTGATTATCATTATATAGCTTGTAACCTTGAGTGAAAGGCCCTAGTTGTTGTACGACAACGTGGAAACCGCAATTACCATCCGCAGGGACGTCATTGGTGGTTATGACGTAATCTCTAATGTAAGGAGGTAGCTCTTCCAGGAACCTTTTCTCAACAGGTGGGGCAGTCATATCAATTTGACTAGTTTGAGAGTGTAACATAGGTCCTTTTTTCTTCATACCCAGTTCACTTGTCTCGCCCTTTTCAACAATATTCCTAGCACTTTTCTTACAATCTTCTTGGTACTTAGCCGCGGTATGCTCATGCTGCGAAGGATCTCTAGCAAAAGGGGTCATTTCACTTTTCCTCTTACCCAAAACCTTTGCATATTATCTGACTTGTTTTTTGGTTTCTTTGGTTGGTGGCCTACCTTTGGCCTTTCCTTTATTCGGTTCTTGCACATTTTTCGAAGTGTGCGGATAAACGATTGGCCGCATGTCATCTCAAAAAAATTTCCTTTCGAGATTATTCATGTTCCGGTACCTCTCGATAACGACTCTTCCCATTTCATTATCACCAAACTCTTCTCCGACATCGCCCTTGGGAGGAGGAACAAAACTTAAGTGTGTCCAATGTGGATCTATATCGCTTAAAGGGATTATTCCATGTTCATACTTAGCTATCATGTGGCGACAAGGGAGCCCAATAGATTTCATCATGTTGCAAACACACACCTCTTCCTGCTTGGTTCCCCATATGCGGATCAAATTCACCTCAACCAATAACCTCTTAATGCAAGCATGCGAAACATAATAGTGGAGTCCCTTGAAAAACCGAAGGTCCTCCATTTTCACGATGTTACCACCTTTGTCTACAATCTTTTTGTACTTCATGATGCATCTTTTTTGAAACTTCTCTTTAATTCTATCAATCTCGCGGTTGAAGTAAACCTCCATAGCGTTAAACACAACCACAAAATTATCAACACATCCAAAGAGATTTTTCTTCAACCGGTGGTGAGCCGATTCTACCAAACTTGTCGCTTGATTCCCAAAGTGTTTATGGTGGTTGGTAAAAGCATAAACAAATCGCTCTTTGTGCGGTTCCAACCATTGCTCGACCACATACGTTACAATATCATCAGGATATTCGGGGCTAGACCAATGCTCAATAAATTCGGCAAGATTTAGATTATACTCTTCTTCGGTGAGAGACCAAGTCAAATACTCCCATTCCCCAGAGAAAGAAACCCATTTATCATGATTTATGGTGTATTGTTCATCGAATGCCGTTTTTGCATCAACTTGTTCATCTTCCGGTAGCTTACTAATCTCTTCGAATGCTTTCCTCTTAGGTGGACAAAGTTGATGCTTTCACCTATTCATCACATTGCACCATATATGAAATGTACAAAGCATATTATATGCCAATGGGAAGACTCTCTCTATTGCATTCATCAATGATACTTGATTGTCCGTCACTATAACCCCGGGGATATCATCATCTCGGTAGATCGACTTCAATTGCTTTAGCGCCCACCTATAACTTGGTTCTTGCTCGTCCTTTAGAAAACAAAAAGCAATGGTAAAAGGTGACTTCGTCGACGTACGACTAACAATGTTCAACAATGGCATCTCGTATTTGTTTGTCTTGTAAGTGCAATCCATTATAAGAACTTCATGGAAGGATTGAGCCAGTTGAACACTCTTCGGATGAGCAAGGAAGAGATGAGTTATTTCTTCACCCGGACCTACCTTCTTTTGAACCGCATAGCCTTTCTCTTCAGCCAACATAAATAATTATTGCATGACTTTTCTATCCCTCCATTCATTCCTTTTAATTGTCTCAATTGCATTGTAAATTGTGGTCCGGGATGATACGTTATCCTTGTTATCATCCTTTAGTAAGCGAAGCATACCAAGTGGTGAAATACGCAATCTCCTATATTTAGCTATTTTCTCCTTTTATTGAGGAGTGAGCCTTGCGGCCATTGCATGTCCTTCAAGATCCTCCGAAAGAGGGTGGTTGTGATTACCTACCACCTTATCCATCGATAGAACCCATCATTTCCTTATTTTTGAGTAAATAAAAATTAGCTTGAACGGACATTTAATTTTCTTTGAGCACGCTGTGTTCTTCCTCGTCGTCTTTCCTTTATACACATACCCCTTCCTCTTGTGGATAGCATCCGGATCTCCACTTCTCTCGCAAACCATTTCAAGACGATTTTTGGTTTCTTTTCCATTCAAAACTAATACGCACATGGCTCTCTTGGCATGCTCTCTAGCCCAATTCTTCGCATCAATAGGTTTATCAAATACCAAATCATTGACATAGTGATGGGATGTATCTTCGTACAACATACCAACTGGAGAAGGTTGATCATCCATTGGTATAGTTTGGCATTCAATATACAAGAAATGGAACAACATCAATTGCAATCACAAAAAAGTTCGGTAAGCACATAATTAAATCGCGTAAACCAAACTTAGGGTTCGGTTAACAAAGCAAGATGACTTGTAACCGAACATTTAAAGTATACGTAGTTCGGTTACAATTTATTTTACCTAGGTCACCGAATAAAACTCTGGAACTATTCTTTTTTTTTGGTTTCATAAGTTCGGTTAGGTATGCTCTTGGGATCAAGTTTGCGAAATAACCGAACCTACTAAACTTAGTGTACTCTTATTTTTTGTATAGTTCGGTTAGATAGTGGCTTTACATTAAGTTTGCGAACAAACCGAACTTTGTATGCTAAGTTTAATCTTAGTTTTATGTCAAGTTCGGTTGGTTAATAGTTGCAAAGCAACCGAACGTTGTGCATTAAGTTAAATCTTAAATCTACGTTAAGTTCGGTTAGTTAATTGATTGCGAACCAACCGAACGTTTAAACTTATTTTACCAAAAGTTCGGTTAGTTTATTGATTTCCAAACAACCGAACATTACTCTGGAATCCATCAAACTTCCATCAATGCAGAGTTCGATTACCTGCGTGTTTGTCTAAAGTAACCGAACTACACTTCCAGATGAGTTCAGTTAGATGTTATTCACCTTTTGTAACCGAACTACTTAAAAAATGTACATTTTGTTTGAAAATTTGAACCAACTAGACCAACATTAGCTAAGTTGAGAGCATACCTGGAAACCCAAATGCTCTTCCTCCGGTTGTGGTTGATAAAATCCATCATTTTCATTTTGAGATTGAGTTTGTGGAAGAATACATTCACCATCTAAGAAATCACTCATATCCGGATCATTGTGAAGATTAACAAATACTCTAGGAGATGATGGAGATGAAGAATCAGATGAGCTTTCATCACTAGAATTCCCAAACTTAGTGAATGTGAAATAATGTTTATTTTCCATGGTTTTCTCCTTCTTCTTCTTCTCTAACTTTATTCTCTACAAAATTCAATTTCTTTTTTAATAACTTATGTTTTAATCTAATCTCACTAATCAGTTTTTTCTTAATATTTCAATAATGATTTCACTAATCAAAACCAAAAAATAATTAGGAAAGAGTATTTTAGGTAATACAAAAATTATTAGATAAGGACACCCCTACCTAAAATGACACATGGTCCCCCAAAAAAAGAAGGGTCCCCAAAATAACGTTCTTAAGATAGCAGTAGCACGGTCATAATACACGTTACATGAACATTTTGGTGGATCCCCAGACATATAATAGTTCGGGTGTTACGACCCTGATCAATAAGCCCAACTCACCTTCATGTACAAGTAATCTTCATTGTTCCCTCGCACAAATTTCTCAGTCCAAGCACTATGGTGCAGGGCATCCTTCCCTATCCTCAAATAAAGGGAAGGAATATCATATGAAAGGCAACCTCATTATGGTGCACTTTCTTCCCTTCCCTACAGGATACAGAAACTCAATAACCGTATGAATAGTGGCATACGACTACTCAGTTGTCGTATTTTTTTCCCTATTTATTTTTCCAATATGAATATATTTGTTTAGGTAAAAACATATATTTTAGAGTAAAAAAACGATATATAATAAGTAAAAATGATATATAATATGTAAAAAAAGAATTTTAGTAAAAAAAATGAGTGAAAAAGGAAAGTTTTAATGTAAAACTTTAAAAACCATATACGGAAACTCGGTAGCCGTGTACGGAAACTCAGTAGCCATATCAACTTCCATACGGCAACTGAGTAGCCATAAAACGTAAAATCATACGGTAACTGAGTAGCCGTGTGATTTCCCTTCTCTACAAGCATGGAGGGAGCCATAGTGAGACAAATGGGGTCCCTAGACCCCACTAGTTTCTGGCTTTCAGTTAGAATTAGCTTAGGTTTTATGTAATTTTAAGTGTGCTGCGGGGGCAAAAATAGGTTGCGCTATCAACAAATCTCACTCTTTCAGGTGTCAAAGTGACACCGTTGTTTAAACTTAATGCCTTCATATATGGGAAGGGTTCCCTGCCCTGTTACGGTTACCAGTTTTTACAGTTTTCGTCATTTTCTATTGTTTTCAACCAAATTAAACCGTGCGCACAGTGAATATAGACCCTCCCAACAGCTTTAGCTGGGGGCTTCAAAATTATGCTTATTGTTGCATGATGTTGTCGGGAGATACTGGACGACGATATGAAGGAAATAGTTGGTTTTCGTAAGGGTCAGAATGCAAGCCATTCTCACCAATCTATCTAGTAGCCTTCTTTGTTATGGCATTACAACTTCTTTACTTCGTATCTTTTGTGCGGCAAATTTATCATAAGTATTTGAATCAACTCCAAGAGCTTTTCGACAGTTACAGCCTCTTAAAGCATGCGTCAGTTTCCACGAGGAGTTCAATTGAAGTTCTTCCAAGCCATATCGCAAAAAATTGCAAGCATTTATATGAGCTATTAGAACCAATTTTTTTCTTTTTGATGAATATAGGAACAAAATTTATTTGACCCCATGGCATAAAAGCTCTGGCTCCGTCACTGCCTACAAGGCGGATCAGATAGAGAAAGGAAGGGATACCCCTACACATATAGTGAAAGGAAGGGATATCCCTACATATGAGGGATAGGGTGGTAAGGAAAAGGGACATCATAGTGTTTGGCCTCATAAACTTCGTTTACATGACAGATAACTGAATTCGTTACAGTGCAAATGTACCTCGCTATAGTCAGGATGCAGGTTTTCCAACATATAACTTGAATGTTAGAACAGTATTTCCATTCAAGAATCAGAACATTTATAAACTAGTAATCAATAGATGAGTGTATTAACAGTACAACTACACTATTGGTCATGCATCCAAGAGCCCGGAGGACATACTTAACATAAAAAACACAATACACAATTATTGGGATAATCAAGGGGAATTTAGTTTCAGAAGACATCTGTAAAATTTGGTTGACAGTAGGGCTGCACAGAACCGAGAAAACCGATCCGAACCGAACCGAAACCGAACTGAACCGTTCATCCAACGGTCAGTTTCAGTTCATAACACAAGAACCGTTGATCTTTCGGTTCAGTTTACGGTCCGACCATAGAAATCGACCGAACTGAACCGATAGAACCGATGAATATACACCCTTGATTTGTATTACCCTAATCAATCCTGGTCGTCTATATCTATTACCCTAACTACTTAAACTCTCAGCTGTTCACCCTAATTTTTCTTCTTCTTTCCATTTCTCTTACCTCACCAGTCGTCTCCACCATCACTCATCAGAGAACCACCTCCATCAAGAGCAGCATCACCTCTCCACCGATCACCACCACGGCACCACCTCTAGTAAGCCAATCTAATGATTTCTTTTTAGTTTCGTCTTCTATTTCTATTTACTTTCTTCTTTTTTTGTTCTTATGTTAGGTTTCAGTTTCTAGGGTTTCTTAGTTTGTTGAACAAAACCAATCGATTGATTTCTTTTTAGTTTCTGCTTCTAAATCCATGTTTTTTGTCAATCGATATGGCTTTTAATTATTTTTCTGAATTTTTTTATATGCAGAAAGACTGAGAGGAGCAACATCGGTTCTTCATCAAGTATAGACTGTATAGTTGTGTTACACAACTTGGGTTAAGACTTTGAGGAGAAGGTAACTTGTGTTTCTTCCTTTTCAGAGATTTTTCAGTGTTTTTCACTTCTTTTCTTTATGAAATATATGCCTTTTGTGCAATGAAAATAGATCTTGAGATGTTGATGTGGGAATGAAAGTTGTGTGGTATGAAGGATTCTTTGTTTGTTTGTTTTGTTAATAATCATGAGTAGGTCTGGATTTTGTTTTTGTGGGTTTTTAGGGGTTTTAGTGTTTGATGTTTTTTAATCTGATAAAGTTGGATTTAAGATATAAAGAGTTCTGGGTAGAATATCACATTGATATTTCAAAACTAGCAGAACCCTAGAAAAAGAGAATCATAGAGAAAAGAAAGTAGTAGTGGTATAAAAATTGTGTGTATGCTTAGATAGAAGAAAGTAGTAGTGGTATAAAAATTGAAATCATCAATGTGTGTTCATTAATCATTATAGATACTAGATGCATACAGAATATCATATTTTGGTTGCACTTGGTTCTGTTCCTTTCTGAAAACTTTAATTCTATATCTTATTGTTTCAAGTGAACTCAGCATAAGTATCTTCTTTAATGAGTTTTGTTGTGCACATCTGCTGGCATTTGCCAAGTATTCCACCTTTGTGGGGAATTTAGGTGGCTTTACTCTCTTAATGCATGCTTTTGTTTTGTGCTTAGTTATGGTTAGTTATGTGTTGTCTTATGGTTAGTTTTGTGCTTTGTTTATGAATATGTTGTCCTTATTTTTACTGCTTGAAATGCTAATTTGTTTACATTTTGCAGGGGCTGTGCCTACTAATGGTTGGAGCAAGTAGTTCAGTTTCTGTGTCAGGAAAGATGTCATCTCCAGCGTCTCGATCTCCAACTGCTGGGTCTACTGAAGTGACACCTTCCGCAACACCTTCTACAATACCTGGTGATGTTGCTACACAAGCAACAGAGCAGCCTACACAGGACCCTGCACCTGGGAGTAAACCAAAGAGGTAGGGAAAAGTAACTTCTGCAGTATGGAATGATTTTACTAGACTCAGTAAGGAAGTAGCAGAATGTAATCACTGTAAGAAGCAAATGCAAGCCAAAACTCAAGGAAATGGAACATCTAGTATGAGGACACACCTGACCAGATGTCGTGAAAATCCCAACAGGAAGAAGAAAGGACAGCAAAGCTTGGTGTTTCCAATACCAAAACCTGGGCAATCTTCGCAACTACTTTCTCTTAGTTATGACAGGGAAATGTGTAGAATGAAATTGGATGAGTTTGTGATACAAGATGAGCTACCTTTCAGATTGGTAGAAGGAAAAGGGTTCAGAGCATTTTTTCAAGTGTTAGAACCTAGATTCAAGGTGCCAAGCCGTATGACAATCTACCGAGATCTGTTAGTCATCTACAAAGAAGAGAAAGCATTGTTGAAGAAGTATTTCAAGGAAACCAAACAAAGAGTATCTCTCACAACAGATACATGGACTTCTCCAAATAACTTCAATTATATGTGCGTGACAGTGAACTTTGTTGATGTTCATTGGAAGATGCAAAAGAGAATCATTTTGTTTTGCCAAGTCAAGGGTCATAGTGGACTGGATATTGGAAAAATGCTAGAGGGATGTTTGCTGGATTGGGGGTTAGAAGATGTTTTTGCTGTGACTTTGGACAATGTCATTGCAAATAATGTGGCAATGGACTATCTTCAAACCAGTGTCATCAATTGGACAGGAGCATCAGTTCGAGCTCAATACATGCAGGTTAGCTTTCTTTTCCTTGTTTGCTTTTTATAGATGTTTTCACATTTCTTTGGTTATTTGCTTTTGTCCTAAACGATTTGCATAGTTTAGATTGTCAGCCGACATTTGTTAACTATGTTTAAACTTAGTATGATGTTTGATTATTGAAAGTTGGAAAACAAAATATGAGATTGTAGAAGCTGAAAGTTATTACTTGTGAAGCACAAGAGCAGTAGCAAGACCACATATTCCACCTCCAACAATAATAATCCCTTTTTCTTCTATGTAGTTGCTCATTTCTTTCTCTATTTTCTGTTACTAAAAATAATAAATGTACTAGTCAGAGCAGTGGCACTACTTTGTTCTTTGCGATTTCAAGATAAATGAATGATGTTGTTTTGTGTTCAAGGAATCTATATGCAGGTTCATCATGAATTTGTTGAATGTATGTTGTCAATAAATTTGACCAAAGTTCATTCATCGGCATCTATATCTCATTGTTTTTTTTTTCATTCTTATCAGGTGAGGTGTGCTGCGCATGTTCTTGCACTGGTTGTTAAAGATGCAGTTCTATTATATCACAAGTCAATCAGCAGGATAAGGTCAGTAATTAAGCATATCACCGGTTCTCCCTCTAGGTTAGCCAAATTTCGAAAATGTGTTTATTTAGAGAAGATTGATTGTAAGAAAATGGTTTTCTTAGATGTGAAAACCCGTTGGAATAGTACATTTCTTATGCTTGAAGCTGCAATTCCATTTGAGAGGGCTATTAAGAGGTTAGAAATGGAAGATAAGAGCTTCAGAGATAAGTACATTTTCAAGGAAAATTCTCATGAGGCTTTACATAACATTGATGATGTTGTTATAATTGATACTAATGATTATTTTGTTGAGTCTTCATCAAGTGATTCTGAATGTGATGTTGCTGTAACTAACAAGAAGAACAAGCCCCGTCACCATGCTCCTTATGCTGCAGATTGGTCAAATGCTAAATCTCTTGTGAAATGTTTGAAGATTTTCTTTGATGCTACAGTTAAGTTCTCGGCTTCAACACAAGTCACCACACATGAATTTTTATGGCAGTTAGCTTTGATACATGAACAGTTGGTTCGTCTGAGACAGACTGTAGGAGATCCACATATTTCTAGGATGGCTGATCTAATGTTTCAGAAATACAACAGTTATTGGGGGGATTATGAAGACATGAACTCTGTTTTGTTTTTTTCCAAGTTACTTGATCCTCGAGAGAAAGAGTCCGGTTTGAAGTTTGATCTTGATTGTTTGTATGAGCAAGATGAGTACAGGGTTGCAACTGTTTTGAAAGCTGTTAAACAAGATATGGAAAAGCTTAATGAAGAGTACAAGTTGAAGTATTCAAATGCCAATGCAGATAATGTGTTGGGTCTACAAGTGTCGCAGGTATATATGCTGCTGTAATTTGTGTGCAAGAAGTAAGTATTGAGGATATGTTGGAGTCAAGAAATAAAAAGCAAAGAATGAATGCTCATTGTTCGCAGCCAAGGTCAGAAGTTGAAAGGTATTTGAGGGATGAATGTGAATCAAGTAGCAAGGATTTTGATATTTTGGCTTGGTGGCAGGCGAATAATACCAAGTATAAGGTACTATCACTCATGGCGAAGGATATTTTGGCTATTCCAGTCTCTTCAGTGGCATCTGAGTCTGCATTCAGTACGGGAAAGCGTATTCTTACTCCATGGAGAAGCTCATTATCTGCTAGGACATTTGAGGAACTTATCTGTGCGCAAAGCTGGTTACAACACCCCATTGCTCTTGATTTCATATCTGAATATGTACCGGATGATAATGCTAGCATCGAGGATGGTAATGAACTCTCTTTTCTTCTTTTTTGACTTACAATTTGTATTGCTTTTCAACTTTTTATCTGTTTTGATTTTGAGTCGTTCTGTTTTCTTATTTGTATTGCCTTTCTTCTTTGTATGAATTGCAGAAATTTTGGGACCATTGCCAGAAATTTGAAGGTTGAAAATTGATGGATTGAGATGGATTGCAGTCATTAAAGCTCACATTGATGCAGTATTTTACTTGTAATGCAGTCAACTTAGTTCATACTGATGCTACCTTTCTTTTGTTGTGTTAAACTTTAAGACTACTAGTTTTTGAACTTTAGTTTCCTTGGTTTGGAAGACTTTAGAATCCTTTCTTTACTTGGTTTATTAAGACGTTGTGTGTGGGTTTATTACTTGGTTTGTGTGTATTTATCAGTTTATTAAGACTTTTTTTTTTGCATCAGTTTATATCTATTTCAAGTTTTCAACTTACAGTTTTCAGCAGGTACAGGTAGTGACCGGTTTCAGTTTAAAACTGAAAAAATAACTGAACTGTGTCAGTTCAGTTCACAACCGAACCGGTTAGTAAACAGTTCAGTTTCAGTTTGAATTGTAAGAACCGAGCTTTGTACAGTTCAGTCCACGGTTTCACCTGAAAACCGAACTGACCGACCGTTGTGCAGCCCTAGTTGACAGCAGAAATACAGATGATCTAGCCCGTGCCGTGATTGTTTGCAGATATTAGACTACGAATTGTGTAGTTTTAATTCAATTGGACACTAATCACTGATAGGGTGTTGTTTCTGTTGGAAACAATGCAAAGATTCACACAAAAATAAATCTCAAACAGCTGAGTCGCGGACTAGGTCGCTATCTTTAAGGTGTTTCGCGACTCTGCCTCTTGATTGTGTGCTAGCAGTCAATACTTGTCGAAAACCCTATGGGATAAAACAGCTGATAACTCTCTTGTTCGATTTCTCTGCACTATGAGAAATCGAATCACAATACTGTTTCCTTACACTTGCTCAGAATCACAAAAATAGATGAAAAACCCTTGTTTCATCTTCTCCAGAAACTTTTCTTTTATAACTCAAAGGAAATCAATACGTTTTAATGCAAATCAATTTCGTAATAACTGCCCACTAAAAATCCTCCATAACAGTAATAAAACGGTAACATTATAATTACCAAAAGTTAATAGAATTTATTAGGGAATATTAAGTTGAAAAATGTTTTGGAAATCAAGAGTTAAAAACAGCAAAAAATAAGTTTCTGGATCAGCAGACCTCCCAAGACCCCCAAGGCCCCGCTCTCCCGGATTTTAATAAATAATATAAATATATCTAGTCAAATGCACGGGGTGAGACTTGAACCCAAGTCTATAGTGTGGGAGCCCAAAATTATACCACCACACTATTTCTCTAAGTTTGATATAATATTACAAAACTATGTTTTTAAATATATATATCTCCTAACAGTTTCTACAAAGGTGCAACAAGGACATGAGGCGATATTTAGACAAAACCAGGTAAAAGACGGACAGGACAAAATCAATAAAAAAATTAAACTGGGCCTAGGAAACCTACGGTCATATCCTCATAGTCCCCAGAGGTCTTATCTTTACTGTAAACATAAGAACAGAATCTGCGTAACTATAAGTTTGGTTATACAAGCTACTTCCATGTCTTCTTCTCCCATATCTACTTGTATCTTCATCTTCCTTCCCTTGGATTCAGTAAATTTTCTTCTTATAAGAGCATTTCCATGTCTTCTTTTTGTATCTTCTTCATCTTCCTTTCCATAATCTACAGATGAGATCGTCTCTCAACCGGATTTTGCATTTTCTACCGAGAATTTCATTTTGGAGGCTGAAATTGTTGCAGAGGGGCAGACCTAAATAAAAGACGGGTTGATTTGCATTTACTATTTACACCCCACCTCTTTCTATCTTACTAGTAGAAACTTTTTTGATGTTCTGTTTGCTGGGAACTCCTATAATACAAAAAAAAAAAAAAAAAAAAAAAAAAAAAAAAAATCTAAAAGTTAGATGCCCTATTCAAAAACATTGTTTGGTCAAGCAAATTCAATTACAAATTGGTGTGATGCTTTTTAGATGACTGCAATATTCCTAATATTTTAAAATCCAGAGGAATGGAATATATAGGGGTCTTGATATTATTAAAAAGTATATTATCTGGGAGGTTGGAGATGGTAACTCAATCCAGATTTGGAAAAATAGATGGATTCTATCTATCCCAAATAATGTTAATAGTCAGTATTTCTTTACAAATATGAACAGTGTCTCCCAACTAATAGATGCAGTTACTAAGTCTTGGAATGTACACATGTTGAATGCTCTTTTTGATAACCACACAGTAAATGAAATTCTTCACATTAGAATTCCTTTCAGTGGGATAGACTGTCTTAGATGGCAACCAAATTCTAATGGAATTTTTTCTGTTAAGTCTGCATATAAAGCTATCCTTTATAGTAGGAATCAAGACATTGGATTTAGCAATACAATTCCTATTAAATGGAACCATTTCTGGAAATGTAGACTCCCTAATAATATTCTTCATTTTTTTATGGAAATGTTTACAGGACTGTTTAACATTAAGAGAAAAGTTGTCTAGGCATTGTCATAATATAGATCAGTTGTGTCCTTTCAGTAATCGGCATATTGAAAGCATGCATCACCTATTTCTTAACTACACTTTTTGTAGATCTTTGTGGAATGCCATTGATCCTACTCTGATTACTGCTATCTCAAATGTGAATATACATGACTGGCTATGTAATTTATTTCAGGTAATTAAGTAATACACATGTGAATAATGCAACTGTGTTTAAGTGGTTTGCTTTTATTCTGTGGCATATTTGGAAATGCAGGTGCAGGAAAGTATTTGATAGTCAAACAAAAAATCTCAACCAACTTGTGGTACTGATTAAGAATAATTACTATGAATGGAATAGTGTGTTGTCTTCAACTTTCCCTAACATAGTTCCAAAAATTATGCAACCTAATAGAGAATGGCAAAAACTTGTTAATCCTTTTATTAAGATTAATTGTGATGCAACTTTTGATGATCTTACTAAATCAGTGAGCATTGGACTAACATGTAGGAATTTTGCAGGTCAGCCAGATGGAGCTAGGTGCTGCCACTACGGGAAAAACAGTTATCTACAACTGTAACTTTACAACTCATATTTTTAAAGTTGTTAAAGGTGGCATGTTTTACTACCTTTATCAAATAATAGTTGTCAAAGTTAAAAAACGTCCAACTCTTAGGATAAAGAGGACCAAAGAGTAGTGACGAGAATCAAAACCACAACATTTGTGTGCAAAGAGTAGTGACCACCTTTAGACTTTAACTACTCATAACGTAAAGATAGTGAATCACTATATAACAACATTCATAAGAGTTGTTGAAGTTAAAAAAAAATATTGGTTCGACAAAAGCTGGTGGAGAGATTCAAACACAAGCCTACTACGCGTTAGCACAAGTCATCAACCATCCTTCCGTATTCACAATGTTGGTATAGTTTTTTGTTTTTTTTGTCATGCATAATCACAACCTCTATAAGAGTTGTAAAAAAAAATGATTTTGAAAAAAAATAAAATGAGGGTGAGGTGAGTCGAACCTGAGCCTCTTCCCTCTAAGTCTGGGATTCCAACCATCCTTCCACATTTACATGTGTGATTATATTTTACATCTACATTTATAAAAAAAATGATAAGGAAAAAAATGTTAAGGAAAAAAAAATGGATGGTTATGATGGGAGATTGAAAAGATGAGAAGAAAAATATAAATAAACCTTCTACAACCCCCCTTAAGAGTCGTTGTAGAGGTATAAACACTTCTGCTAAATTTTTCTTACTTCTGCCAAACTTTATTCACTTCTGCAAAAAAAATTCTCACTTCTGCTAAATTTTTCTCACTTCTGCTTAATTTTTCTCACTTCTGATAAATAAAATTTCTACAACACCCTTCAAGAGTCGTCGTAGAGGGTTAAACACTTCTGCTAAATTTTTCTCACTTCTGCTAGATTTTATTCACTTCTGCTAAATTTTTCTCACTTTTGAATATTCTGAAGGAATCTTACCTGTGAATGGATGGATTCATCGTTTTTACCAAGTTTCCGCCTTATAGTAGTCCACTCCCATCCAGATTTCGATCTCGGAGCCATGGCATGCATATAGTATGCCATAGTAGGGTTTGTTTAAGGTTTCGGGGAATATTCCAAAGGAATCTTACCTGTAAATTGATGGATTCATCATTCTTACCAAGTTTCCGACTTATAGTAGCCACTCACGGCCAGGTTTCGATCTCGGAGCCATGGTATGCATACAGTATGCCAGAATAGGATTTGTTTAAGGTTTCAGGGAATATTCCAAATAAATCTTACCTGTAAATGGATGGATTCATCGTTCTTACCAAGTTTCCGGTTTATAGAAGTACACTCCCGGCCAGGTTTCGATCTCGGAGCCAGTGTATGCATACAATATGCCAGAATAGGGTTTGTTTAAAGTTTAGGGGAATATTTTGAAGGAATCTTACCTGTAAATGGATGGATTCATCTTTCTTACCTAGTTTCCGACTTATAGTAGTCCACTCCAGTCCAGGTTTCGATCTTGGAGCCAGAGTATGCATATAATATGTCAGAATAGGATTTGTTTAAGGTTTCGGGGAATATTCTAAAGGAATATTACCTGTAAATAGATGGATTCATCGTTCTTACCAAGTTTCCGACTTATAGTAGTCCACTCCAGGCCAGGTTTCGATCTCGGAGCCATGGTATGCATATAGTATGCCATAATAGGGTTTGTTTAAGGTTTCAGGGAATATTCCAAAGGAATCTTACCTGTAAATTGATGGATTCATCATTCTTACCAAGTTTCCAACTTATAGTAGCCACTCACGGCCAGGTTTCGATGTCGGAGCCAGAGTATGCATACAATATGTTCGAATAGGGTTTGTTTAAGGTTTCGGGGAATATTCTAATGGAATCTTACCTGTAAATGAATGGATTCATCGTTCTTACCATGTTTCTGACTTATAGTAGTCCCCTCCAGGCCAGGTTTCGATCTCGGAGCCATAGTATGCGTACAATATGTCATAATAGGGTTTGTTTAATGTTTCGGGGAATATTCTAAAGGAATCTTACCTGTAAATGGATGGATTCATCGTTCTTACCAAGTTTTCGACTTATAGTAGTACACTCCCGGCTAGGTTTCAATCTCGGAGCCAGAGTATGCATACAATATGTCAGAATAGGGTTTGTTTAAGGTTTTGGGGAATATTCTAAAGGAATCTTACCTGTAAATGGATGGATTCATCGTTCTTACCAAGTTTCAGGTATATAGAAGTACACTCCCGGCTAGGTTTCAATCTCGGAGCCAGAGTATGCATACAATATGTCAAAATAGGGTTTGTTTAAGGTTTCGGGGAATATTCTAATGGAATCTTACCTATAAATGGATGGATTCATCGTTCTTACCAAGTTTCCGACTTATAGTAGTCCCCTCCAGGCCAGGTTTCGATCTCGGAGCCATAGTATGCGTACAATATGTCAGAATAGAGTTTGTTTAAGGTTTCAGGGAATATTCTAAAGGAATCTTACCTGTAAATGGATGGATTCATCGTTCTTACCAAGTTTTCGACTTATAGTAGTACACTCCCGGCTAGGTTTCAATCTCGGAGCCAGAGTATGCATACAATATGTCAGAATAGGGTTTGTTTAAGGTTTCGGGGAATATTCTAAAGGAATCTTACTTGTAAATGGATGGATTCATCGTTCTTACCAAGTTTCCGGTATATAGAATTACACTCCCGACTAGGTTTCAATCTCGGAGCCATAGTATGCATACAATATGTCAAAATAGGGTTTGTTTAAGGTTTCGGGGAATATTCTAATGGAATCTTACCTATAAATGGATGGATTCATCGTTCTTACCAAGTTTCCGACTTATAGTAGTCCCCTCCAGGCCAGGTTTCGATCTCGGAGCCATAGTATGCGTATAATATGTCAGAATAGAGTTTGTTTAAGGTTTCAGGGAATATTCTAAAGGAATCTTACCTGTAAATGGATGGATTCATCGTTCTTACCAAGTTTCCGACTTATAGTATCCCCTCCGGTCCAGGTTTCGATCTCAGAGCCATAGTATGCGTACAATATGTGATGTTCAATTCTGATAAATTTCATCTCGAGTTCATCCGAAAGACAAACTCTGTCTAATTCTAGTAATATTTGAACATGTGATGTTCAATTCTGATATATTTCGTCTCCAGTTCATCCAAAAGAGAAATTCAGGTCTAATTCTAGTAATCTATGAACTTGTGATGTTCAATTCTGATATATTTCGTATGGAGTTCATCCGAAAGACAAACTCAGGTTTAACTCTAGTAATCTGTGAACCTGTGATGTTCAATTCTGATATATTTTGACTCGAGTTCATCCTAAAGAGAAACTCATGTTTAATTCTAGTAATTTTTGAACCTGTGATGTTCAATTCTAATATATTTAGTCTTCCATTCATCCGAAAGAGAAACTCGGGTCTAATTCTAGTAATATTTGAACCTGTGATGTTCAATTCTGATATATTTCATCTCCAGTTCATCCGAAAGAGCAATTCAGGTCTAATTCTAGTAATCTATGACTCTGTGATGTTCAATTCTGATATATTTCATCTCGAGTTCATCCGAAAGACAAACTCATGTCTAACTCTAGCAATATTTGTACCTTTGATGTTCAATTCTGATATATTTCGTCTCGAGTTCATCCGAAAGACAAACTCAGGTCTAACTCTAGTAATCTTTTAACCTGTGATGTTCAATTCTGATATATTTCGTCTCGAGTTCATCCGAAAGACAAACTCATGTCTAACTCTAGCAATCTTTGAACCTTTAATGTTCAATTATGATATATTTCGTCTCGATTTCATCTGAAAGACAAACTCAGGTCTAACTCTAGTAATCTTTGAACCTGTGATGTTCAATTCTGATATATTTCGTCTCCAGTTCATCCGAAAGACAAACTCATGTCTAACTCTAGAAATCTTTGAACCTTTGATGTTCAATTCTGATATATTTCGTCTCGAGTTCATCCGAAAGACAAACTCATGTCTAACTCTAGTAATCTTTGAACCTGTGATGTTTAATTCTGATATATTTCGTCTCGAGTTCATCTGAAAGACAAACTCATGTCTATCTCTAGTAATCTATAAACCTGTGATGTTCAATTCTGATATATATTTCGTCTCGAGTTCATCCTAAAGACAAACTCATGTCTAACTCTAGCAATCTTTGAACCTTCGATGTTCAATTCTGATATATTTCGTCTCGAGTTCATCCGAAAGAAAAACTCAGGTTTAATTCTAGTAATATTTGAACCTGTGATGTTTAATTCTGATATATTTCGTCTCCAGTTCATCCGAAAGAGAAATTCAGGTCTAATTCTAGTAATCTATGAACCTGTGATGTTCAATTCTGATATATTTCATCTCGAGTTCATCCGAAATACAAACTCAGGTCTAACTCTAGTAATCTCTAAACCTGTGATGTTCAATTATGATATATTTCGTCTCGAGTTCATCCGAAAGACAAACTCAGGTCAAACTCTAGTAATCTTTGAACCTGTGATGTTCAATTCTAATATATTTCCTTTTCAGTTCATCCGATAGAGAAACTCAGGTCTAACTCTAGTAATCTCTGAACCTGTGATGTTCAATTCTGATATACCTCATTTGAAGTTCGAATCAACACTGAGCTTCATATTTATCGATTTCATTGATGTATCATGATAAGTTTTAAGTCAGAACCCTCCTGGAGATTCTTGGCTCATAGTTTGAATTTCGTGGTCCTCCAAAATTAACCTCCAGTATTTATAGTCGTTTTATAAAAGAAACAGAAAATAAAATCAGTTTTTTAGCTCGCTCTTCTCTATGCTCTCTTTAATTTTTTCTTTAGAAACAGAATTAGCTTTTTTCTTTACACGAATTGTTGCATTGAAGAAAAAGGATTCATTAGTTTGCTCCTGTGTTGAAGACGAGAGGAAGAACAAGGATTCATTATTATTTTTCTCAATTTGTTGATGTTATTCACTGGATTTCAGATCTGACGAGATTGAGACAATGCATTGAAGAATAACAAATAGGTTTGTATCAATTTATCTTTTATGTTTGTATCAAATAGGTGTTTATATGTGAAAATAATTTCTACTGATTTCGGTAATTGCGGGTGTGAAGGTGAGAAACAGTTTAAACCCTAAAAAATGTATTGCAAGGGAGTACTTTAGATCCGAGAGATCAATCTGTACAAGTCCGGCCTAAACCAAGAAATAGCCGTTCCAGACTTGCTTCGGTCACAAAGTGGAGGAGAATGGGTTGGTTTAGGGGAGGGAAGCAAGGAAAGTGGTGGGACCAGAATAGTTGATTCTGGAAGAGTAGTTGGGTTACTACGACTTGTTATCATAAAAGTAAGAGAGCTCATGAGGAGAGCTAGCAAGTAAGTATTTCTGAGTGCTGTCTTGTCCGAATGAACTTGTTGTCCAAATGGAAATAGGTATGACCTATTGTTTATAGGTGAAAATAGTTTCTACCGGTTTTGGTAATTGCAGGTGTGAAGGTGAGAAACAATTTAAACCCTAAACAATGTACTGCAAGGGAGTACTTTTAAGTTCGAGAGATCAATCTGTACAAGTCCGTCCTAAACCAAGAAATGGCCGTTCCAGACTTGCTTCGGTCACAAAATAGAGGAGAAGGGCTGGTTTAGGGAGGGAAGCAAAGAGAGTGTTGAGATCAGAATAATTCTAGAGTAGCACTTGACTTGTGTCAGAAGGTGCAAGCTTTGGGAAAGCTAGCAAGAGTTGCTTTTCTGAGTGCGGTTTTTTTCTCATGACCAAGAACTTGTGTTCTGGTGGAAATAGGTAAGCCTATTTATACAAGTCAAGAAAGAAACGTATTATGGCCTCATAATAGAAGGAAACGGGTGAGTTAAATGGGAAGAGGTGGTAACACCTGGCATTGATAGGATTTAATAGAATTGATGTTCCATTATGGAGGAGCGTTTACCGTTGATTCTTTCATTTACTGACCGCCTTACTCCCATTACATAATCTTGAAAAGGGCATTTGTGTATGCCGCACGCTATAGACCACAAAACCAAAACCCTAGTGAGCATCCCCCAGTTTGTGTTGATGTCTCGAACGTTTTGGAAGACATGTAAAACGTGGTTGTGTCTTGGCAAGTCGAGCTTAAGGAACTTGCTATCCAGGTGACCTTCGATGGTTGAGATGTTTCATCTTGAAAGGAGGGGAAACCGTTGATCACTGCAAGCCTTCGCTTTGGTATCCGTGTAGCGAGGTCCAACTGGGTGGCACAACTAGGGTGTGTTCAGACTTGGCATGAGGAGCCAATGGTTTTCCATGGGCGCTAGGTGCGCGACCAAGCTATGGTTTCGGGCCTAAGGTCGTGAGGGGACTTTAGACGGCCAGGATTTTCTCCTGGGATTGAAGGGCGACCGTTGATGGTCGCCTGGATTCAATTTGGTAGCCGTATGGGGAAGACCAGTAGGGTGGCGCGGCATGAAGGGCCATGGTGAGACGTGTTTAGCATGGCGCGACTAGCTTGGCTAGGTGCGTGACCAAGCTAGGGATAAAGTCATGAGAAGACTTTATACGGCCAGGATTTGCTCCTGGGATTGAAGGGAAACCGTTGATGGGCGCCTGGATTCAATTTGGTAGCCGCATGGGGAAGGCCAGTAGGGTGACGCGGCATGAAGGGCCATGGTGAGGCGTGTTTAGCATGGCGCCGCTAGCTTGGCTAGGTGCATGACCAAGCTAGGGATAAAGTCATGAGGAGACTTTATACGTCCAGGATTTTCTCCTGGGATTGAAGGGCAACCGTTGATGGGCGTCTAGCTTCAATTTAGTTTAGAAACCCTAATTAGTTCCCTTCACTATAACCGCTACAGAATTCTAGTACGGAATCGAATTTTGATGGTCTGCCCCTAAAATTAACCGGAAAAGAATTTCATATCTCCTTGCGCGAGGATATTTAGGTTTTGAACTCATTCAGGGGGAAAAACAGCCCGAAAGAAAGACTCATGAAGATTTCATGAGGGACATCGACATGGCTAGGCTATCATGGCATGCCTCGGCGTAGCTAGGTTGGCATATGGGGCCAAAGGTTTTCTATGGGTGCATGGCATGGATAGGGAAAATTTATGTCGCAACTAGCTCGGGCTAGGTGTGGCTGGCATGATTTGCCATCGGCACACGAGACGTGGCTAGCATGGCATGGCGCGACTAGCTTGGGCTAGGCGTGGCTGGCATGATTTGCCATTGGCACGCGGGGTACAACTAGCATAGCTAGGGCCATGGCATGGTGCAATTGGCATGACGCGGCTAGCTTGGTCTAGGCGTGGCTGGCATGATTTGCCATTGGCACACGGGGTGCGGCTAGCATGGTTGGCATGCTTTGGCGCGGTAGGGTGTGGCTGGCATGATTTGTCATTGGAACACGAGATGCAGATAGCATAGATAGGGCCATGGCACGGTGCGATTGGCATGGCGCGGCTATCTTGGCTAGGCGTGGTAGGCATGATTTTACATTGGCATGCGAGGTGCGGCTAGCATGGTTGGCATGCTTTGGCGCGGGAGGGTGTGGCTGGCATGATTTTCCATTGGCACACGAGATGCGGATAACATAGCTAGCTAGGTCCATGGCACGGTGCGATTGGCATGGCGCAACTAGCTTGGGCTAGGCGTGGCTGTCATGATTTGCCATTAGCACGCGGGGTGAATTAGGGTTTGGTTTGTCGTAACCCTAATTTGAAAAAATATACCCTAGTAATTATTAGGGACATATTAATATCTTTTATTAATGCGTCAAGTAAATGTTTATTTTAAGTATCTGCTAGGGTTTAGCGTTTTACGATTTTAACCCTAAACGCCAAACGCCAAATTCTATGGAAATTCAAATGGGCGCTCAAAAGAATGTCGCCGGCGTTTTTACTTCAAACGCCAATGTCTTGTCAACGGCTACATTTTGTTTCTCTGACCTATAAATTTCCTTCCTCCCATCTCCAAAATCACATCTCCTTAAGCTCTTAATCTCCTTCTTCTTCTTTTTCATATCTCCTTAATCTCTCCCACTCACTCTGAAGAAATGTCTGTTAGAAATCGTGGTCCCAAATTTACTGAAGATGAGGATATAACTATATGCAAAGCATATTTTTTTCATAGGGTAATAACTTGAATGAGCTTTCATCAAGATACTTATTTTTGGGAGAACGTTTTCTCAATGTTCGCCTCACTGACGGGAAACCCAGGAAACCGAGATGCTCGTCGATTGCGTGCTCGTTTTCAATCTATTAGGCTTTTATTCCAGCCATTTGTTGCTCTGGTGATGGAAATTGATCGAGAAAAGTTCATCGGTGTAACTGAAGATGAAGTCATCCAAACAACTCTTGATAATTGGGAGGAAGCTCATGGCAAAACTTTTCGTTACGAAGCGTGTTTTAGAATTCTAAAATATGGTCCATCTCAAGCACATCGTTACTGCACTCGAATGTCGGTTCCGGTATTTACAATGGAAGAAGATGTTACTCTTGTTCGATGTTGGATACATCGTTTGAGGATACCAATAAACAATGACCATTTCTGGGAAAGAATATTGGGACATTTTGTAGCATCGCGGAACGCAAGCATAAGAAACACTAATTAAGAGCCTAGAACTAAGAATTGCATTCATCACTAATGAAATCAAACATTATACAGAAGTTTTGTGGATGGTTCACCATAGATATTCTGGATTATCCAACGAAGAACTGGTGAGTATCTTCCCTTTTTCCTCACTGATGAACTACATTATAAATATCTAAAATTGTTGTTTTCTATGTTTTACAGAAAATTATCGCTCTGACCAAGTTCACCGAAGAAAGCGGAAGAGAGTTTAAGCATTTGGAATGTTATGAACTCTACAGAGAGAATATCGCTGGATTTGATGTAGTTTGATGTTATTTGCAAGTTTAAATTGTAATAAATTTCACTTAATCTGAAGTGGAAATCTATTTTAAAATATAAACATTTTCATTCATTCATATTATTGCCAATTCTTTTACAAGATATAAACTTTAGACAATAATAAAAACTTCAATAAAAATCAAGTACAAGTTTTGTCCTCCTGTTTATCTTCATTTGATATATTTTTCATTCGACGCGCTCTTTGACAGTTTCACCTTTGTTTTTGAATTTTTTGTTGTTAACTTTCAAAACTGAAGCTCTTCTTTGCCTTTTAACGGAACATTTTCTTGGAGCAAATTCTAAAACTTGCACTTCCCTTTTATAATTTTCAATCTTTTTAAAACTCCCACATATCTTAGAAATAGTGGCATCAAGTTTTGCATCGCAAAAAAGTGTGATCGCCTTTTCAGCCATTTTTAGAAGAGAAAATTCAAGTGAATTTTGGTGTGAGTGAATTGTTTGAAGATGATGGTAATTTATAGAGGGAAAAAGTAAAATTCGAAAATTTAAAACTATCTGTTAGCGTCAGCAACAAAAACGCCGGCGTCATAGCTTGTGACGCCGAGTTTGTCACTCTGTCGCCAGCGTTTGTGACCTTGACGCCAACACTCTACCTTGTAACGCCGACGTTTTCATCTAGCTCGCGCGCCTATTGATCTAACGCCCAGTGTTTTTCCATAGTGGAAAACCCAGTTTGGCCATCCACCTGGCTGAACAAATTTTTGTGTTTGGCCGTTGCCATAGAAATTGATCTTACTTTCGGCTTTCATTTTGAAAATAAATTTCAATATTTTTTTAAGAATTTTGCAGTGTACGGTGAACCATCTAAACTTGGCCACTGGGATCTAAACTTGCAAAGTTGTGTTTTAGCCTTATGGATACGATCTTATAGTATGACTACTAGTTACCCAAATTTGGCCAAAATCTCCTTAAACTATCATCACTTCTTAATTGATGGGCTTATGAGGATACAAATCCATCTGTATACACTTTGGAGTGAATTATGTATGGTTGTTTCTATTGAACCCAATTTTTTTTTTCCACATTTAAAATTATATCGCCAAATCATAGTTTTTGGAGTTGTTAAGAGCAACTGCAGTGGTGCGACCATACTCAATGATCAAAAACTAAAAAAAAAATTGAGTTTAGTCCGTGTTGTTACGCTATGGTTATAGAATAAAATTTAGTCATGCGCAATTTAAAATTACGCCCACTCCAAGCGCATTTTAAAGTTACGCCCCACTTTAGGCTCAAATAAAAGTTACGCCCCAATTTTAGTCAGGCGAAATTGAAAATTACGCCCCACTCCAAGCGAAATTTAAAGTTACGCCCCACTGCAGACGCAATTTAAAATTACGTCCCAATTCAATTCAAACGTATTTCAAGTTACGCCACATTCAAACGTAACTTCAAGTTGCGCCCCACTCCAAACACAACTAATATTTGCGTCTCACGTCGGGCGTAGTTTTAAATTACGCTCGATCAAAACCAAACTAAAGACCAAATATGGTTTGGTTTTTGATCTAGTTTTTAATCTTTACTCCTTCCACTGCGTCTGGTTTTTCGGCCAAAATTTTAGTTATAATCGTCGATTGTGGATGCTCATATGGTATCAAAGCACGGAACTAGCCAAAATAATGCAAATCCATAACAACATGATGATGAGAACATTAACGTTTCAGATTAAACCGCATAAGATCCAACCACATATATACACGTACGTGTAAAGCTATGGTCAAAGTCCTTCAACAGAGTCTCGTCCCACGACCTTTTTAGGTTCTCATTTCTCCCTTCCCCAGTACTCCCACTAAATATTAAACCCTAAGCAGTTTTCCAAACTCCTCGGCAGAATCCAGAGATCAGGGCTTTATACATCTCAATACCTCCATTCTTCCAGCAGGTGATATCTCTTGCTAACATCTTTCAATATGCTTGTAAATTTCAATTCAAGATTTATGTTTGTAAATAGTGAACTATGAACGCTGAAAACCCTTGTGTTATTTTTCTTTTTGATCTTCTTTTTGTTCGAAATGAAAGAAACATAACTTATAAATCATGGGTTCTTTTAGTTTCTCCTGTTTTCTCAATTGGCTCAATTTGTTTGTTCGATTGATTGATTGTCAACAATTAGTAGTATAATATTGTTGACACTGTATACTGAATGCTGAAATAGTGATATCTTATTTGGTTTTTTAGGTGCTTGAACAAGTGACTAGAATGGATGACAAATTTGGTCTCATGCTTCATAATCACAATGATGTTTATACTTTTAGTTACGATCCATCCTCGTCAACATGTAGAGGCATTAACCATGTGAGACACCCCGTTAGATCTGATGAGCTTGGAATTGAGTTTTTTGGATGTTGTAATGGTTTGGTTTTCTTAAGGCATCTTGACTACTATCGCTGGAATGTACTTATCCTTTGGAATCCAACTACTAATGAATGTAAGAAAGTACCATTTCCAACATTCTCAGAAACGGAACAATGTTTGGAATACACAAAGTATGGAATTGGTTATAGTACTCGGAAGAAAGACTTTAGAGTGGTAGCTATTGGGAATTTTGAAGGTACTTATGAGGTTATGGTGTATTCGTTAAAAAAGAATAAATGGAAAGGAGTTGAGAATATTGAGATCGATAATCTTGTTCATCGAAAAATACCTGATATGGCTCGGATGCCTGTTAACGGAGCTTTGCATTGGATAGCAGATATTGGGTCTAGAGCTCTACCATCTGAAGACTCGGAAGTTATTCTTTATTTTGATATCGAGACAGAGCAGTTCGATGAAATGCCATTGCCTGACCTGTTCGGTGAAAGTTTTGAAACAAGTTTGTGTGTTTTAGGGGGATCTCTTTGCTTGCTTGGTTTTGATCCTAAGGTTGGTGCTGATGTGTGGAAGATGAAACAGGATGGAGCTGAAAAATCATGGACCAAGCTGTTCACCTTTGACCTGCAGAAACATTTTGGTGGGTTGGTCAAGAATTTGATGCCATTGCAGTCTTTGAAGGATGGAAATATTCTACTAGGATTAGACATGGATACTGGTTTTCATATTGTTTCATACGACCCAAAACAAGATACAACTAGGATTCTTAATGTCCAAGACTTCCAAAAAGCTGGCTCTTTTTATACTTCTGTGTTTGGAGAAAGTCAAGTTTCACTCAACAGTGAAATTTATCTCGGGAAAGTATACTTGGCGCAAAGAAGATGATGACGACGACGACGACAATGACGGCGATGACGACGACAACGACAATGACGGCGACTCTGATGATGACTACTCTTTGTGGTTTCCATGACTCTTCTGATGACAACGATGGTGCTTGGGATCGTGTTGGTGCCGAGGAAGGTCTCAAACGTAATAAGAACGAAGGCAACAAAATGTGAGTCTTACCTATGCCCTTATTATTTTGCTATTTTGCTATGGAATATTAGTTACTGTCTTAGTGAACATTGTCAGTTGACTACTATTAAACTATCTTTTAGACTGGAGTCTTCTTCCGGTTAGAATATATGTCAGTAGGTGATTTTTCCTTAAATTCTTAGTTATTTTTTGTGGTGCTTTGGAAGTTTTTAACTCTGTAGCGTAAGGTTAGAATGTGAACATTGTGACGCTTATGGTATGTTCTTCAGTACGTATCATGTTAACTCTTGTTAACCATGTGCATGAACATCTTGCTAAAAGTAGTTTTTCATGCTCAGTTAAGTAATCTTTCTACTGCTTTGGTGCAGTTTTTTGTTACTTTGTTTGTTTTTTCAGTTTTGCCGTCTTGATCATCTATTTTGGGACTCTCGATTCTGGGTATGATCCAGAAGAATCTTGTTTCTGTTTTTTACGATGATGCATGCTGCTTTTGTTGAAATATTGCAACTTAGATGTTGTTTTTTGGTATTGTCGTGTATATTCAGACGACCTATCGTTGTTAAAAAAAATTGCCCTCAGGAGTCAGGACTCTTCTATCTGAATTTTGTTTTTGCTCTCTGAAGACACCATATCATTTTCTGTCTTAGTTGAACGGTAACATGCTTAGTTAGTACTAGCACTTTAGGAGTCATATGTACATCCTTTTTAGTTTACAAACTTACAATTAAGAAACTAGAAAGAAGCAAAACACAGTCTGAATCTACGACCGGCTGATCATACACTGATGACAAGGTTTTAAACTAGCTGATACAAAAAGAACCTTGAGGAGGTGCTTGCACCAATCAATAGCTGAAAGAAGGGCTAAAGACTTGGTTTACAATATTTATTGAGGAGGCTCTGGATTGTTGGAATTTTAAAAACAAACTCTGGATATATATGAGCATAGTTGTGTTGCTCGTATAGAGCTCCATAGTAAGAAGCAAGACTAACACTTTAACTCTCACAGCTCTTTTTCTTTTATTCACTTCTTGCAAATGGAGGTTACAATTGAATGTTTATAGGCGCTACAAGTTCTCTCTAGAATTTTCTTTAACATAAACTAATTGACCGTGACCGACCTCCACTTGAGTACATATTACAGAACT
Source organism: Papaver bracteatum (assembly GCA_023529315.1). Classification (NCBI taxonomy): domain Eukaryota; kingdom Viridiplantae; phylum Streptophyta; class Magnoliopsida; order Ranunculales; family Papaveraceae; genus Papaver; species Papaver bracteatum. The sequence continues at coordinate 302,940 of JAJJWX010004887.1, read as the reverse complement.
CTCTAGACTTGAGTTACTACAGCTAATTCAAGAGTCTTCTAGATTATTCTAATCGACTGACTAGCTAATTTCACAACTATCACAGTGTAGACTGTTGGAATTAATTACAATAATCGAATGCAAATGGGAAATAATACTTAGATTACACTGATAGTAGTAACAAATAACTCAATAAACTTAGTAGAGGCACGTATGAGATACGCTGAGCTAAAGGTAATATTGCCTGCTACTCCTCTGAGATGCTATAGCAATTAACAAATTACCTCCAGGATACAACTACTGTTAGTTCTCCTCTATGTGTAGCATACACAGAAAGAACCCTTAGAACTTGGCAAATGAAATAAAACAAAATTACAAATCGAAACTCAAATAGTTTCAGAAAAATGTAAAAACTAATTTATGTTTCTGTAAAACAATTTCTGTAAATAAAGTTTCTGTAAACTAATATTCTGTAAACAAAGAAGTAGTTATACAAAATTATGTTTCTGTAAACTACAACTTGTTTGCTGAATTTATTCTGGGTTTTAAATGAAACGTAAATGAGAACTTAAGTTTCTGAAAGCAAGCATAAGGGAAGAAAAGAAAGAGAACTTAAGTTCTGAGGTATGGTTCCAAATGAAGAAATTCATCTTGTATTTATAGCAAAAATTAGTTCGAACGTTTAAAGAGAATCCAAAGCAAATACAAGATCCGTAAAACACGATCCGTAAAACACGCGTCTCGAACGTTACAAAAGTTTAAGGTAAAAGCAGCGTTAAAAATACAGAAAAACGCTTTTGTCGGAATTCAAAATTTTCGAGATTCTTCTCGAGGTGCACATGTGTTACACGGGTCGGACACCCAAAACCGAGAAGGCAAAGAATAAAATTCTTTACATGTGTGGGAGAAACGTGTGGAAGATTTCAGTAAAAAGAATGGGTCGGATACACCCACACCCACACCCACACCCACACCCACACCCACTCCCACGCCCACGCCCTCGCCCTCGCCCGCGCCCGCGCCCGAGCCGAGCCGAGCCGAGCCGAGGGAGCGTGCGTGCTTCTGTGCGAAGCACCGCGCGAATGGGAAAGGCAATAAGAAATGCAATAAGGTTTAGGAAACCTTGCCATAGTCTAGGGATTTCCCCATACACAAAGGTCTAAAGACCCAAAGGGCCATGCCCTTAAGGCTAAACCAATGCTATTTAAGTCTAAAACTCTAAATGTTTTAGTCTATATGGGACTAATGTTTTATTCATTCACATGAAAAAACATCTAGGGAGCAAAAGGTCTTGGGATCAAAACATGGTTCATGCATTTTTAATTAAATTTTAAAAACGTTTTTTCTAACAATCCCCCACATGAATAATAAAACATGTCGATAAAACATAAGGCAACAAAATAGGCTAAGGTGTCCCAAAGATTGAACCTTAACTTAGTGAGAGGTTACCTGAACTGCTTGTTGATACGGTGAACGCAATGTCTTGAACCGCCAACAATGAATGCAATTCAGAAATAACAGCCACACTTGATGCCTCAACCGAAGAAAACAACTACCAAGCTCTTGCGGTTGTGCCCATTTTGGCCGTGGGCTAAAATCTCGGACTTAATGAATGTCTCTAGAGAATCAGCTCAAATTCTCATAGGAAGCGGCCCCACTTCCAACATCCACAAAGGTGAGTCCATAAAGAGTGTCCTTCCACACCCCGCTTTAATCAAAGCCATGGTACCCATTAAGATCGCAAAAGATCATCCTTAATTTCTGCAGGCAGCACTATCGCACGATTACACCATAGGGAGGGACAAAGATAGTGCTTTCTAAATATCACCATAAATTAGTTGTCTCATTGAACCTTGATCTTGGAAATCCAATCACAAGGTTGAGTATCCTTCATGGTGATTTATTCAATGAGCTTAAGTCCCATCCCCCTCGATGTAAATTTAACTTTCTCTCTGGTTAAGCCTTTCGTCAAAGGATCTGCAAGATTATCTTTGGATTTTACAAAGTCTATCGAGATAATACCAATAGAGAGTAGTTGTTTCACCGTCTTATGTCTTCTTCGTATATGTATAGACTTCCCGTTGTATACATTGTTCTTTGCGCAACCAAGAGCATCTTCACCGTCACAAAGGGATGGAAATTGAAGACACAAGGCTTGGGCCAGAGTGGAATTCCTCCCAAGAAACATCGTATCCATTCAGCTTCCTCTCCAGCTTTTTCCAAGGCTATAAATTCAGACTCCATAGTGGATTTAGCTATACATGTCTGTTTGGTAGACTTCCATGAGACAGACGCACCTCCAAGCAAGAAGATGTACCCACTAGTAGATTTGCATTCTTCTGAGTCGATATCCAGTTGGCATCACAATACCCTTCCAAGACAACAGCAGGATACTTCCCAAAACTTAAGCAATAGTTTGAGGTCCCTCTCGGTAACGTAAAACTCAAGAGAGCATTCCGGTGATCCTTCCCCTAGGTTGCAAGTATACCTGCTTAATCTACTCACAGAGTAAGCAATATCAGGTCTTGTACAGTTCATAAGATACATAAGACTACCAATAATGCGAGAATACTCAAGTTGATCAATACCCTCACCCTTGTTCTTTTTCAATTTACAAGTGGGATCAAATGGAGTAGACGCAGGTTTAGCATTTTCATAATTAAATCTCTTTAATACGGTTTCAGAATAATGAGATTGACTAAGACTATATCCATCAGACGTCTTTCTGATTTTCATCCCTAAGATTACATCAGTAGGGCCTAAGTCTTTCATGTCAAAATTATCTCTAAGCATGCTTTTAATGGTATTAATAATATCAAGGTTGCTGCCTAATATGAGCATATCATCAACATATAGGCAAACAATAACATGAGAATCATACACAGATTTAATGTAAACACATTTATCAGATTCATTAACCTTGAAACCATTAGTTATCATAACATGATCAAATTTTTCATGCCATTGTTTAGGTGCTTGTTTTAAACCGTATAGAGATTTGTTCAACTTGCATACTTTGTTTTCACAACCTTTTACAATAAAGCCTTCAGGTTGGTCCATATAAATTTCTTCATTCAATTCACCATATAAAAATGCAGTTTTAACATCCATCTAATGTATATGCAAATCATAAATTGAAGCAATAGCAATCAACATACTAATCGAGGTGATTCTAGAGACTGGTGAATAAGTATCAAAGAAATATAATCCTTCTTGTTGTCTATAGCCTTTAGCTACCAACCTAGCTTTATATTTATCTATAGTTCCATCTGCTCTAAGTTTCCTTTTGAACACCCATTTGCAACCTATGGATTTACTTCCAGGAGGCAAGTCTACAAGCTCCCAAGTTTCGTTTTGCTGAATGGACTCCCATTCATTTAATGAAGCTTCTTCCCAGAAAGGAGCTTCTGGAGAAGTCATAGCTTCCTTGTAGGTTTGGGGTTCAGACTCTACCGTAAGAGTCAAAAAATCTGGGCCAAAACTTGTTTCATTTCTAACCCTCTTACTTCTTCTTGGTTCAGTCTCTTGTTCTAGAGATTGGGGTTGACTAGTCGATGGAACATCAGAGAGATCATCATGGACCCTTTTACGAGGTCCAGACCTTAAAGGAAATATGTGTTCCTAAAACACAGCATCTCTTGATTCCATTATGGTGTTCAGACCAATGTTATTGTGGTCAGAACTGATGACCATAAACCTGTGAGCATTTGTATGCTCAAGATATCCTATGAAAACACAATCAATTGTTTTAGGACCTATTTTAGTTTTCTTGGGATGAGGAATGGCCACCTTGGCCAAACACCCCCACACTTTAAAGTATGCATAGGAAGGTTGTTTACCATTCCACAATTCGTAGGGAGTTTTATCTGATTTTTTAAATGGAACTCGGTTCAAAATATAGCATGCCGAGAGGATAGCTTCCCCCCACAAGTTCGAAGATAACCCTGAACTTGTCAACATAACATTTACTATATCTATGAGTGTTCTATTTTTTCTTTCGGCTACACCATTCGATAAAGGTGAATATGGTGCAGTGGTTTCATGAATGATTCCATTATTTTTACAAAACTCTCCTATGGGTATTACATACTCACCGCCACGGTCAGACCTAAGAGTTTTAATCTTAACTCCTTTTTGGTTTTCTACTTCAAGTTTATAAAACTTAAAAGCCTCTAAGGCCTCATCTTTACTTTTAAGAAGATGAACCTGACAGTATCGTGAGTAATCATCTATAAAAGTGATGTACCATTTTCTACCACCTCTTGTTGGTGTTGATTTCAAGTCTCCTAAATCCGAGTGTATTAGTTCCAAAGGAACTGTTTTACGTTCAATACTTTTATTAAATGGTTTTCTTGCATATTTAGATTCAACACAGATTTCACATCTTTGTTTTTTGTCAAAGTTTATTTTTGGTATGCAACCTAAATTAGCAAGTCTTTCTAGAGATTTGAGATTTACATGCCCAAGTCTATCATGCCAAATATGTGAAGAGTCACAAACATAAGAAGAAGAAGATGCATTAACATTCAATTTCAAATCAGATACACTAAGCTTAATCATGTTATCAGTAACATAACCTTTTCCTACGAATTCATCATGCTTAGAAATCACAACAGTATTAGACTCAAAGAACAATTTTAAAACCTTTTCCTAGCAGGATGGTTTCTGAGATGAGATTTTTGCATATGTCTGGGACGTAGAATACGTCATTCAATGCGAGAGTTTTTCCTAAAGTTAGCTTCAGTTCGACCTTTCCTTTCCCCACCACTTTCGCGGTGGAAGAGTTTCCCATGAACAATTTCTCATCATCTCCTACTATGGCATAGGAGGAGAAAGCATTTCTGAATTTACAGACATGCTTGGTGGCTCCAGAATCAAGCCACCAGTCTCTCACATTAGTCATACTAGAGACAAGGTCGACTTCAGACACCATGCAAGTGAAATATCCAGAGTCCTCTACTATGTTTGCCTTATTTTTCTGTTTTGGATCATATTTGATCCTTTTAGGGGCCTTACAGTCTTTAGCCATATGTCCAGGTTTACCACAATTAAAACAGTCGCCTTTGATGGTGTGCTTAGTGACACCACCTCTAGGCTTAAAATTGTTACCTCTGGGTTTTCGACGTCTGTTACGTCTATTACCCATTTTGCTGGATTCTCCAGGAGTTTTCTTTGAAGCAGCTTTATCGTCCAAAACATGAGCTTTGTTGGACATGTTTTTGCTCAGCATCATGCTCTTGTCCTTGCTGCACATAAGCTCCTCAACCTGGATCTTTTTGCCAAGCTCCACCATGGTGATTTCACGAGTCTTGTGTCGCAGCCTCCTCTTGTATTCGCTCCATGAGGGTGGAAGCTTTTCAATCACAGCCGATACTTGTAGAGCTTCATCAAAAGTCAAGCCTTCAAGAAGAATCTCGCGATGAGGAGTTGAAGTTCGACGAACTGTTCTACCACAGGCTTTTCGTCAGTCATGTTGTATTCTAAGAACTTAGCCATCAAGAACTTCTTACTTCCAGCAGCTTCAGCATGATATTTTTCTTCTAGAGCTTCCCATAAATCAAAAGCATTAAAATCTTCTTTTGCATTATAGAAGTCATACAAGGAGTCATCAAGACAGTTAAGAATATGATTCTTGCACAAACAATTCTTCCTATTCCATCTGTCCAATTTATCTTCATTACCACGGCGATGAAGTTTTCTCGAGGGTTTTTCTAAAGCATATCCATCTAACCTTTGGTCGTTTAGGAAGAATAGAATTTTAGACTGCCATCTCTTAAAGTCCTTACCACTGAACTTTGGTGGTTTTTCTACAGTATTCTTTCCCATGTTCTTACAACAACGAATATTACAGTATTACAATATTACAATAAGGCACGATATTACGTTTAGATTGTTGGAATTAATTACAATAATCGAATGCAAATGGGAAATAATACTTAGATTACACTGATAGTAGTAACAAATAACTCAATAAACTTAGTAGATGCACGTATGAGATACGCTGAGCTAAAGGTAATATTGCCTGCTACTCCTCTGAGATGCTATAGCAATTAACAAATTACCTCCAGGATACAACTACTGTTAGTTCTCCTCTATGTGTAGCATACACAGAAAGAACCCTTAGAACTTGGCAGCAGAAATAAAACAAAATTACAAATCGAAACTCAAATAGTTTCAGAAAAATGTAAAAACTAATTTATGTTTCTGTAAAACAATTTCTGTAAATAAAGTTTCTGTAAACTAATATTCTGTAAACAAAGAAGTAGTTATACAAAATTATGTTTCTGTAAACTACAACTTGTTTCAGACAAGAATTGAATTTATTCTGGGTTTTAAATGAAACGTAAATGAGAATTTAAGTTTCTGAAAGCAAGCATAAGAGAAGAAAAGAAAGAGAACTTAAGTTCTGAGGTATGGTTCCAAATGAAGAAATTCATCTTGTATTTATAGCAAAAATTGGTTCGAACGTTTAAAGAGAATCCAAAGCAAAGACAAGATCCGTAAAACACGCGTCTCGAACGTTACAAAAGTTTAAGGTAAAAGCAGCGTTAAAAATACTCGGAATTCAAAATTTTCGAGATTCTTCTCGAGGTGCACACGTGATACGCCCACGCCCGAGCCGAGCCGAGCCGAGCGTGCTTCTGTGCGAAGCACCGTGCGAATGGGAAAGGCAATAAGAAATGCAATAAGGTTTAGGCAACCTTGCCATAGTCTAGGGCTTTCCCCATACACAAAGGTCTAAAGACCCAAAGGGCCATGCCCTTAAGGCTAAACCAATGCTATTTAAGTCTAAAACTCTAAATGTTTTAGTCTATATGGGACTAATGTTTTATTCATTCACATGAAAAAACATCTAGGGAGCAAAAGGTCTTGGGATCAAAACATGGTTCATGCATTTTTAATTAAATTTTAAAAACGTTTTTTCTAACATAGACTTCTCTACACTCATCCAAACTAATCTAGATCAAGATTACAAATTACTATTTCTAACATCCCCTCCTAATTTGTAATCTCCATTTGCAGTTTCGATCATCACCCAATTTTATCATTCATTTTCACTTCACATGTTCATGGTGCAGTTTCTCTTTTTCATGATTCTCAACTATTTAAAGTGTGAGGTTGAGTTTGCATTGTTTGATTACATCCCCACTAGATGTTCACCCATATCCACGTAAAAGAAGAAAAGATGGATTGAGAAAATGAGAAGAGAAAGATACTGCTCGTCAGAAGATTTAAGTTATGTTGAGGTAGCTTTGAAATTCAAAAGCGTCTCCATAAAATGAGAGTTAGAAAGAGAAAAGAGAAGTTGTGGGAGGTGCACGGAACAATGCAAACTCAACCTCACACTTTAAATAGTTGAGAATCACACCTTCACTTTCTTCAAACTCCACGAGCATTTTGATTCACGCAGCATTGATCGAACCTCCGCTCTGATAAATTTTAAAAAGAAACCCCGGAGATGAGATATATGAGCATAGTTATGTTACTCATAAAGAGCTTCTAAGAATCAAGACTAAACTCTCAAAACTCTTTTTCTTTTATTCACTTCTTGCTTCGTTACAATTACGAATATCACTGCTTATTTATAGGCACTACAAGACCATATCTCTCTAGAATTTTCTTAACATAAACTAATTGACCGACCTCCACTTGAGTACATATTACAGTACTCTCTAGACTTGAGTTACTATAGCTAATTCAAGAGTCTTCTAGACTTTTCTAACCGACTAACTAGCTAATTTCACAGCTATCACTGTGTAGACTTCTCTACACTCATCTATTCCATCTATTATCTATCTATCTATTTCTATTCCTATATATAAAGTCAACTCCCCTTACTGTAGGGGAGTGAAGCTGCAATTTTTTGGACCATTTTGCCCTCATTTTTTCGTTAGTACAAAAATTGACTTAAATAATAGTGAGGGCAAAATGGTAATATGACAGGGAAAATATGGTAATACTCAAAATTTAACGTTAAATTATATTTTTGCTCCTAAACCAACCTATTATTTATGGTTTGCCAAAATAAGAAGAAGGGCATATTAGTAATTTCGTTGGACCCACCTTGCACTGTGTATGCACGTGTAGAACACTAGTCTTATATATAAAGCCAACACTATAAGCCAACACCCCTCAGAGGCCTAGGTAGCAATTCGGCGAACTATTCGCGAATTATACGCGAATAGTTCCGAATCCGAATTTTACCCGTACCAAACGCGTTCGAATGCATCTCCGACCTATGTTCGCCCGTTTTTCTGGCTGTACCGAATTGTACGCGAATTTTCCGAATTCCGAACTATTCGGGGCATTTAATTCGGCAGATTTTTATATTAGTTAATAGTAAAAAAAATGTTTAAGTGGAGTAGGAATCGAACCTAAGACCTAAAGGTCAGTGAGTGTAACCCAAACCATTATGCCAATCGCTGGTTTTTGTTAATTTGTTCATATATTTTTTATATAATGTATTTTTACTTCATATATTAATTAGTCATTTATAGCTATAAATATTTACTCCCTCTGTTCCACTTTAGACGAGTGATTATGGTTATTTTTTGTTACACATTACTTGATAGTTTTCATATTTTTCCCACAAAACTACCAACATTACCCTAACATTTTGTCTTGGAACCATAAATTTATTTTCAATTACACTAATAGCAATTAATGTTTGAAGATTTTTCTCAACGATATACATAGAAAACTTTTATATCTCTTTCTATTTCTTAATCTACGTGTAAAATCCTAAAACATCAACTAAAGTGGAACGAAGGGAGTATTAATTTATTATATATGTCTGCCGAATTTTGGAGGCCGAACTGATATCTGGAAAACGAATTATACACGTACGTATACCGTTCCGTACTACTGCCGAACCACGAACCGAAGACCGTATAGTTGACCGAATTTGATTTTTACAAATCCGAATAATACCCGAACGTTTGCCGTTCCGTACGTATGCCGAATCCCGACTTGCTAACTAGGCTCAGAGGAACGGTTGTTGAAGCTGTAAATTAGGAACTTTCTATTTTTCCCCTAATTTATTTACTCATCCAATCCTAACATAAATAAAAGCGAGGACATAATGGTAATTTGATAATAGGTCCCACTACCCATAACACAGAAAAACGATGGGTTCCATTTCCCAAACAATCTATCTAGTATTATATAAAGGAGCTGCCCTTACTGCAACTATGAAGATGCAATTTTCATTTTCCATTTTTGCCCTAGCTTTATTTTATTTTAAAGAAATAAGATAAATATATATAGGGAGTATTAATGTAATTTGATATTTAAAGATTATTTTTCCCAACTGAATCTTTGAGTTGTTCTTCGGTTCTTCTATACAATATCACCTTTGTTGATCAGATCAAATCATTGAACAGTTGTTATATTACAATTAATTAAATCAATAAGCAATCAATCAAAACATAAATTCCAAAATGCATCAAATATGGGTACCTAAGAGCAACCACATTCATCGACTAAAACTAAAATTTTGGAGTAAAAACCAGACGCAGTGGAGAGGGAGTAAAGATAAAAGACTAGAGTAAAACCAAAAACCAAGCCATATTTGGTCTTTAGTTTGGTTTTAGTCGGGCGTAATTTAAAGTTGCGTTTGAACGGGCGTAATTTATAGTGGCGCCTTATGGTGGGGCGGAAGTTTAAACTGCGTCTGATGGTGGCCCGAATTAAAAAAAAATAAAATGGGGCGCAACTTTATAGTTGCGCCTGATGAATTTTTTAAAGTTTTTGGTCTTTTTCCCGTAGCGTCACAGCACGGAGAAAACCAATTTTTTTTTATTTTTATTGGTTTTTGCTCTTTGGTTATACTCCCTCCACTACAGTTGCTCTAATAAAACAAAAATATGATCTATTTTTTTTTTTTGCTGAATAAAATTTTAAAAAAAAAATGATCTATGATTCTGTTATCATAGACGGATTCCTTAACAAAGATAGGAAGGGGATAACATGATATCACATGGATCAAAAGAAAAAGAATGATCACGGCAAAAGCACGGGAAGAGTGGAGGCGTGCAACAGATGGAGACATTGGAGAGAAGAAACAAGACTTGCGTTTTGGGTTTATACAAGCAAATTCCACACCTAAAGATGGGCTCTAGCACGTGCAAAGCACGTGTGGGTGATCTTGTTCAAACAAATCTAGATAACTCTAGATTACAAATTACTATTTCCAACATGGATATGTCCAGCAGGTTGTTGTATAGAAATTTCCGAAGCTTTCGTATGCAAGTGCTCTGCAACCTGCAGTTCTGGAAAAATTAGGCAAAGGGGCGTCTACAAAGACCTATGTAGCGGTCGAGATACTTAATAAATTCAACCAGATAAGGTCACGCGGAGAACTAATCATAAGATTGATTTGGATAATGTAGTTGCAGGAAATCCCACAACACACCCCTTACGATATCATGATAATAATTTCTATATCTAAACTTATTTGATATGGAAATGAAGATTAAAGTGCTAAAATTATAAAATGGACACAAGGATTTTTTACATGGTTCGATTAATGTGATCTACATCCATGGTTCTTCACTATGATTGTTGTAATTACATAAGTGTTACATTTAGAATCTCCATTAATGAGTATTTGGATTTCTAGATTTAGTTTTTGGGGAAGAAGATGATAAAGAAATAAAGTCTCTCCCTCTAAAAATGTGTCTCTCCTTTATAAAAAAATGTCTCTCTCTTCTCTCTCCTGCATTTCTCTTTATATATGTGTTTATATAGTGGATGACAGCTCATGTGTAGTGGAATACAAATAATATTCCCCCTATTTTAGGATCCCTTGCTACGTTCTCTCATGCTCTGCTACATTCTCGCAATATCTGCTACATTCTCAAGCTCTTATTGTTGTGCGATATTTGGATCCTACATCTTGCCTCTTTTTCCTTGAATATTGCTTGAAGAGCGATCTTTAATGAAAAATCCACTTTGTTGTAGTTGTTGGAGGAACGAGCGAAAGAATATTGGACTTGAAAAGTATGTACTTGCCTCTATTCTTATGTGAAGTTCCGAAGCTTTGAGAAGTAAATATGAAGTATCAACCCTTGAAGTATAAGAAGTATGAAGTATCCTTTGAGAAGTATAAGAAGTACTCAATCCTCGAAATATAAGAAGTATCCATCCTTGACTGCGAATAAGAAGTATTGCGAGATTATTACTCCACGTTCTCATGCCTCATGCAATGTTGTAATGAAAATAAGAATTTAGATTAGTATGCAACATTTCTTTTATCAAAAAAATTCATTTAATTGCAAGTTCAAATCATTTTTCTTTGTTTTGATTTCCTTTGTATAACTTGTTTCGTCTCATCCGATAAACATCTTTCATGGAAATGATCCTAATGAGGTCTTATGCATCATGTTGACGGAAGGTCTTACTAGACTGTTGATGGAAGGTCTTATTTTTCCTCCTACTACTCTCCATGTTAGATATCATTCTCATTTGGAACAAAGCAAATATTCAAGAGAAATATATAAATTGATGTCTGCGAGATTTTTCTCGGTTTCTTTTGTAATTGTGGAATCTTTGTAATTCTGAAATCTCTGTAATTCTGTGATTGTATCGCGTTTTGTAAACCAAATGAAAAATCTTTTATTTTCTGTAAAAGTAAAATGTTCAACGAAAGTGGTACTTAGCTTTTGTGGTTTGTTGTTGTCTCGCGCGAAGTATATGGTTTGCTTGCGAAGCTGGCATCCTTGAAATATATAAACGTCACACAAAGAAATGTAATTATCTCGCAGCAAAAATAAGTATGAGAAATGAGACTCGAACTCTTGACCTGCTTCTTGCGTATTCTCGCACCATACCAAATGTGCTAACCCTCTCTTACGAAATAATAAAAGATCATGCGAAGTAATCAAAGACCAACAGTGCGAGAAGCAATTATGTATAAATTTCACATAACAAAAGTAAACATGCGAGAAGCAAGAATTGATCCCGCGACCTGTTGTTTGCATTCATGCCTCCTGACCAACTGTGAAAGATTCTTCTATACGAAATATCTCTGCGAAATTATCATCAACTCTCTTATGTGCAAAATAATCACGCGAAAAATTACACATGTGTTGGGATTTGAACACGCTACCATGAACTCATTAACTTCGCACATGACCAACTGTGCTTCCTCTTGTTTACGGAATAATGAAACAATATTGCGAAATTATTCATTTTTTTCCCCGCTGTAAAAAGAAGAAAACTATGCTCGCAGGCGAATTCGAACTTGCGACCAAAAACACACATGCTGTTTCTCTGGACCAACTGTTCAAGAACCTCTCTGCGAAATTAACGCATAACTTTTTTCCTTATTCTTTTATTCGCCACTGAAGATGAGAAGAAATGCAAAATATGTATCTGTGCGAATTCGAACCCGTGATCTATTTGTTGTTCGCTCATCCTTGAACCATTGGTGCGAATTTCTGTTTGTGATAGAAATTGCAGCGTCTGCCTATTATCTTCTCTTCGTTCTTCCTTAATTTCTTTCAACAATCTGCCTCTTGCTTCTTCTCCTGAACATGGAAATCTTCCATTGAAACCTTGGTTTTCTTCCCTGAAAGTGTAATTTCTTCCATGAAATTTCCATTTTTGAACCTAAACTTTGTAGATCTAGAAAAATATAAACAGTAGTTAATCTTCATGGAAACTTCTTGAACCAACAAGTTACAGGAAGGTTAAATCCTTTACTCCTCCTTGTTTCTAGCGCCAAAATGTAGTTGCAGGAAATCCCACAACACACCCCTTATGATATCATGATAATAATTTCTAGATCTAAACTTATTTGATATGAAAATGAAGATTAAAGTGCTAAAATTATAAAATGGACAAAAGGATTTTTTTACATGGTTTGATCAATGTGATCTATATCCATGGTTCTTCACTATGATTGTTGTAATTACATAAGTGTTATATTTAGAATCTTCATTAATGAGTATTTGGAGTTCTAGATTTAGTTTTTGGGGAAGAAGATGATAAAGAAAATAAAGTCTCTCCTTCTAAAAATGTGTCTCTCCTTTACAAAAAATGTTTCTCTCTTCTCTCTCCTGCATTTCTCTTTATATAGGTGTTTACATAGTGGATGATAGCTCATGTGGAGTGGAATACAACTAATATTCCCCCTATTTTAGGATCCCTTGCTATGTTCTCTCATGCTCTACTACATTCTCGCAATATCTGCTACATTCTCGCAAGCTCTTACTGTTGTGCGATATTTGGATCCTACGGATAATGAAATATATTATTTTTTTTACGAAAAAAAGGACAACCTAACATGATCACTATGTAATCAATGCCCAGAATCTGTTGATCATATTCTACTACACTTTAATTTCACTTCCAAGATTTGGTCATATTTCTTAGGAGGGTTTAATGTCAGATGGGTCCAATGTGGAACGTTCTTACAGCAATTGGAGGCCTGGAAATTTAGAAGAGGTAGAAATAAAGGGAGAAAGATTTGGCCCATCATCATTTTCGCCATTATCTGGGAAGTCTGGGATGAACGAAATCGAAGGAAAATGGCGGCAAAATCTCCAAGATCTGAAGCAAGAGTGATAAATGAAATCAAATCGCTTGTATTTTATTGGGGGTCTGGTGCTAAATGGTTTTGGGCAACCCCATTCAGGTCTTTAATAACTCATTGGAAAGTAGTTTTGGATAGTAATTAGTTCATTTGTAAACCTTATAATGGGGTTCATTTGACCATATTACACTGTCTTTCAATACAATTTAACCTTATCTCAAAAAAAAAAAAAAAAAAAAAGTACGGTACTTGTACAATTCTGCTTATATCATCTCTTATGTTGAGGTGATGAATCAGTTGTTCTAATTGTTCATTTTTCCAGCTACTTAAGAGTTAAAAATTTATTACAATGAACTTCAATGTTTGCAGTTATAGCATTTTGATGTCTGCTAACTATAGTAAAATCCATATATAGGGTAATGAACTTTGGTTTCATGTTGTTGCCTATCCTTAGACCGGGTCTTATGGCTCTTCCCAAGCCATTCTCAATTTCCTTTCCACGTCAGCTTGGGAAAAGCCTAGGCCCAGTGGTAATTCCCAATTTCCATCGTGGACAGGCAATGGTTAGCCGTTTTTGTGGGAAAAAACGGGCAATAATTATCTGTCGGGAAACCGAGGTTACGTTCATCTCGAACCGGTCATGTTTCCATAGAAGTCAATTCCATGAAACATCCTACTTTAGATAACTAGCTCGAATCCTCCAATTACAACTTTAGATTAGCATGATCCGATAATACTAGCACGAATATATAATCAATACGATAATAGGCAATCACATACGACACAAATATTACGTGGTTATCCTATGCTTTGTAGGCTACATCCACGGCCAAAACCACCCTGAGAATCTTCATTATCATAACAAGTTATTAACATCATATAATCAACTAGTTATGTAACACATTAGCGCTAAACGTTAGAATCACCAAAACATATTACGAAGAGTTTACCTTCTTCCATAAACTTCCACCGCCATGGTTGCTTTGACTTTAGAAAAGAACATGAAGAACATCATGAATTCTAGATTCTCCCATATGAAAACTAGAAACCCTAGATTTCTCCCATACCCGCTCTTAATACAAGTCACTCATCACACATATATTTTGCCCCATCACCAACCAACATAGGACACAACGGTTGTGACCCTCGATTACTCTCGTTCTTGAGAGGATTGCCAAGAGGATGATTTTCTACTCACAATATTAGCCCTCTAATATAGTAGACAAATCCTTGCTGCCAAGTCTTAGAACTCCTAAAAAATAGACTCACGCCTTTTAGGAAATCCTAAACTTGGAAACCACATAACTTGGGAAACACCCAAGTTACGCTCCAGTAAGTTCCGGAATCTTCAATGAACAGAACCCCAACATTATCCATGTCAGGAGGAGATGTCAGAAACAAAACAATTTTTTCTTCACACACAAAGTTACATTTTCGATTTCTAAAAGTCGTTATGAAATTCAACGCCCAAACTTACTTTTGACTTTTAGATTTCTACTTCCGATATGCTATCCCGAGGCTATAAACAAAACCCTACTTATTTTCCTACGGACCCAGTCTTATTACGGGGATATGCTGCAATAGGATTTCAGCTTCTGCAGTGGTGCGATCAAAACCAAAAACCAAAAAAAAAAAGGACCAAATTTTGGGTTTAGTCCGTGTTGCTACGTTATGGTAGTGGACTATATTTGATCGAGCGCAAATGTAACATTCGTTTGCTGAGGGACGTAGGTATTATGCACGCCTGGATGTAGCGTATATAAACATTATGCTCGTTGTTGAACGTAGTCTTGACAAACGCCGGGTGTGGGGCGTGTGTATAATTAACGCCCCACAAATAGACGGACCTAAAACGTACGCCTGAATCCAGTCACTCTTCAATGGGGCGTATATATTCAGTTCGTCTCAATGGGGTGAACTTATACTTAACGGCTGTCATAATGCGTACATTATACCAATGCCTAGTCGGGCATACATTTTACTAACGCTCAATCGAAGCGTAAATTATATACACGCCTCACCAATGGCACGAGGAATATACATCCCCTTCACATATAACGTAAGTTAAAAGCTTTCTTATTAACAAACGTACTTTATAACTTCGCTCGACTAAATTTGGTTTTGGTCTAGGTTTGAGACCAAATATAGTCTGAAATTTGTTTTTAGTCGAGGTTTTACTCTTTAGTCCGTTCGACTATGTCTGATTTTTGGACCAAATTTATGGTTTTACTCGTCCACCGTGGTTGCTCTTATGAGATCACAATAGCATGGTCTACCAAAATCTTAAGTGTATAACCATAGGAAATTTCAATGAAAGCACACAAAAGAGAAATTTGATGTTTTTAAAATGAAAAAGTAATAAAAACACAGTATTAAGAATCCTATTATTGGGGTTGTAGGGGCTTGGTTTTTGGGGGCTTAGAGCAACCACAGTCAACGAGAATAACTAAAAATTTGGTCGGGAAACCAAGCGCTATCGAACGGACTAAAGACCAAAAACTAGACTAAAACCAAAAACCAAACCATATTTGGTCTTTAGTTTAGTTTTGGTCGAGCGTAATTTGAAACTACGCCCGCCGTGAGACACAAATACAAGTTGTGTCTGGAGTGGGGCGGAGTTATTATTTGCGTCTGTCCGTGAGGCACAAATATAGAGTTGCGCCTGTGTGAAGCGTGATTTTAAAATACGCCTGACGGGATGGCATTTTAAATTGCGTCTGTCACCAGACGAACATTTAAGTTGTGCCCCATCAAGCGCAATTGAAAATTACGCATGTCACTTAATGAGGCGCAAATATAGAATACGCCACATATGTGTGAACAAAGTTTGAAAGTTTTGGATTTTTTATTTATTTATCTTTTTTTCTTTACTGACCATTAGGCACAATTTAAAATTGCGCCCCATCAGGCGATATTTTAAATTACGCCCCATCAGGCGTGATTTCAAATTGCACCCCATACCAAACGCAAATTTAAACTACGTCCCACATCAGGCGTTACTTAAACTTACGTCCCACCCGGACTCATTTTATACCTACGCTTCATGTCAGACGAACCTTTATACATCCGCTCCACCAAATTTACTCCTCCACCGTAACGTCACACCACAGACTAAACCCATTTCTTTCAGTTTTTTTTATTTTTTAGTCTTTAGGTATAGTCGCCCTACTGCAGTTGATGTTAAATTACTAATTGGAACCAAAATATTATAGGGGATGACCTGATTTGTGTAAAAGTTCAAAAATACCATTTCTGAATTTTACTGTTCATCAAACAAAAAAATAACCAAAATCTATAATCTTCTCTTCTCCTTCCCCTTCCCCTTTTCTTCTCATTAACAAATCATGATAAGGATGATGATCAAGATTTCATCATGATGAAGATGAAGATCATAAAAAGACAACTAAATATATTATCTTCTCCTCATCCTTATCTTCTCATTTATAAATCATGATGAAGATGATGAACATAATTTCATCATGATAAGGATGATGATCATAAAGAAAACCTAAAACTATTATCTTATCATTCTCTTTTGATCATGATAAAGGTGATGATCATAATTTCATCATGATGAAAATGCTTATCATAAAAAGAAAAAAAAACTAAGAAAACCCATTATTTATTTTTGCTTTTGGATGGTTAATAAATCTAATTCGATGAATTTCGGGTAAACAAAAAAAGTTTCTGAAGGTGTTTACGGTTGGGAGTTCTTAGATTCCCAACCGTGAATTTAGATTTCGGATTGTTTTTCCCAGTCGAAACGAATTACGACTACTGTTTCCCAGCCGTAAGTACAACCACGACGATTTCCCAGCCGTAAGTTGTTTCCCAGACGATTTCCCGTGTGTACGTTGATTCAGAGAGTGGTTCGTAATCTCGCGGATACCTCCTGATGGATTAAGCTCCTGTTGTTTCCCGTGTGTACGTTTCGGCGTTATACACCCACTTGTAGCAAAGAAGAACGTTCGTGCACTAGGAAGAGATTGCAGGTGGCTGCAATCCAATCGGCTTTGAAGCAATGGACAGAAACAGATGGATGTGCGTCTCTAGTTCAAGCGGCTTTGGAAGAACAGGAGGATATACATAAGTTGAGGGCTAAAGACAAGAAAAGGACACCTCGTGCTATGACATAGGAAGATATGTAAAAGGCTAATCTTTAGGTATGTCGTAGGAAATTGAGTAATGGTTTATATAAGGCCGTGATTCCCACTTTGACTTCAAGTGGTGTTGCTTCTCCTAACGAAGCTACTTTGCTTGAGTTGCAAGCTATGCATCCTTCCGCACCACCCCCTTTGATACCATCTGAACCTGTTGTTCATGAGGACTTCGCCGCATCTAAAGATTTAGTTTTAGATAAGATGAAAAGTTTTCCTAGAGGGACATCATGCGGAAGAGATGGTCTTCGGGCCCAACACCTTATTGATGCATTGGGAGGGGCTGCTGCAATGGTTTCAAGTGAGCTTATTACTTCTATTATGGACCTTGTAAACATTTGGCTCGCAGGGGGTTTTCCGCAGGTACTGGGTGAGTTTATAGCTTCATCCCCTCTCACACCTCTTGTTAAACCTAATGGGGGCATCCGTCTAATTGCCGTGGGTACTATCTGGAGACGCCTGGTTTCCAAAGTAGCCGCTTCTCATGTCGGTAAGGAAATGAACAGCTATCTTGGTGACTATCAGTTCGGTGTGGGGATACCTTGCGGCGGTGAATCCATTCTTCATGCAGTTAACCGGATCTTGGAAGTCAAAGGTGACTTTACTTCCATATCTATGCTTCTAGTGGACTTCTCTAACGTTTTCAACCTGGTAAGTAGGTATGCTATGATTAGATAGGTTAGAAAGCATTTTCCATCGATCTCGAGGTGGGTGGAGTTTTGTTACGCATCTCCTGCCAGGCTATATTATATGGATAAAACTCTCTCCTCGGCTCAGGGAGTTCAACAGGGGGATCCTCTTGGTCCCATGTTATTTTCCTTGACGCTACACCCCCTCATACATATGATCGCTAAGAGGTGCACCTTAGATCTCCAGGCTTGGTATTTAGATGATGGCACCATAGTCGGAGATACTTTGATGGTGGCTAAGGCTTTAGACATTATACAGCAGGAAGGTGTACATTTGGGGTTGCATCTCAATGTTTCTAAGTCGGAGCTCTTATGGCCTTCCGTCGATAGTAGATGGTTAGTTGATGGTGTTTTTCCGACTAACTTACATCGCCACCTCGATG
The DNA here is from genome assembly GCA_023529315.1 of Papaver bracteatum. Lineage (NCBI taxonomy): Eukaryota > Viridiplantae > Streptophyta > Magnoliopsida > Ranunculales > Papaveraceae > Papaver > Papaver bracteatum. The sequence goes on along the minus strand of JAJJWX010004887.1, from coordinate 284,195 downwards.
GTGTTAAGTTATTAGGTGGGCCAGTTAGCCGGGATCCCCAGTTTTGCATAAACATGTTTGTCAAGAGGGTTCAGAAGACTATCGCATTGATGGATGCGGTGATGAATTTTAAGGACCCACATGGGGATTTTCTTTTGCTAAGGAATTGTTCTGGTGTCTCTAGGTTATATTTCGCCTTGCGTACTACTAAAACTGAGTTTTTGGACGAGGCGTAGGTGGTTTTTGATGACCATCTCTGACAGTTTCTTAGACACTTGGTTACGGGAGATGGGCCAGGTTTTGGTTTGTTGCAGAAGAGACTAGTTACGCTTCCTATTAAGGATGGTGGTTTGTGGGTGTACAATATAGAGGACACGAAGCAATATTGTTATGTATCTTCTTGTTTTCAGACGAGATCTCAGCATGGGAACATCCTGAGACACTCTAGGGTTTCGGTCCTAAGATCCAGTTTTGAGTACGCTTTGACACGCTTCAATCAGTTCAATTTAACATGTCGAAGCGTGATTCGTCCCTCTGGCAGAGTAATAGAGTTAAACATGCTCAAGATTTCTTGTTGGCTATGCCTATTGACGGGCTTAATAAGACAATTGGCCCGAGGCAGTTTCATGTTGTTCTGCAGTATAGACTTGGAATTCCCTTCTTTGAAAATGAAGACTTGTGCTCTGTTTGTGGTGCTGAGATGTATATCTTTGGAGATCATGCATTACATTTCAAGCAAGGGGTCGGGATCAAATACAGGCATGACCTAATGCGTGATACCTTTGCGGATATTTTTTATCGTGCGAGTCTTCCAGCGAGAAAGGAAGTAGACTTGGGGCTCCTTTCGGATGATGGTTCGGCTTTGCTACCAGCGGATATCCTTGTGTATGGTTGGGATAATGGCTACCATATGTGCTTGGATGTCACGGTGGTATCCCCCTTCACTGGCACTTGGGAGCGTAATTTTGATCTTGGACGAGCTATGGATAATGCAGTGGCGAAAAAGAGGGCTAAATATCTTGAGAAATGTAAGGGTCAGAAGCTGGGGTTTGGGGTTCTTGCTTTCACGACCTTAGGTGGTTTGGGGAGTGATACTGAGGAGTTCCTGAAAAGGTTTCGAAACTATATGTCTAGTCATGATGAAAACGTTCCTATTGGAGATTTTCTTTTTCATAGGATAGGTGTGGTTCTTAATAAAGGGATTGGAGCACAGCTTGTCGCTAGGATTCCATCCAATAGTTGTAATCTTGTTGTTGATGATGATTAAGTTTTAAAAAAAAAACAGAGGATGAAAAATGCTTGGTTTTCCCAGCCTCAATTGAACTTACGACTTGTACGTCCCAGTCATAACTAAGACTTGCGGCTGGATTTTCCCTGCCGTAAATGGTTCTGGTAATTAAAATATATAACGTATAGGTCGACAAGATTTTCCTAGCCGAGATTTCTTACGGTCGGGATTTCCCAACCGTAAAGTGTTGAGTTGCGACTAGCATGCAATGTTATCCCAGCCGTATACAGTATTTTCGGATGGAAGTTCATCATTTCCCAGCCATATACAGTATTTTCGGATGGAAGTTAATCATTTCCCAGCCGAATAAGTGTCGGTTGCGGCTAGGATTTGATGTTTTCCCAGCCGAAACTACAAAACACCCGAATTTTTAAAGGATGCTTTCCAATTTGAGTCAACAAAATCCTTCGTATATGAAGTAATGTTGAGTGATTTAAGGATATGTTTCACCATATTAAGAGGTTGATCACCAGAATTCTCTACTTAATCAAACAAAAAAAGAAAGAGAAAAAGAAAAAGAAAAAAAAAATTTGATGAAAAAAAAGTTTTTGATGTTCGAAAAATTAGTAAACTGATTAATCTTAATTTATATATTAATCATAATTAATTTAATTAATCTGCCTAATTAACACTAGTTCAATTAAAGGATACATTAACAAAATAATAAGATATGGGTTATTGGATTTATTATTTCACGACCAAATAAACCCCCCGAAATCTTCCGGGTTTCCAGACTCAATAATAAGATTCAGTATTAAACCAGTCCAGGTCTATCGCGAAGTTACAGCAATGATAAGACAGAAGACAAGCCAACCCAAACAACAGGATAATTAATTTACTTTCAGAGGCGTGCAAGCACAAGCTTCAAGGTGTGCCTGCCCTGCACTCAGAGCCGATCCTGTGTGTATTTGGGCCTTGTGCGAACTTAATCGCAGGGCCTTCTTACGTTCAATTATTTTTTTCTCCTCGACAATTTCGAATAGCAATGGCAAAATGAAACTAAAACGATTAATATATATATATATATAGCTAGCATAAACATAACAAGTTCTTTATAGTTATAAGCCTTGCTTTTGTACATATTGTCTAGTTCAACACAAGAAAAAAGGGTCCAAAAAAAGATTGCCGACTAGTTTTTCTAGTATTTACCGTACGTATCTTTGTAAATGGATTTAGGTTCTCCATCTGTGAGTTAGTTAACCAAAATCCATGTACCTGAAAGACATATAAAGACTAAAGTTATTAGCAAACTAAAAATATAAATGGAAGACTTCTAAAGATTAATATCAAATTCGAATATGACATGCATATATACCATTCAGAAGATCATCAGCGGAAATTTAGCCGTCTTGAATTCACTGCTGCAAAATCATCAATTAAGGAATCAATATCAACGTCGTCAAGAAGACTATGCTCAATGGATATCATAGCCAGCCCATTGAGTCTTTCTTGGGCCATGGTAGTGCGCAAAAATGATTTCAGTATGTTTAATTTTGAAAAGCTAAGCATACATAACAGAAATAATTCTTAGATATTACATGAACATTTTGGTGGATCCCCGAACATATAATAGTTCGGGTGTTACGACCCTGATCAATAAGCCCAACTCACCTTCATGCAGGGGCGGAGGCAACATGTTGCAACCGTGTGCAGTTGCACCCCCTCAGTTTTTGAAAATCACTAGAAACCCTAGTATTTTCAAGCCCGGAAAAAGAAAAAAAAGTTTGCACCCCTAAGCCCAAAATGGAAGTCCAATTGACTCTCTTTATCCAATAATCGTTCAGAATTATTCTCAGGCCAAGCATTATGGTGCAGGGCATCTTTACCTATCCCTCAAATAAAGGGAAGGGATATCACAAGGAAGGCAACCTCACTATGGTGCACTTTCTTCCCTTCCCAACAGGATACGAAAACTCAGTAGCCGTATAAATAGGGGCATACGGCTACTCAGTTGTCGTATTATTTATTTTTTCAATATGAATATATTTGTCAAGGTAAAAACATATATTTTAGAGTAAAAAAAAAAATATCATAGGTAAAAAAGGAATTTTAGTAAAAAAAAATGAGTGAAAAAATGAAAGTTTTAATGTAAAACTTTAAAAACCAGATACGGAAACTCGGTAGCCGTGTACGGAAACTCAGTAGCCGTATCAACTTCCATACGGCTACTCAATAGCCGTAAAACGTAAAATCATACGGCAACTGAGTAGCCGTGTGATTTGACTTCCCTACAAGGCGGTTCAGATATGATCCTCCTTGTAGAGAAAGGAAGGATATCCCTACACATATAGTGATATGGAAGACCCTAGTGGTTGCGATTTTGGTTTTTTCCCTACATATGAGGGATAGGGTGGTAGGGAAAAGGGACATCATAGTGCTTGGCCTCATCAACTTCGTTTACATGACAAATAACTGAATTCGTTACAGTGCAAGTGTACCTCGCTATAGTCAGGCTGCAGGTTTTCCTAAATATAACTTGAATGTTAGAACAGTATTTCCATTCAAGAATCAGAACATTTATAAACTAGTAATCAATAGATGAGTGTATTAACAGTACAACTACACTATTGTTCATGCATCCAAGAGCCCGGAGGACATACTTAACATAAAAAACACAATACACAATTATTGGGATAATCAAGGGGAATTTAGTTTCAGAAGACATCTGTAAAATTTGGTTGACAGCAGAAATACAGATGATCTAGCCCGTGCCGTGATTGTTTGCAGATATTAGACTACGAATTGTGTAGTTTTTATTCAATTGGACACTAATCACTGATAGGGTGTTGTTTCTACAATGGTGCAACAAGGACAGGAGGCGATATTTAGACAAAACCAGGTAAAAGATGAACAGGACAAAATCAATAAAAAAATAAATTCGGCCTAGGAAACCTACGGTCATATCCTCATAGTCCCCGGAGGTCTTATCTTTACTGTAAACATAAGAACAGAACCTGCGTAACTATAAGTTTGGTTATACAAACCTCTGACAGGAACTCTAAAAATTAAGGAAAAATCAAACCAACACAGAACAGAGACGAGAATTTAAAATAAAAAAAAAACTAGCTTAGAAATTATTTGATGTCCAAGGCTAAAAGACAAACTGAGAGATAAAAAACAGAATATCCTTCTCAGAGTAAATGAAATATGAGCGTCAGATATCTAAAACACGATATCTATCGAAACTATCACCTTGGTGACACAAAGAAATTCAAGTCTCCAACAGATGGACATAATGCTCTAACCAAGTGAACTAGATTTTAGACTCCAATGAGCAGTGGAGGGAATCCAAAAAGTCTCTTCTGCAAACAAAGTAGATTAATCAGGCTCTTCTTTGGTTTTTCACTAACTTGCTTTTCTTCCATCACTGAATTTGGTGATGGTGAATTGATTACCCAGAGGGACAAGTACTATCTAGCTCTGGCCAAAACTGAGCTCAAGTCTACGTATAAACTCCTATGGCCAACCAAGCAAATCAATACTCGACAACAGGAAATGAACGGCCATTGTAAACTATTCATACTATTCCTAACATGCTTTTGTCAACGCAAAATCTTCACAGAACTTTCAGCTGATAGTATTTTGTTCTTGATTAAAATCACAAACTTGGTGCATTAGGTTCATTCCCTATTACAGCAATAAACATGTTTTGGTACCTACAAATTCATGCCACATATGAATGTAAACAGAGAAGCTAAGAAGGGATTCAAGTTAAAGTTCGCATGAACGCAGTAGAAAGCCTGGTGCTCATTCCAAATTAACCCGTTTCAATCAGTTCAGGTATTATTCTCTTTGCAATCTGAACACAGGAAGCATTTTTAGGATGACTACATCTCATAAAATCATTCTTGGAATTCAATATGAAAAGCGAAAACACCACCGGGCAAAGCAAATCATGACTTGAACCCCAATCATGAACTAACTAAGCTAAGAATTATTGTGAAAGTCGAAATACTTAAATTCTTATCTAACTTTAACTGTTTTTTAGTACCGTGTCCAAAGATATTCCACACTCAGCAATAAAATACTGAAGGAAAGGTCCCAATGATCTAACCAAAAATGTAAACTCCCTTTAGAAGCAAAGGCTATGGAAAACTAATTCGCAATATAAATGGCTATGGTAAACTAATTTAGGGTGTGATAAGTTCAAGTGGTAATTACGTAGCTAAATGTATTATACTAGAGAACTGAATTTGCCATATTAAAGCTAATCTCATGAATCAAAACAATGACAAGAACGCTCATACAAAGAACTATTAGAGTATAAGAGAAAATCTCACACTTGAACAAATAAAGTCGCAATAATCCTAGATTACATCTGAGCCATATGATTCTTGAGAAATACTGAAAATGAAAGATAAAAGTAAACTAAGTAATATTGGCATAGGATTTTCACCTTCTAAATCAGCATTGAGCATCCTTCTCAATAGTGCTTTTTCCTTCGCTTGTTCTTCTACTTGTATATTCACCCCTTTTGCTTTAGCATTAGCCTCAATGACTTGTCCTTATGCCCGCTTTTACAACGAGTACCCCTAACCTTTAGTTACCTCAAAGTTCATGTATGTGTATAATTAGCTTCTCCTTGAACCTACATAGACATTACAAAGAGGCACAGATATCTCAAAAGACAGTACACCAATTCTGAATTTCTACAAGACATATCCTATGGAGGATGTAAACAACAGCAATTTGGCGAATAACTAACTGTAAACAACACCAATTTGGCGAGTAACTAACTGTTCACACATGTTCTAGTAAGATCATGATAACCAACACATGAAAAGATAACACAAGTAATTTAGGAATCATAACTCAAAATCAAATAACTAGAGCCCTTAATTATAAAGAAGAATCGGCTTCACCTAGAAATTTGTACTCTTCCCATGCCGATCTAACAGGAATTTAGGAAACTCGGAAATTAAGTTCCAAACCAATTCCGTTTGGAAGTTCACAACTCTAAAGCTATAAAGGGTTTATCAAATTAGAAACAACCACCAACACCACAGGCTTAACCCAGCTGCTCTAGGTTTCTCTGGGTGTTTTCTTGCCCCCCTTGTTCAGTAGTTGTTGGAGTAGTGGTTGGTTGACTGGGTATTTGCAAATTCGAAATTAGAACCTCCAATTTTTCTGGTCTCCCTTTAGAAACTTCAAATCCGAGCATCACCGATTGCGAGTAATTGGTTAGTGCGCTGTTTGTGCAGTTCTGTTTCGAAATAGCTTTTGAAAACCCCATTTCCGATTCCGCTCAAACCGATTATCAAAATCAAAATCCCTCATTTTTCTTGTTCTTCTTGTTATCAACAACTCAAACAACTTAGATTCAGTAAATTTTCTTCTTATAAAAGCTACTTCCATGTCTTCTTCTCCCATATCTACTTGCATCTTCATCAGTTAAAATTTATACTCTTATCAAGAACTTAGAAACCTTGATAATATTTTTCGGAGATATACGAGCATCGTGGTGTTGCTCGTATAGAGCTCCTGGAGCTCTAGTAGTGAAGGGTGGAAGCAAGGACTTTGTAACTTGAACTTTGTATTGATTGATTCTTGCTACCTTACTTACAAATGAATACAACATGCCTATTTATAGGCTACAAAAGAAGAAGAGAACTATGCCTATGGAGGCTAACAACTATGCCTTTGGAGGCTAACAACTATGCCTTTGGAGGCTAACAACTATGCTTATGGAGGCTTACCAAACCAACTACTAGACAATCTAGTATTCTTGTTTGATTTGTCTAACCCTAGAACACTCATTTTACACATGTTAATTGTCTAACATTGACTCTAGACATCCTAGATATTTCTAGGTTAATTTAGATAGATGTGAACACTTGACTAAGTTGGTGTTGAATATTCAACACTCCCCCTCAACACCTACTTTCCAACTTCTCTTTATCGTAGACGTTTCGGTCCCCTTCATAGTTTAAGGATGTTTCAGTCCTCTTCATAGTTTAAGGACGTTTCAGTCCTCTTCGGAAGTTTAGGGACATTTCGGTCCTCTTCGGAAGTTTAGGGACATTTCGGTCCTCTTCGTAGTTTTAGAACATACGGGTTCCATCGTAGTTTAGGGACATTGCGGTCCTCTTCGTAGTTTTAGAACATACGGGTTCCATCGTAGTTTAGGGACATTGCGGTCCTTCTTCGTTTCAGTAAAATACTTCTTGTACTCTTTAGACAACTCATAGGATTTTCACCCACTTTTGTTGTTCTCTATCTCATCACCACTTGGTGATTGCTTCCGTTTCTTCACAACATTTTTTGTTGTTTCTTCTTCTATTCATCTTTGTTCCAGTCACGCTTTTGTTCGAAAACTGTAACACTTCTTTGGTTATCCAGATTCTCTCACAATCTTTCATTTCGTCAAGCTTCTGCCACAAGCTCTAACTATTTTTCTTCTTGTTATTTGATGTTACAAATTTGCCACTTTATCCAGATTTGCCACATTTCTGAATTCGTAACAGATTTGCCACGCTATGACATAATTGTCACACTTTGGTTTGTACGTATTTAAACAAACACCTGTAAACCCATTTAGACTTCATTTGGACATTACAAATTAGGTAATTCCAACACTCCCCCGTAATTTGTAATGGCTCTGTTTTTTTTTTTGATATTCACCCAATCTCCGTTTGCGGCTCTTATCTCCTCATGCTTGCTTCGCTCGCAGTAAACGCTTTATGTTTGCCGCCACGTACCGCCACGTACCGCCATTTTTTTTTTTTTTTTTTTTTGTTCTTCTTCTTATCACGAGTATGATTTAGTATCTCGTGACAAACATGCCATGCTTTTCTTCGACAATTGAGGAAGCAATCTGTTGCTCTTACCCTCAATATTTTTTTTTTTTTTTTCTTCCCGATTTGAGGAAACAACCACTTATTGTTCTTACCCTCAAACCCTTCTCTGATCACTTATTAGGAAGTGACCCTTTCTTCTTCTCTTTTATCTTGTTTTTTTTTTTTCATGGAGACCCCATTTTTTTTTTCTTCATGGAGACCCCATTTCTTCTCTTTTAGTATTTCTTGCTCATTTAGCATGTCTCATAACTTCTGCGTGCAAGCCTCTACAAATTCAACATTTTTGAAATGTCGATATTACAAAAGCTTTGTCTTGTAGTAGCAGTAGTTTTTTCTTCTTCCAGTGGATACATGTCCACCGGCTTCGTGTCACAAGTAGAAACTTGATGTTGTCGTGACAAACATGGCTTTCTTGCCATTTTTTTTTTCTCTCTCAAAACCGAGTATGTCGTCTCATTGAGGCTCTCTTCCCACAATATGAGGAGGCGATCATTTGAAGCTCTCTTCCCTCAATATATGGAGGCATTCGTTGTTGACATTTTCATGATATCGGCTTCTAAAACTCTTGAACGATTGTGGAGGCAATCCTTGGTGCACTCTTCCCACAATTGTCTTTAGAATTTTGTAAACAATTTGAGGAGGAAAATTATTGCTCTCTTCCCTCAAACTTGTCTTCTGGTCACTTATCAAAAAGTGATTTCTTTTTTTCTTCTCTACTTTTCTTTTTCCACATGGAGGCGTTTTGCTCCTGTGAAGGTAGGATTTTTTTTTTTTTTTTTTTGACAGTTGGAATGGTTGAAATCTTCTTAGTGGTGTTTGCATCTTCTCCTTCTTAAACTTCATATCTTCTCAACTCGAAAGCTTTGAAACCCATCAATTCGTAGCGGAAACTTTTACGCCCATTTCGGATCGAACGAGCTCTGATACCAAGTTAAAATTTATACTCTTATCAAGAACTTAGAAACCTTGATAATATTTTTCGGAGATATACGAGCATCGTGGTGTTGCTCGTATAGAGCTCCTAGAGCTCTAGTAGTGAAGGGTGGAAGCAAGGACTTTGTAACTTGAACTTTGTATTGATTGATTCTTGCTACCTTACTTACAAATGAATACAACATGCCTATTTATAGGCTACAAAATAAGAAGAGAACTATGCCTATGGAGGCTAACAACTATGCCTTTGGAGGCTAACAACTATGCCTTTGGAGGCTAACAACTATGCTTATGGAGGCTTACCAAACCAACTACTAGACAATCTAGTATTCTTGTTTGATTTGTCTAACCCTAGAACACTCATTTTACACATGTTAATTGTCTAACATTGACTCTAGACATCCTAGATATTTCTAGGTTAATTTAGATAGATGTGAACACTTGACTAAGTTGGTGTTGAATATTCAACATCATCTTCCTTCCCTTGGATTCAGTAAATTTTCTTCTTATAAGAGCTATTTCCATGTCTTCTTTTTGTATCTTCTTCATCTTCCTTTCCATAATCTATAGATGAGATCGTCTCTCAACCGGATTTTGCATTTTCTACTGAGAATTTCATTTTGGAGGCGGAATTGTTGCAGAGGGGCAGACCTAAATAAAAGATGGGTTATGGGTTTGTGCGAAGAATTTCGACTCTTGAAGGTGAAATAGGGTTTTGGGTTGATTTGCATTTACTATTTACACCCTACCTCTCTCTATCTTACTAGTAGAAACTTTTTTGATGTTCAGTTTGCTTGGAACACCTATAATACAAAAAAAAAAAAAGTCTAAAAGTTAGATGCCCTATTCAACCCGGCACTTTTAGGGGCGACCAATTTGTAATTAGGGGCGACACAAAAGACAAAATAGATTGAAAATACTTATATGCCCCTTCATAATCGGGAGGTTAATCCATAATCGGTAGTTTGGGGCAACTCTATATTCGGTAGTTATATGAACTATTTTGACTACCGATTATGGTAGATTTCGCCAAAGATTATACTGTATAATCGGAAGTCATGGTAACTTCATTTACTACCGATTATAGGCTCAACCAAATTCGAAAAATAGAGGATTTTGGCATAATCTGATTTTGGGGCAACTCTATATTCGGTAGTCATATGAACTATCTTGACTACCGAATATGGTAGGATATTTGCAAAGAGATCCACTGTATAATCGGAAGTCATGATAATAATTCATTTATAACCGATTATAGGCTCAACCAAAATTCAGAAAAAAGAGAAATTTTGCAAAATCTGATTTTGGGACTACTCTATATTCGGTAGCTATATGTGTTGGATATTTTCAATAATGTTTGCCGCTACTAATGTTTGCCGATATTTTCAAAAAGAGAATTTTTTGGTTGTACGTTTTGGTTAATGAATTTGAAAACCTATTCGGTTTTCCAGAAATTTTCACAAAACGTGTTTGTTCCCATAGGGTTTCTTCATTATCGGAAGTCATGATAACTATGATTTTGTGGCTACTCTATATTCGGTAGTTATACGAAGTATATTGACTACCGATTATGGTAGGATATGTGCAAAGAGATCCACTTTATAATCGGAAGTCATGATAACTCTTCCTTTACTACCGATTATAGGCTCAAACCCAAATTCAGAAAAAAAGAGGATTTTTGCAAAATCTAAATTTGGGACTACTCTATATTCGGTAGTTATATAAATTAACTTGACTACCGATTATGGTTGGATATTTGCAAAGAGAGCCAGAATAATCGGAAGTCATGATAACTCTTCATATCTTACCGATTATAGGCTCAACCAAAATTCCAAAAAAAAAAAAGATTTTTGCAAAATCTGAATTTTGGACTACTCTATATTCGGTAGTTATATGAACTTTCTTGACTACCGATTATGGTAGGATATTTGCAAAGAGAATCACTGTATAATCGGAAGTCATGATAACACTTCACTTACTACCGATTATAGGCTCAACCAAATTTCAGAAAAAAGAGGATTTTTGCAAACTCTGAATTTGGGGAAACTCTATATTCGGAAGTTAAATAACCTAAATTCCCTACCGATTAAGGTAGCATTTTTTCCAAAGGTCTACTGTATAATCGGGAGTCAATATAACTTTATTTACTACCGATTATAGGATAATCAAAATTCAAAAGATTTAGGATTTTATTTTGGGGATACCGTATAATCGGAAGTCATACAAAATAAATTTACTCCCGATTGTTGATTACCTACCGATTGTATAGTTATCTACCGATTGTAAAGGCTAGTTTGGCCATTAAAAAAAAAACCTCGGAAATAACCTTCCGATTGTGAAATAACCTACGGATTATTTGCTATTTTGTCGTTTTGTGTCGCCCCTAATTACAAATTGGTCGCCCCTAAAAGTGTGGGCCTATTCAAGTGTTTGGTCAAGAAAATTCAATTACAAGTTGGTGTGATGCTTTTTAGATGACTGCAATATTCCTAATATTTTAAAATCCAGAGGAATGGAATATGCAGGTTTTTTTTTTTTTTTTTTGTTAGACAATATTATTAAGAGAGCTTAACCGTTATCCACCTGGGTGGATTGAATTACATTCGATGTTCCGGTACTGAAATTAGAATCAATGCAAATTAAATTGAGCAACTTTTGTGTGATGTTGGAGTCTGTGTATGTCGTCGTCCTACCTTATCTTCCTTCTTTTGCCAAGTAATCAGCGACTTCATTCCCTGTTCTTTTCGTGTGTGAAACCTTGAATTTGTTGAAGACCTTTGCCATTTCCTTGAGCTCTTCTAGGATGTTCCTGCATTGCCAATCCATATTCATATTACCACCTTCCATGTAGTCCTTTATATCATGATTATCTCCTTCCAAGATTATGGATGTGAGCCCTTTTTGAATAGCCCGTCGAACCGCTTCCTTTGCTGCCATGCATTCCGCCATAAGTACTGATGTAGCTACTGTTGAAACCGTATGAGCCGACCCGAAATTTCCTTGTTGATCTCTGTCAATAATTCCCAATCCTACTGCTGTCTCCCCTTCTTTGTAAAAAGAATCGTAGTTGACTTTTATCGTTCCTTCTGGTGGTGGGAACCATGGTTGTTTTTCCGCCGTATGTGGATGTTTTTGCCCATTTTTCGAAATATTGGTAAACACCATATTCTGTATTTTTATTTCATTTTCTATCTTGCTGATCAAATCTTTTATAGACAGTTTATGTTCCGAGAATACCGTATCACACCTTGCTTTCCATATATTCCAAGTTACGATGCCACACACTGCTACCCAATCCATCATATTCCTATCCCAGCCTATGGGGTTTGTGAACCAAGTTTTTATCCAGTCTAGGAGGTTTTGATTATTTCCTATTCTGAAATCTCTATCTAGACCAAACCAGACTGCCCTAGCATAAGGCCATTCCATTAAAAGATGATTAGCGGTTTCCCTGTCGGAATCGCACATTGGACACTTATCTGTTTCGATTTCCATTCTATTCGCCAAGATATCTCTCACTGGGAGACAGTTGGTAGCACATCTCCAAAGAAAGAGTTTGATTTTAGGAGTTGTTTGAATATTCCAAATTTTACTTAGGGGGTTTGACATGGACATGGTGACATTTACCTTATCGAGATGGTCATAAGCCGAGATGGTGGAGAATTTCCCATTTTTGGTAAGGCTCCATCTGTAAATATCTTCTCCATTTAACCTTGGCCTAACACAACTAATAAGATTGACAGTCTCCTGATCAAAAATTCCGTGCAAAAGAGTGGTGTTCCAGTCCATCCTTATGAAGTCCCACATGTGCCTTATTTTGTTTATACTCAATTCCTCTACCCTCACAGACTCGGAATGAAGAAGGTTCTCCATCCCAGGAACCCATTTTACTTCGCAGATATTGATTTCCGAAGTTAGCGCAATGTCTCATACTCCTAACCTCTTCACATTTTCCAGGCCCGCTCTAATCCCAGACCATGCCGCTGATCCTTGTTTTTTAGTATTTCCTTGTAGGGGATTGCTTTTGTGGAAGTATCTTGATTTGTAGATTTTCGCCCATAGGGCCTCCGGCTCCGATATCATTCGCCAAGCTAGTTTAGTCTGCATTGCTTCATTTACCAGTTTCATTTTTTTAAATCCTAGGCCCCCATGTTTTTTCTTTTTTGTCATAAATCCCCAGGCTTTGATATAGCAACCCCTCTTCTCCTCCTTTTACCACCACCAGAAGTTCCTTTGCAGACCAGTTAAAATGTTTAAAGTTTTAATCGGTATCGGAAAGCACATCATTTGGTAGATAGGCATGGATTCAAGAGTATATTTTACGAGAACTGATCTACCCGCCTGATTAAGAATGACGTTTTTCCATCCCTTAAGCCTAGCCCTGAACTTTGCAATCAAATTCGCAAAGTTTAGATGTATCGGTTTTTGGAAAAACAGCGGCGCTCACAGATAGGTGTCTTTGAGGTTCATTTTTTTTCATCTGGAGTGTTCTAGTCAGGGCTCTACTCAGTCTCGGGGCAAGATTGGGAGTATGATCGTATTTAGATGCGGTTTTAATCTGTTGGCCAAAATTTTGGAGATTGCCTTGTACACCGTGTTACACAGGCTTATGTGTCTAAAATCAGCAGGAGTAGTTGAGTTCTCTTTTTTAGGTATGAGAGTGAGGAATGTTTGATTAATCTCTTTAAGAAGGAACTGAGTTTCAAAGAATTTCTTAATAAGGGAGGTGACTTCACTCCCAACTATGTCCCAGCATTTTTGAAAAAATATTGCAGGATAGCCATCAGGTCCAGGTGATTTAGATGGTGGCATTGCAAAGATAACTTCTTTAATTTCCTGATCAGTTGGGATAGCTACAAGGTTGGCATTTATCTCTTCCGAGACCCAATTAGGGATTAGATTCAAGATTTCCTCCTGTTTTCCCATTCTTCCATTGTGTTCTGACGTAGCTATTTCCTTAAAATGGTTTTTCAGAATTTCCGCAACTTCAGAAAGCTTTCCTTTCCATTCCCCGTTAGCGTCCTTTACCTTAGAGATTTTGTTCCTTCTGTATCGAGTTGATGTTTTTAGATGAATGTAGGCAGTATTTCTATCCCCTAACTTAATGTCATTATCTCTCGATTTTTCCTTCCAGAATTGTTCCTCTATGTTTTTCCATTTGTCTAATTCCATCACTAATTTCTTCCACCACATTCTAGTCTCAGCATCATGTTTGGAATTGTGGTAGCACTTGTCGAGTTCTTCCTTCACATTTCTCAAGTTTTTGGTTATATTATCAAAGACACCCTTATTCCATTCTTTTAATCTCATATTGTGATTCTTAAGTTTAGAAACAACTCTAAAGCCCGGAGATCCCGGTATAAAACTTTCCCAGCATTCCTGGATAAGCGCGAGGCAAGAATCATCTTCAAACCACATAGCCGGGAAACAGAATGGTTTAAACCCTGACATAGACTCTCGGTTAAGCCGAAGGAGTATAGGACTGTGGTCGGATCCAATGGGAGGTAGGTGAGTGAGAAAAGAATCCGGATAGTTGTTTGTTCTATATTTTCTTCTGTTCTCTGGTTAGCCAAGTGAATTTGTTAGTTCCTTCGAATCCTAGATCCATCAGACCAGTTTCATTAACTAAAGCCAACACTTCAGTGACCTCAGAATTCTGACCTTCAGTACCTCATATATTCTCAGAAGGGTGGAAAATAACATTCAGGTCCCCTAAGAGGACCCAGGGCATACTTTCAGCCATACAAGCCACCTTATTAATAAACTGCTAGGGTTCAATCTTGGACCCATAATACGGACTCCCATAGAATAAAGTGTACAACATTTCTTTTTTGGTATTGTCATCCATTAAGAGAGCGTTTATCATATTCTTATTGCTCTGAACCACTTCTAGAGTGACATTCTCACTCCATCCTAGAGCTATACCACCCGCACTAACAACCGGTGGGACTAACCACCAATTATGTAGTTGACATCTTTTAAACAAGGAAATCACCGAGCTATCCTTCGCCTTAGTTTCAGACAGGAACACAATATCTACGAAATTGGGGAAAACCAAGTCCACTAGGGTATCCCTTGGTATTTTTTTCGCTATCCCCCGGCCATTCCATGCCAGTGTATTCACCATTTCCCTAAACCATAACAACCACTCGGTCTTACCGGCCCAAGTACACTTCTTAAAGAAGAAATTTAGGGCCCAATCCTCTACCTTGTAGGTCTCCCTAGAGTCCCAGAGAGCACTAATCCAAATCCACCTAGTAGTCTCCAAAAATTTAGTTCTGCTACCGTCACTCTCCCTCGAAACCCAAAGCTTTAATCTCACTCTGAGCCCCCCACATAACTCCACTACGACAGTCCTACAAGGACTCCCACTATTCCTATAGTCAGAAGGTTGTAAAAAGAGACGGTACAGCAACCACTCACTAGAATTAGTAGTAGTATTCCTGATAGTTCTGTCCGCTTTCACCCTCAAAAGGTTCTGAATTTGACTATATGTTCTTAGGTTCAAGAGGCCACATTTATTTATGTAAGGAGTACAAGAAATTAAACAAATGTAGTAGCTAGTCCTAGTTGGAACTAGCCTGATACAAATACACAAACTATTTCTCCTATTAAGACCTTTGATACTATAAAGTAGACAAATTAAACTTAAGATAACAGTTCATGCATTTTTAGTTCCGTTCTTCTCTTGATTTCTTCCCTTTCCCAAAAAGTTATTGACGCCTTCCACTGTTTGTTTCTTCCACTCTGTTACTACACTTCCTTCATTGATTTCCTTACTGGTACTACTACTTCTTATATCATGTTCTTATTTTTCATTGTTATTAATCTCACTGTTCTTTCTCTTAACTTATAACCAATCCACCCCTTGTTCATCATTATCCTCGTACTCGATCCATTTCTCATAACCTGGCTGCAGCATTACTACAATGACATAACATGTAATCACATTTGAGCAAAATTTAATACGAAATCTCCAATAATTCTCATTCTCAATCTTTACTGTCACAGGCCAAATATTCTGACTATGTATTCCTTCCAACCGTTGTCTCTTAGGGCTCAGATAGTAACACAGATGGTTATGAATTGAAGCACATTTATTTTCTACCGAATTTTTGGTCACCAGCTTAAGAACTTTATTGTTAGTAAACCAAGATACATAGAAATGAAGTTTAGAGAGATATACCTGAGTAGTTGAGGTACTAGAGTGATTATAGCAAGACGCGGATCCATCGATCTGAACATTTTCAATGGGTTCAAGAAGGTCTACAGTTGCATCAGCCAGGAGATCGAGACTGGTAGGAATTTTTGGGTTGGCTAGGGGGTAGAATTGGTGTGGTAGGTAGTTCACATGCATTTAAGTTCGGGAGGCATTTTGATCTAGACATTCCATCATCACTTTATCTATTGGTGCCGTCTTCTTAATTCTCTTTGGGACCTTCTTAACTCTTCCTTTAGTTACATTTTTGTATTGTCCAATGACTTGAGTTCATTAGGGACTAACTCTTCTTGTATCACCTCCTTAGTCTTTGCCGGTTCTTTTCCTCTTCTTGTAGCACGTCTTAGAACTGATGGTTTCTTACTCGGGACCGTGATTGTATAATCTCCATCGATAATTTGAGCTTTCTTCCCTTTTCTGATATTTGTTTCCGCCGGTATTTGTATATCTTATCCAAACAGTTGCCTCATTAGCAGCTGTTGTGGTGCTAACACTTCCGGGCTATTTATATCCTCAGCGAACCCCATAGCTTCCGAGAAGTTAGCTGTCGATGAGCCTCCAATGTTGATTGAGGGTGATGAGTGCAGACCGATGGGTATACCAGAAAATATTGGTTGTTGATGGGTTCGGTTTATGATAAAAGAATTAGAAGCTAGCCACTGATTTCCTTGCTTAGTTTTGTCTCCATGTACCAACCCGTAAGAGTCAGCTTCCATATTTAGAGGGGCAAGGTTGAGTTCTAGATCAGAAGAATTTATATCTGAAGTTTGATGAGTTGGATCGAAGAAACCTGGTCCAAAGAACGAGTTGGGCATAATACCCGGTTCAGCAAAGCCAGGGGGAAACATTAGCGTTTCAGGTAGACGAGTCAACTCATTGTTCGAGTTGGTTTGATAACTCGCCTGAGCAGCGACCGACGAGCATCCGATTCTAGAGGAATCCAAGGTATTGATTGATACAGATATCGGTGGAGAGTTTTTGGTATTGAGTGAGAAAGATATTGGTGGCATCATAGCTAATTGGGTGCCTGAATCATAGCTACTTGCTTCTCCCCATATATATTGCCTCAAAGGGCCATAATCATATCTATTCCTTTTTTGATTCTGCTGAATATCCAACGGCGAATTTGGGCTTGACTGCCTGCTTCTGATCCTTGGGTTGAATCCGTGGCCATCATTAGAAGTGACGTTTAGTTGTGATTCCGTCATCTGAGCTGGCATCTCCCCGATTTGTTCCTGTATAGTCTCCGGTACGTTCATCGTGAAAGCTGGGATTGTGCTAAGCATAGGCTGAACTTGATGACCGTTGAGAGTATCAATCAGCTCTTGTGGAATAAGTTGTACATCACCACATCTAGCAGTTGGATGATATATTTTCCTCCATCTAGAGCAAAGTCTTCTCGGCATCTTATCAAACCAGAGGTCCACCTTTATTTCTTGTTCCGCTATTGTCATTTTCACTTTTCTAGGCAAGGTTTTTTGCATATCCATCTTCACTAAAGCACGAACACATCGTCTTTTATCAGCCGGGAAGCCATCCGTAGGGTCCATTAATTTCACCTCTTCACCGATTCTTTCCGCTATCCTTGCCGACATCCCGTTGAAATGATGTTGAGGAAGTAGCTTGTTAAGGTTAGCCCCTAGACTGAGTATATTTTTTGGGAGGTTGGAGATGGTAACTCAATCCATATTTGGAAAAATAGATGGATTCCATCTATCCAAAATAATGTTAACAGTCAGTATTTCTGATGCAGTTCGGAAGCGTTTTAGATGATAATTACCGCAGCGGAATAAAAATTGAAAAAGTAACTGATAGAAATTGTTCAGACCTCGAATTATTCTTACGAATAACGACTATGAACAAAGATAATCCAGACCTCGTAACTCCGAAGAATCACAAATATGGATATGATGATTATTTAGACCTCGGGATGAACCCGACTATAAATAAAAATCCAAATAAAGTTAAAAAAAGTTTAACATCAAAACATAGTTTTAATATTCCAAAAAGTCTTCCAATTTTCGTTTGTTGGAGCTCCTTATATAGATAACTCCCCCTAAACAAACCCTAAACTTAACAGAAATATCAAAAACTTATCTCCCAAGGTATCTACTACCTTTAGGTAACTTTCCTAACTTATTAAAACTCTTAAAATAAGCTTCTAGATTATTCTAAAATAACCCTAATTAATAAATCCGAATTTTAATTATTTTTCTACTAAAAATATCATTAATAAAATACAAATAATAATAATAAAATAATATATTTATTCTCCATAAATCTCCCTTCCTCAATTTCTTTACAAATATGAAAAATGTCTCCTAACTAATAGATGCAGTTACTAAGTCTTGGAATGTACACATGTTGAATGCTCTTTTTGATAACCACACAGTAAATGGAATTCTTCACATTAGAATTCCTTTAAGTGCGAAAGACTGTCTTAGATGGCAACCAAATTCTAATGAAATTTTTTCTGTTAAGTCTGCATATAAATCTATCCTTTATAGTAGGAATCAAGACATTGGATTTAGCAATACAATTCCTATTAACTTGAACCATTTCTGGAAATATAGACTCCCTAATAATATTCTACATTTTTTATGGAAATGTTTACAGGACTGTTTACCATTAAGAGAAAGTTGTCTAGGCATTGTCATAATATAAATCAGTTGTGTCCTTTCTGTAATCGGCATATTGAAAGAATGCATCACCTATTTCTTGACTGCACTTTTTTTAGATCTGTGTGGAATGCCATTGATCCTACTCTGATTACTTCTATCTCAAATGTGAATATACATGACTGGCTATGTAATTTGTTTCAGGTAATTAAGTAATACACATGTGAATAATGCAACTGTGTTTAAGTGGTTTGCTTTTATTCTGTGGCATAGTTGGAAATGCAGGTGCATGAAAGTATTTGATAGTCAAACAGAAAATATCAACTAACTTGTGGTACTGATTAAGAATAATTACCATGAATGGAATAATGTGTTGTCTTCAACTGTCCCTAACATAGTTCCAAAAATTATGCAACCTAATAGAGAATGGAAGAAACCTGGTAATCCTTTTATTAAGATTAATTGTGATGCATCTTTTGATGATCTTACTAAATCAGTGAGCATTGTACTAACATGTAGGAATTTTGCAGGTCATCCAGATGGAGCTAGATGCTGCAAGACCAAGGAATTAGACCCAGAACAAGTGGAAGCAAAATCCTTTCTAGAAGCAGCAGTATGGGCAAGCCAAAAAGGATACATGAATGTGCACTTGGAAGGAGACTGTTTAAACGTTATTAACGCCTTAAATGGTAGATTAGATTAAATAAAATGGACCACAAGAAACTTGGTTATTGATTGTGGTAGTGTTTTAAAATCTTTTAATAGTTGTAAATGCACATATGTGCATTGAGATGTTAACCATGTTGCTCATAAGATTACAAAACATGGTAAAGACATAGAGTCTGTGGAGGAAGAATGGTCGAATCCTCTCCCTGCTTGGGTATTACAATGCATCCAAATGGATACTTATATATAATTTTTTTTTAATATTAATCAAATTTTCGCATTAAAAAAAAAGATGGTTAACTAATCTCCCCTCCTTTAAAACACTAAGTCATATGAGCTCCCACGTCGCATGGTAAGTGTGACACCCCCCTCAAATTAAATTAGATAAAATATTTTGGCATTAGTAAACCTGAAGAGGACACTTAGCGAGACTCTATTGGTTAACACATTAAAATTCCAATAACACTCAGTTTAATTACACCCGGTATTTAAACAGATGTTCTTTCTATTTAACTGGACGTTATTCACACTGTTAGTACATACGTGCGTATACACCACTTACTATTCAAACTACATGTAAAATAGAGGTTACACTTGGTTTACACCCAAATACTTAACTCGACGTTTTTAACCTCGGTTAAGTAGACAATACATTCGTTGGTTTAACCTAAACCTAGATAATAAAGCTAAATACATTCGCTGGTTTTACCTAAACCTAGATAACAAACCTAAATACATTCGTTGGTTTTAGTTCTGCAATACTTTTCTTCCACATCAAACCATGGTTTTTCCACATACAATACCGTGGTTTTTCAGGATTGAATAATCAAGTCACTAGGCCTGCATTGGAAACCAGTTGAAGATTTTAGACAAAAAGGAACTTGTTGCCGCAGTTGTTGTTGGTTGTGTTTGATGAATGGCTGTAATAAATGATACGTGATTTATTGTTGTGATTTGTTGATTGCTGAGAAATTGCAGGGAAGGAGAAATTGCAGAGGGTCAAAAGTACATGCCAAATTCATCTCTGCCAAGTCACACACATAGGGTGTTGGTAAAAATGCCTAAATCACCGATTCTTCTGGGCCTGGGGGGTTATGTTTGCCAAGAATTAGAGGTCAGGTTAAGATTGAAGAATGAAACATAATCAGGGAGCTATAATTGGTGAGACCTTAATTGTGTAGTTGAAACACATTTTTTCGGATTTATATCTTAACGGCTGTTATAACCATTTTCTTTTTTCTCGTACATTATTCTTTCTTTGGTTGATCTTTGCAGATGATATTGCATCACATTTGGATTCCACTAATGCAATAACATCAAATGCTAAAACACACATTTGCAGGGCCAAAAATTTTTTGAAGCTAGATCGTCATGGGTGATTTTTAACATCTTACTGTTTTTGTTGGTTGAGCTCAATTGCATGTTTATTTCTCCTATTACCCTTGGGTTGTATTCATTTAAAGTCATAGTCAGGAGTAAATCCTTATGGATGTAAGGAAACCCCACGGAAATTAATTGACATCTTAAACGTGAAATGCATCTTATAGGGACGAAAAAAATTGCCACCCCTTTAGGGATCTTTTGAAGAATTTTTATTGTTTGATCTGTTCCTGCTTTCTTGGATGACATTTCTGCTTATGCAATGTGTTGTGTTTATCTGAAAGTGCTGGTGGATGCTACCAATTTTTGTATTGGAAACCAGTTGATGGTTATTTTCAATGATGTTGTAGTAAAAGGTTCTTTAAGACTTGTGAAAGAAAAATTTTTAGACTTAATTTTTAAAGCAAAAAGAAAACAAACTCAAAATAAAGTTTTGTAAAAATTATGGAGAAGCTGGGGCTAGGATTACACCATTGGTCGATATTAGTGATTTAATAAAATAATAATTATGCAACTCAACATTCAAATTGATTCTAATAGTATTGCCTAGACATGTAGATTTTCAAAAGAATAGATGTTAATCAAAGCATAGAATATCAAAACCCTAAAGCAAGCATATTCTATCAAGAGAAAATACACCTAACTAATCAAAATCATATAATCAATTTTTAGTTCAATGCAAAATAATCATAATAGAGTTGTTATAATTAATTAAAAATAGAAATGTATCACTTTTACCGAAACAACGGATTCCTCCATAGCCCCAAAGATTGGGTTTAGCTCATCTTGATGAAAACACACTCAAAGGTTGATTTCATTTCTCCAATAGGTGTTTACAAGGATGAAATATAGAGAAAATGGTTAAAATCGGGTGTTTGCAACGTTTATAATTGTTGCAAAACACTGTTACAGAGAACAATACAAGATTACTGTTGCTGTAACTGTAACTGTAGCTCTGCGACGCACTTTCCTGTGTCGTTGTCACTGTAGCATGAACGACTATATCGAAGGGTCTTATGTTCTTCGTGTTCTTCCAGCAGTAGCAGAAAGGTTTTCTCTGCAACTCGAATTTCTCGACTTTGTTATGTTTTAACTCCTCCCTAAACTCTCCGTAACCCTTCTGCTCGACCCTAGCAACCTATTTATACACCTTTAGACCAAGAATAACTCCTCATTAATCCAAAAAATCTTCCCATTACTCGGCAGTGAATGAAAATATTCTAGGGATACTTTCCATTCTACCCTTCTCATACGTTCAATTGTTGCAGATACCCTCCAATACACTCTTTTTACACGTCCAAAGGTGAGTGAACAAGTTGTAGACACGCTCCAACTTTCCAAAACAATTCCAACAGAATCCCGTGAGGCTCTCTAATTTTGTTTCGCTTCATTCCCACGTACACAACCCAAATTTTGCGATTCTAACACACATGCTAATCCTGTTTAGTCAAAACAGGATATTTCCAACCAACTCCGTCGATTGAATCTCCTTCAAACTCGTAAAAATCTTCTCTACAAAATATCGAATTTTCAAAACCCAAATTCCCGCCAAAACCTTGAATTTGAAATGGAAAAGAAGGTGTGCCCTTATCCAGAGTAGGGGCTCCTTTATCAGTTGGGGTGTCCTAGGGTTCCCTTATCCAAGGGTCCAAAAATCACTTTTCGAGCAACTTTTTACGTAATTCTCCAATAACACCTAAACAAAAATAAAAACACCAAAATTAGTATAAAGATCGAGACTAACAATAGAGACACTGAGGACAATTCAGACACAAAAATGTGTTTATCAAATACCCCCAAACTTATTATTTGCTAGTCCTCGAGCAAATATAATAAAATAACTAAACTTAGCACGTGCAGCAAGCCGTTAAACCGCTAGGTGGCCCTAGTGGCGAAGTGTTGTCTCCGGAGGGTTTACCAGAGGTGTACCCACAAAACATGTACTTCTAATTGGTCACAAGTATCCAAAGACCTATGAGGACATAGAAATTCTTAACCTATCTCCAAGTGACTAGAGTGCTAGAGAAATTGAAGGTGCCAGCTCTAAAGCTGACTGAGGAAAAGGGGAGACACGTCTGCAACACTGCTAGATAAAGAGATGTCCGCTACACAGCTAGATAAACATTGTAAGATGTGTTCGCTGATTTACAGTTGGATAAGAGGAGAGAGAAAAAGATGAGAGGGACATCTGCTATACAGCTGGACTTATGTGTGATGAGTTAAACCAGTGCTAGAAGATCTTGTACCAGATTGAAAGCGGACTAACAAAGCAACCAAATTTATCTTTCTTAGACTCTCTCATAGTGCTCAGTAGAAACAACTTCTTCTTCGGATTCAACTGTTGATGATAAACTCTTGAACCTCATAGTTACTTGACAATTAACTCTTCTCTTCGGTTCCTCACTTGAAACTTCCTTATAG
Organism: Papaver bracteatum; assembly: GCA_023529315.1. Lineage (NCBI taxonomy): Eukaryota > Viridiplantae > Streptophyta > Magnoliopsida > Ranunculales > Papaveraceae > Papaver > Papaver bracteatum. The sequence goes on along the minus strand of JAJJWX010004887.1, from coordinate 260,894 downwards.
ATTTTTATTTCCCTATGGCCTTATTGAACAAAATTTAAAATTTAAAATTTAAACTTTATCTTTTTTTTTTTTTTTTTTTGTAGAGTAATAACAAGACAAAAAATTACATGGCCATCACAGAAGGAATTTAACACTTGGATTTTCGCAACTTGTAATGTCTTAGTATCATGAACTTCAACAACTTATATCGTTTGATTTTTCTTGCTCTTATAACTTCTTGTAACCCTTGATTTTGAATTCTGATTTTCTATTTTTGCTTCTAAACTTTAAACGTCTTCCATTTTCTTCATAGATTTTGATGTTGCTCCGCTTGTTGATGATGATAAGTTTCTACTGAGAGAGAGTTGTAATCCAGTAACTAAGACTACATTGTGAGGTTTCTTTATCTTTCTGGCATTTACTGACCTACTTGCCTTTCCATCATGGATGGTTAGGACCATCACGGTTACCCTCTAAAAGGAACAAGTTCTCTCCTGAATTTCAAGGATCTCAATGTCGTTTTCTCTAATGTCTCAATAGGTTGTTATCCCTAGCATTCCAATTTTTATTTTTTCGGTGAGAAACGGTATGTAAACTTAGCTAACCGGATACCATGTGACGCTAGAAGTTTCAAAAGTGCAACTAAAATGTTTCTCCCATACCACCAAACTTAAGTCTAACATTGTCCGCAATGTTCTAAAGATGAAATTAAAAACATGAACAAGGAGAAACCATTACCACTAGAAGGAAATGAGGAAAAATATTACCGTGTTTCAAGAGAAAGGTATACCTCCCAAGGAGTGCTAAGTTTTAAGTCTTCATCCAGACATAAAATACCTAAAAAAAAAAAGAATCTTCACCTTCTAAAGTCATACACCAATAGCCGAAATAGTTGTGGGTCCATAAGACCAAATAGAGTTAACACCAATATGAGAGAACTGCACTGGTTCAGAAAAATGAATAGAAGGAGCACATCCTCATCTAAGGTTTCTGTCAAGACAATTGGGTTTATCTGGGAAAATAACGAAGCTTCATGTGTGTATCTTGATAAAGAGATTCATTCGAAATACTGGCCTCTAATACCTGGGTCACTTCCTGGACAGTATCATGAGGATCGCGTTGTGGAGTCTGAATAGACTCAAGTAATATCTCAGACACACAAGGCTCGAGTCCCAAGTTAGGTACTTCAATTAGGGATACGTGACGATCACAAGAACCGTCACTACCCCCAAACTTAGGGTTTTCACTACTCACAGACAAACCTCTAACTATTGCTTGAATTTCTGGATCCTCAGAGTCCCTAAAGTACTCAAGAGATTCTTCTAGTTCTTTACCCCCAAACCTAGGGTCATCATTATTCTCAGAAATACCTAACAATATTTCCTAGATTTCTAGGTCCGTAGAGTCTTTAAAATACTCAAGGGATTCTTCTAAAGATTGATCACACATCTGGTATAAGAGATTGGTTTCCTCAATTTCATCTAAAGAATCTCCCAGTAAAGTGTCATGCCAATTATCCTGAACTAAAGTGCTAATCATATTCACTTCTTCTAAATCATCATTCTCAGAAGGTTGTCTAGTAACATTAAAGACATTTAGTTCAGTGGTCATATTACCAAAGGATATGTTCATAAGACCGGTCCTACAGTTGATGACAACGTTAGCTGTGGCTAAGAATGGGCCACCTAAAATTACCGGGATTTGAGTACTTGGGTCCTGAACAGGCTGGATGTCTAGAAAAACGAAATCCACTGGATAAATAAACTTATCAACCTCAATCAGAACATCCTTTATGACACCATGAGGGACTTTGACAGACCTATTATCTAAATGAAGGGTCATTTTAGTCGATTTCAACTTACCAAGTCCTAGATGGGTATACACATGGTATGGTAGTAAGTTAACACTAGTTCCTAAGTCAATTAAAGATTTATCAACCATGTGATTACCAATTTCACAAGATATGGTGGGGCATCCAAGGTCCTTATACTTAGGGGGTGTTTGGTTCAGAAGAATGAAACTTACTTGACCGGCTAAAAAGGCTTTTTTTTTGGACATTAAGCTTAAGATTTCGTGTACAAAGATCTTTAAGGAACTTGGCATAAGCAGGCATCTGCCTAATTGCTTCTAACAACGGAATTTTAATGTTCACCAGCTTAAATGTTTCCATTATCTCGTTGAAAGTCGACTCCTTCTTTGTTGGGGCTAACAACTTGGGGAACGGTGCTCTAGGCACAAAGATAGTCCTATCAGGAATTTCTTGGGACTCCTTAGAATTTGTTTCAATTTTCTTATCTACGGGTTCCTATTAGGGAGTAGAAGGTGGAACTACACTATGTCCACTAGGTATGGCTACCTTATTGTCTACCGTTTTACCACTCATAAGGGTTGTTATATACTAGTTCACATGGTTTGATGATTTCTCACCAGCCAAAAATATTTGATGGACTTCTCTAGGGTTAGGATGTGGTTGACTAGGGAACTTGCATTTTTCTCTCAAAGTATCATTTATCTGACTAAATTGGTTTTTTAACTCGGAAATAGCCTGAGAGTTAGCCTGGACCATCTTTTTATTTTCATCTAGACCTTGAGCAACCGATTGCTGAAATTCTATAGTGTTTCGAGTTAACAAGGCGAGAGACTCTTCTAAACTCGTGATTTTATTATCTGAAGGAATCTGAAACTGTGTTTATCCTGAAAGATTCTTAGAATAGCCAAAAAATGGGGGAATAACCTGAGAGTTACTAGACTGACCTTAACTCTGGCCCTTAGACCAAGAAAGGTTTGGATGGTTTCTCCAACCAGGGTTATAGGTTTCTGAATATGGGTCAGACTTTTGATGGTTCTTAAAGAGCATGGGCTTGTTCTTCAGTAGTCTGTCCTTCCCAAAAAGGCTCTACTCTACCACTAGTTCGACTCAATTCTAAAACTTCTAACCTTTTAGCTATGGATACTACTTTGGCATCTGATTCAAAAGATCCTTCAACCTTATTAACAGTTCTTCTACCTAGAAGAATGGTTTTATTGGGCTCCCTACTATTTTCCCATTAGTAGGTATTTTCGGCAATTTCATTCAAAACTGTCATTGCTTCATCAACAGTTTTATTTTCAAACCCAACAGTACACAAAGACTCAACCATGGTAGTTGTCAAATAATCTAAACCCTCATAAAGGATATGAACTAGACTAAACTTCTCTAAACCATGGTGAGGACATTGAGATAATAAGTCATTACACCTTTCCAAATACCTATATAGAGATTCTCCCTCTTATTGAGAAAAAGTACATATCTGCGTCCTAATAGACGATGTTTTATGCCTAGGGAAAAAATTCTGTAAAAAGGCAGATGTAAGTTGGTCATAAGTTTTAATTGACTCAGAAGGAAAACTATATAGCCAAGCTTTGGATTTATCTTTTAGGGAAAAGGGTAATAACCTAAGTTTCAAAGCATCATCATCTCGGTTTTTAATTTTCAGAGTACTACAAACTTCCTCGAATTACCTAATATGAAAATAAGGGTTTTCACTTTCTTTCCCTAAAAATATTGGGAGCATCTATAGGGTCCCATGTTTTAGTTCATAATTTTCCTCGATTTCAGCTAACTTGATACATGACGGACGAGAGGTCCTAGTTGGGTTCAATAAAGCTTTCAAAGTTGCCATTTCTAGCACTACCAAAGGATTAGGAGTGTTTTTTTCACTAATTGTCAAGTTTTCAAAGCTGAATTTTCCGAAAACAGGGCTCTCAAAAGAAGAGTCTTCGAGCTCCCCGTCTTTACAAGAAGAACTACTAGGTTTTTCACTAATCAGACGACCTAGAGTGTTTCTTTTCCAATCCCGTTCTCTAATGACCTCGGGCATACACTAGAAAAACAAAATAAAAATAAAAATAAAAAATTCTAAAAGGAAGGGAAGTTCTATGCAAACACAAACAAGGTTGACTCCACCACAGCAAACCTACTGATTTCTAGCAAACAAAAAGCATAATGGCTCCATTTAGATTGTTTTCTAGACCAGCTTATAATCCTTCAAAAGGGAATTCATTACAATCTGAGCAAACCCCTCTGGAATCAATCCGAGTTTAAGTAAGTTGAATAGAGGTGAAGGAAGTTGCGTGGGGATTTGATACCCAAGGCCTCACCGCATTACAAGGCGGCGCAGTAACGCATTCAACTCACAGAAACCATCATGAACTTCGAAGTATGCTTAAAAGAGTAACCAATATTTTTCGAATGATTTTCCTATTAAGCTCGTTACTCTATCGGTCTCGTTCTATCCCAAATTTTATAGCTTAGGTTCGCGTTAAGTATCGTTTTCCTAAGGCGGGCAAGAAGAGAACGGTGATGAAATCTGAACCCTTATCTTTTATGGCCAGTCCTTGCCCTTTACTAGGAAATTAAAACAGCCGTTTTCAGTTCCTCGACATATATGCAAATGAAGGAATACAGTAAACCCGCTGACAGGGGATTCACGGGTGTTTAGAATTCTTACCTCCCGTACTAGACTGGGGATGAACCGTTGTAGTCGACTCGGGCCACGATTCCTATGTCATGTACGAACCCGAGGGGCCGAGGTGATATCGTAATCACCGTCCTTCTCTGCAAACAGTTTGATATTTAATTTTACCCTTCCTTAGGGTTTAAAAATAAAAGAATGTCCAAATGCCCAAGTCCAAAGTCCAAAGAGTAAAGTGCAAATGAAAAACAAAATAAAAAAATTACAAGAATAGAGAAATCCGAATACAATCTAAAAAAAATAAACTCTTTTTTTTCTCTCTCTCTTTTATATAAAAAAAAAAACTTTCTTCTTACGCTCCTTTCGCTTTGCCTTTTACTCCAAGTCTTTAACTATTCACCAAAAGCTTTGGCACAATTTTCTTTCGCTCCAAATTCCAAATTCTGTAAGAAAAAGACAAAAAAAAAACGTAAAGAAGAACAAATAAAAAGTAAAAGTAAAAGTAAAAAATAAAAATAAAAAAAAATAAAAAAACCTAAAAAATAAAAAAATAAATCTAAAAACTCTAGCCTAAAGACAAGTCCGCGTCGGCGGCGCCAAAAATTGATGGTTATTTTCAATGATGTTGTAGTAAAAGGTTCTTTAAGACTTGTGAAAGAAATTTTTTTAGACTTAATTTTTAAAGCAAAAAGAAAACAATCTCAAAATAAAGTTTTGTAAAAATTATGGAGAGGCTGGAGCTAGGATTCCACCATTGGTCGATATTAGTGATTTAATAAAACAATAATTATGCAACTAAACATTCAAATTGATTCTAATAGTATTGCCTAGACATGTAGATTTTCAAAAGAATAGATGTTAATCCAAGCATAGAATATCAAAGCCTTAAAGCAAGCATATTCTATCAAGAGAAAATACACCTAACTAATCAAAATCATATAATCAATTTTTAGTTCAAAGCAAAATAATCATAATAGAGTTGTTATAATTAATTAAAAATAGAAATGTATCACTTTTACCGAAACAACGGATTCCTCCATAGCCCCAAAGATTGGGTTTAGTTCATCTTGATGAAAACACGCTCCAAAGTTGATTTCATTTCTCCAATAGGTGTTTACAAGGATGAAATATAGAGAAAATGGTTAAAACCGGGTGTTTGCGACGCACTCTTCTATGTCGATGTCACTGTAGCATGAAAGACAGTCTCGAAGGGTCTTAAGTTCTTCGTGTTCTTCCAGCAGCAGCGGAAAAGTTTTCTCTGCAACTCAAATTTCTCGACTCTGTGATGTTTTAACTCCTCCCCAAACTCTCTGTAACCCTTCTTCTCGACCCCAGCAACCTATTTATACACCTTTGGACCAAGAATAACTCCTCATTAATCCAAAAAATCTTCCCATTACTCGGAAGTGAATGAAAATATTCTCGGGATATATTCTTTACATTCTACCCTTCTCATACGTTCAATTGTTGCAGATACCCTACAATACACTCTTTTACACGTCCAAAGGTGAGTGAACAAGTTGTAGACACGCTCCAACTTTCCAAAACAATTCCAACAGAATCCCGTGAGTCTCTCCAATTTGGTTTCACTTCATTCCCAAGCACACAACCCAATTTTTGCGGTTTTAACACACATGCTAATCCTGTTTAGTCAAAATAGGATATTTCCAACCAACTCTGTCGATTGAATCTCCTTCAAACTCGTAAAAATTTTCTCTGCAAAATATCGGGTTTTCAAAACCCAAATTCCTGCCAAAACCTTGAATTTTAAATGGAGAAGAAGGTGTGCCCCTATCCAGATTAGGGGCGCCTTTATCAGCTGGGGCGTCCTAGGGTGCCCTTATCCAAAATGAGGGTGTTTTTATCACTTTTCTCCGGGGGTCCAAAAAGCACTTTTCAAGCAACTTTTTCGCATAAGTGTAATTCTCCAATAACACCTAAACAAGCATAAAAACACCAAAATTAGTACAAAAATCGAGACCAACAATAGAGACACTGAGGACAATTCAGACACAAAAATGTGTCTATCACCAGTAATTCATATCAGAACACGAAATCATCATAGTATATCCAATTGTATTTTTATGATACGATGATGATAATTGTACAGATGAACAAGTTTGTGACTGATGGTTGATCGAGATTTCTGAATTAGTAGGGATCATGCAAGGAATCATCTTACAACGATCTGTATTCCATTCACGATTATAAATGAACATCACGTTCTTTTTTGCTTCATCAGGCTGCAAGACAAGATGTACCCTCTTAGACAAAGAATCGCCCAGGCTGCAAATATTTGGTGGAAGCGATTCTATTTTTGAAAATTTATTATAAACACTAGTGGAAAAAAGCCATTTTAAGATAGTCAGAAAGTGTCGTATTAGCGAGATATAAGACACTTTGGAGATGCCGCTGAAAGTGTCGTAGATTTAGTGTCTTTTTATGGAACGACACTTTGAAGTTGACTCAGAATAAATTTTATTTACGATACTTTCAGTCTGTCGATAGGTACGATACCTAGATTACGTCGTAGATTTAATTTTATAATACAAAAATAATAATTAGCAATTCAGCTGAATTTTAAAGCCGATTCAGCTGAATTTCAAATCAAATCATATCTGTCTGCAGACTGGGATGAAATAAATCTGGATTAAACTCAAACTAAATAATTAAACTCGTATTAACCTGAAATAAATAAAACTTGGATTTATAAATTCAAATGGCCATTTAAATAAAAATCATTGTATTGGTTACACAATTCATAACTGAACTTAGTTTACATAAGAAAGTAAATAATCAAGTCTTGAATTCATACAAGTCATGTATCTAAGTTCTAAGGTTCATAAAGACACCTACAAACCAGTAAAATGAGATCCCGCCGAATGATAAAATGAGATACTGCTGAATGATGAACCGAGCCAAACCTACAACAAACAAAAGGTGTCAACATCACTGAAGTATGAAACAAGTGCGAAAAAATCATTGAAAAGTTAGTATACTATGATGAAAATTGAATCAAAGCACAACAAGTAAAGTGAAAAAGTACCCTGCATTTTCCAACATAAACCAATATATCAAAATCCTAAAGTGAATCATCATGGATACACGAACTGAATTGCAAGTAGAACATCAAGCCTGAACCTTTAGTGAAATCGCAAACTCCCTGGTGTACCTTGCGATTCACAAGTCCTAAAGTTCGAGGTTTCTTAAAGACTAGTTGATTAAACCATCAAAATAATGATCTGTCTGATGATGCACTATGCCTACACACTTGCGAATGGGAACATAATAAATTCAAATAAAAATTCATTATTGCAAGATTTCATTACTGAATTCAGTTAGCACCTGATTCAAAACTCAAAATACACTAAATTTAAACTCAAAATACATTAGTTTGATGGTTGTATGTTCTATATTTTCTATGAACCACTAGTGATTGTATGCAGGTTGAATCATTCAAGGTGATATACGTACTTCACCAACCATTTCTAGGCTTTGTATGCATCCTGGTAGCTAACTAGCATACTTCATTGATTCTAGGCTTTCTATGCATCCTACTAGATTGCCATTTTTGCATTTGACGTGAGTCTGCAAATCAACAATATGAAACAAAACTTAGTTCATGTATATACACACATGAAATCAGTACTACATCTAAAAAAACAGCTCTCAAAACTGGCCTTAACATTCTCAAAACTGACATTGAGAAATAACAATCCTTGCGGAATCAGGGAAAAATAATAAATGAGCAGGAATAGGCCAGGAAGTGCGCAGATAGGTGAATTATGTCTCACTAGTAAATCAGATAATATAAACTAGAGACAGGATGAAAGTAAACAATACCACGAGAAGCTATAAGTGGTGGGCACAAAACATTGGAAGTTGAGGATCTCTTCTACTAACCACTCCATGGGAACAACTTCACACCCACTATACACATCACTCCCAATTTGGAATGTCTTCTGCCTTATACTGCACATATTTTTATATCAATTGCAGAAAATGTACGACCAAGTAATCAATGCTAAAAGGTGAATAATAGTTACCAACTATACATCTGATTTTCTTTTATTCTCGTGGCTATGGTGAGGAAATAAATTCCAAGCAATTGAAGCTTCCTTTTGTTTATAAAGAATCGTTGTCTTAGAAATCTGTCCATGAGGATTAAACATAAAAACACTGTCTCCAAATTGAGCTCCCTCAGACCTGATTCCTGCACAATTTAGTTCATTCTTTAATGTGATGAAAATAAAGATATTAGAGGTTAACTAGACTACAATTAACTACTAATTACAAAATAGACCAACATCTGTTATATATCTAATTAACTATATTGATTTCCTCTGCGGAAGAAGAAAGTCTCCAAACGACGTTGTCGAGTAATAATCTTTGAAGTAATCACTAAGAGTCACATGATTTCTTTCCCCACTCCTAAATTTGGTGCAACTATCTTCATGATTTTCATCAACAAATCTCAAAACTGAAAATCAAATCAAATAGTAAACAAAGTTCAAATTTGAAAAGTATTGACATAGATCAGAGATTAAGATCAGAAAAGTATTAACAAATTTATAACTTAGGTATTGAAATATTCAAACTAAAGTACATTTTTTATCTAGGAGAACAAAAATTACCTAGCAACGAACTGGCGATAACCAACATGGAAAATCAGACTTTCCTTTTTATTTGGTAGGAGCATCAAGGTGTCGTGTTTCTTTACTCTTCATAGCAGAAAAATCAAGTTGCTTAAATTCTGAAGGAACCTCATTTACAAAGAATATAAAGATATGATAATTGTCCTGTAAGATTAACAAGTATTGCGAACTTGTACCTCGTAATTTTGGTGTAGCTAGCTAAAAAACTAGAAATAAATATGTAAAGAGAATCTCCAATTGGCAAAAAGTAGATTGAGTTTATCTATCTGAGAAAGAAAAAAAGCCAAAACTTTTAGTGAAAGATCACTGAAATGACAGTAAAGCATTAGCTGAAAAACCAGAGTGAACCCATACCTTAAAACATATGTAATGGTTTCATCCCCAGGGGAAACTTTAAGTTTCTTGCTCAAGTAAGAGAGTATGCATTCTAATATAAACTACATGTAATACAATCTTGGTCAGAATATGGAATGCCTGCAAACATAAATATCGCTTGCGCCACCTACCATACCTGTAAAGAGAAGTCGTCATTCAACATTGAGATAAATGATTACTTTCGTACAATACTCACTCAAGGAAAGCAAACAAGACACATAACCTTTATAAGTATCAGCTTCAGAAAGCTCATCCTTAATCATCACAAACTCTTCTATATTAATCATCATCTTCCAGTGTCATCCTTGAATTGTGGACATGTAACAACCAACAATGGGAACAAAATCACCAAGTATACATATGTGCCAAAATTGTAGTAAATAAAAATTTGAAGTACTGAGACAATGATGCCAAAGTAAAGAAAACAAGTATCTGAAAAACTTGAAGTATTTGGACAGGAACATATATGCTTATCATCGTTATAACCGTGGGCCTATGCTTATGAAAAACACACAAGAGTTAGGATATATACTATGAAACACTTAAAAGACAATTAGATTCTTTTGGGAATTGTGAGATTATACGTGAGAATAATCATGCCAATGAAACAAAGAAAGCACATTTGTTCTTGAATTCAATCTTATGTGCTTTTCTTAGACCACTATAACCTTTAACAGTAACAAGCTACTCAAACCTATAACTTCATAGACCTTAAGAATTATACATAAATTTCTCATATAGATCTTTAACTTTGGTAAACAATTTCTGGTATTGGACTCTTAAGTAGCAGATTTACCACATAAAAAGAATCGAAAAAAGCATAATGTTGTTTCAAATAACTAGTTAACTTCCTTCCGATAAAAACAAAGTGACATTCAAGGGGTTAAAACAAACCTTCAATATCTTATTTAGGTGTCTTTAATCCCAAACCAACTTTATTACATTATCGATTTCCTCCCTTTCAAGGAGGATTTCACTTCTCAGATACTTTCGAGCTACATATAAAAAATCATTGAATCAGTAAGAACACACATAAACATATCAAAGACAAAGCATTAGTCAAATGAAAGATTTTGTTCTTATCACCATTGGAAAACCTTAAGTTTCTTCAAATAATCCTTCTATATATGTACCAATCAAAAAATACAAACCCAATTGAAATCAACATTCGATAAAGAGGATCTACAAATTTAAAACAGAAAATAAACACTTTGAACCTTACATCAAAATCCAATATACATTAATTAGAGTTTCATAAAGCTAAAAAAAAAAAAGATAGACGGAGACTGAGATTGGTGAGATGCAATACATGTTCATACATGGTTAAGTATTCTTAATCAACTCCATCATCTAAACCAAATTCTTTTTCTTATCCACCTCTCTGTAAAACATCCATCTGACCTAAAAACAAAAATCATTAGAAAGTTACTAACAACTGAAAATCATATAAGCAATTAGAGTATATGAAATATCTAGAAAAATTAACCCCAGATCCAAAAAGAATGGGTTATTATCTTTGTAAGAAACACCTTTAATCACCAAAAAAATCTGAAAACCAAAACCCCTAACGACGAGAACGATAGACTAGGGTTTTGTTTGTATCAATCGAAAAATTAAGGTTAAAGTTCACCGATCAAAAATAAATTAAAAGAAAGTTTATCACCTTTAGTTGATTATTTAGAGATGAAGATTCAGAGGAAGAGAAGAGAAGAGAGGATAATTAGAGAGTGTTTTTTTCTCTCTGAAAGAAACTGCAGAAGAGAAGAGAGCGGCGGAAGAGAGAGACGAGCAAACATTTGTTTTGTGTCGTTTCATTATGTCTCAGATAACCCTTTTTCCCACTAGTGAAAAATCCCCTTAGACATTAGTTATACACATTTTTGATTCTTTTCAAATCAATAATATGAGAAGTATTGATATATTGTTGCAAGCATCAATGGTATGAGAAATATTCAACATATAATAAATTTGGACATACATGTTCTCATGGCTACAGTTAACTAATGGAAGACAAACAAAAAAAATGAAATGTTTCTCTCTCCCTGCATCTGTGTAGATAAGTCTATGAGAGATTTTTCTGTGGGACCACAGAAACAATACTATTCATATGTCGTTCTATGAGTTAACTAAAGTCCAGTCAGAACGACATCCTAACTTTAGTCAGCAACGCATTTTGTACATTGTTTCGGTTTTTTGTATCACGATATTTGTTTTGTGTCGTTTCATTATGTCTCAGATAACCCCTTTCCCACTAGTGAAAATCCCCTGAGACATTAGTTATACACATTTTTGTGCGATTCTTTTGTAGAATCAATAATATGAGAAGTATTGATATATTGTTGTCATTCTTTTGCAGCATCAATGGTATGAGAAATACTGTGTTACAACATCAAAAATAATAAATTTGGACATACATGTGAAGAATATGAAAGCGCTCAAGGATGGCTACAGCAGAAGGGATTTCACATGTAGTTAATCAATTGTCTATGGAATAGTTTAGGAACTTAACGTTTGTACAATTGAGATAACAAGTGGTATTTTTCATTTTTAGCCCTAATTGAATAAATGTTATTCTCAAATTTGATCTGTTTGACATTCTATTTTTTGTAGTATGATATTGGTGTACATTGAGACAAATCTAAGCTATACGGTTAGTTTCAGGGGAACTTGATGCTGATCTGCCGGAAAGATTTCTAAATTTAGTTAACAACATCAGTAATGTACACTTGATTCAAAACATCAACAATGGATATTGTCTAAGCTTTTATAGGAAACTCTTCTTTGAAATTTAATCCTTTTAAGCTTATGTGTACTACAGATGAATTATTCTAACCGTAGTTATACAAATCTAGCTACTTTTGAGGCTAATAGAAGCTAATTAAGCATTTTTTTCCTTTCCGTTCGAAACAGTATGAATGAATTCCGTTAACGATTATACAAGCATTTAATTTGTGGGCTTTGAGGTTTGTCTATTTAATGAATATAAGAAACTAATTTGTTTATTGTTGTCAGTGTTATTTATTACTAACATAATGAAGTGAGACAGATTTTATATTTGGCAGGAAGACTGTGAGCATCTGATAGCTTGGTATTTGTACCATAAGTAAAAATGCCTCATAATGCGCCAAATTGGTACTTAAGTCATCTATTGTCCCTCATCCAAGCCTGCTAACCAGTCAACCGTAGAAGCCCACCAGCCTGCCCAGTATTACATAAAGTCAATGCCCGATCAATGGTCAAGGTCAATGCCCGGTCAAGGTCAATGGTCAAAGTCAACCATCAGTCAATGTCAAGGCCGTGTTGCCGATGATGCTTCCATGCAGTTTCTACTCATGATGCCAGCGGTGCTGCCAACTAATTCCCAGCTAAATACTCTATCACACTGCTAACCAGTCTCTACCTTTGCTGCTAGCCAGCCTCCATCTATGCTTCCAGACATTATGCATGTCAGCCATTCAATCCAGTCTGCCAACCATCATCCATCCATACTGCCAGCCATTATTCCTGTCAACCATCAATCTAGTCTGCCAGCATGCAGAATTAACTATGGAGGCATGAATGAGCAGTTTCATGCGAATTAATTCAGGAGGCATGAATGAGCAGTTTCATGCAGAATTAACATGGAGGCATGCAGTATTAATTACAGCAGTTTCATGCAGAATTGAACATGCAATATTAATTCCAGCAGTTTCATACAGAATTGAAGATGGAGGCATGAATGAGCAGTTAATGCCATTTAGGTTTATATTGAAATTAGATATTGAACTGTATAAATAGGGAGGAGCAGAAATCATTGAAGGAGGGTAGCAAATAGAGAAAAAGACACACTGTAATACAAATATCAATAAAATATTTCTCCCCAAGGGGACTCGTCCGTGGATGTAGGCAAACCATGCCGAACCACATAAAATCTGCGTCTCATTTCTTTATTCTGGCTTCATGTTTTTAACCCTGTTTCCATCAACCACACCAAAATCATCGTGTTTAGTGCCTGGAAATATTTCAGGGCCCAAACATTGGTGCCGACTAAGGGAATTACGAAAAAAGGAATCGTGTTTTCCCATTGAGAAAAGTTGTACAAAATGCTTCAAAATCGTGTTCGTGAAAAAGCAGTTTAAACGTCTTGAAAAATCACTGTCGCAGTCCAGTTTTGATCACAATTGCAGTAATACAGATAATCGCAGTTACTGAAGTCCAGTTGGCCGAAACTGCTGTAGTCCAGATTCGTTGTTCAAGATCTGCTAAAACTATTACCTTCGGTTACTAATTAAACTGCATCACTACAAAGACCGATGAAACCGCTCTCAAGACGTTTGGTCCACGATAAAAGATAGCGTAAAAATATCATCAAAATTGTTGCCGGATATTCGATCTGCAACATGGCTGGGTCCAGCTTTGATTTCAATCACTGCAGTCCAGCTGATCGCATCTGCTGCAGCCTTGTTAATCACAGTTACTGCAGTGCAGTTGAACGCAACTACTGCAGTCCAACATCGCAGTCGGAAGCCACCAAAGCCAACTCACTGCAAAAATCACCAAGATTGTTGTCAGGATGTTCGATCTGCAACATGTTCAAGTCCAAAGTTCAAAAAAAAAAAAAAGGCCAAAGCCGGCAGCCAACCAAGAAAAAGATAGTAGTTTACACTGTTACAAAAGTTTTGAGGGAAAAGGTAACAGTTCAGAAAATATGTCACCAAAGGTTAGAAGAAAAGATCAAAGTTTAGAAAACCTTTGCAAGAAGGCTTGAAAGAAAAGAAAACTGTTTCTCAAAGCTGTCACCAAATGTACAGAGGAAAGATCACTGTTCGTGAAAACCGTGGCGAAAAGTTTCAAATCCAAAAAAAAAAAAAAACTGCCGGCCAATGCTGGTGGCAATCCAGCGGAAGCCGCTCAACGGTGCTGTTAACCCATGTCATAATTCTGTTCACCCACATTAAGTTGTGCCGCACACGTCATAGGTGTCCATCACCCACGTCAGTTTCCGTCACCCATATTTAGTTTCTGTCACCAACTTTAGCGGTTACAGTCACCTACTTCAGTTTATTATCACCCACCAACTTTAGCGGTTACAGTCACCTACTTCAGTTTATTATCACCCACGTCATAGACAGTTGTACCCAGATGTTGTGGTATATTGACCCGATTTAGAGTGAGGACAAATAATTTTGTCTGAGGTGTTGTTGAGGGGGAGGTGGATGTTTATAATATGATGGGTTACATTGTTGGGGAGGTTGCTCAGTTGATCGTCATTCCAGTTATGGGAGATGGGGTCGATTAAGTCTGCGACATATTGGATAGGTCGCATTGGATTAGATCAAGGTTTTGAAATTAGGGTATCCAATTTGTTTGGATAGGGGTATCCGAACCATTTCCTATTTGGTGAAATATATGATTTTTGACAGTAGGTATGAGAGATGCCATTTGTCTCCATTGTGGGATGGTACCTTGCAATATCGGTTGATGGTGGAGGTATTTCTCGTTAAAGAGGCTTGAGAAAATGGAATGTGGTTGGTCTTGAATATTCCAAAAAAAATTCATGAAAAGAGCTTCGTTGCGATGTCTAATCTTCCTGATACCTAGCCCACCCTCCGCTATTGTCTTGTTTAGCTTATTCCATCCTAATGGATATAGCTTTTGGATCGAAGAATCGTGACCCCGGAAAAAATTCCTGGTGATCCGATCAATTTGGTTTTTAACATGGGTGGGGTCCGTGGGGAAAAGTTGAGTTTGGATGAGGTGATTTGTGGTTGGCTTTAAGGAGGTTTTTATTGGGGTAAGGCATTTTGTGATCCATCCTTGTGCTTTGCTTTCGAATCTCTGTATTAGCGGTTCAATGATGTGACTTGAGGTTCTCCCATGTTTGAATTGAAATTCTAAGTATAAAGGTGGGATTGATGTAGTCGGCATGCCGAAGAATTGGTGAAGGTTATCTGTGTGATGTTGTTGTAGTCTTGGGCGGTGAATGATGGTTGATTTTGTTACGTTGATCATTTGACCCGCTGAAGAGCCGTATGATTGAAAAATTCTTTGGAAGTGATTATTACTTTCTTAGGTAGCTGTGTATGTGATGAGCAAATCATCTGCATACATTAAGTGTAGGATGGGAGGTGCCTTTTTTTGAATTTCGGATACCTTGAATCATATTTTTTGCTTCTATTTTGGAAAGATTTGTTGAAAGAATTTCGGCACAGATGATGAAAATGTAGGAAGATATGGGATCACCTTGTTTTATGCCACTGGTAGGAGTAAGGAATCCATACGGTGTTCCATTGTCGTTGACTGAGTAAGTTACCGATTCGATACAGAGCATGATATATTCTACAAATATTGATGGAAAACGTAATTTTGTAAAAGCCTTTTTGATGAATCCCCAGTCAAGGATATCATAAGCTTTTTGGATGTCAAGTTTGAGAACTATTTTGGGGTTTTTAGTGGTTTTTAGACAGTTTTACCCGGATGCAGTGTTATATTGACCCGATTTAGAGTGAGGACAAATAATTTTGTCTGAGGTGTTGTTGAGGGGGAGGTGGATGTTTATAATATGATGGGTTACATTGTTGGGGAGGTTGCTCAGTTGATCGTGATTCCAGTTATGGGGGATGGGGTCGATTAAGTCTGCGACATATTGGATAGGTCGCATTGGATTAGATCAAGGTTTTGAAAGTAGGGTATCCAATTTGTTTGGATAGGGGTATCCAAACCCTTTCCTATTTGGTGAAATATATGATTTTTGATAGTAGGTATGAGAGATGCCTTTTGTTTCCATTGTGGGCTGGTACCTTGCAATATCGGTTGATGGTGGAGGTATTTCTCGTTAAAGAGGCTTGAGAAAATGGAATGTGGTTAGTCTTGAATATTCCAAAAAAAATTCATGAAAAGAGATTCGTTGGAATGTCTAATATTCCTGATACCTAGCCCACCCTCCGCTATTGTCTTGTTTAGCTTGTTCCTTCCTAATGGGTATAACTTTTGGATCGAAGAATCGTGACTCCAGAAAAAATTCCTGGTGATCCGATCAATTTGGTTTTTAACATGGGTAGGGTCTGTGAGGAAAAGTTGAGTTTGGATGAGGTGATTTGAAGTTGGCTTTAAGGAGGTTTTTATTGGGGAAAGGAATTTTGTGATCCATCCTTGTGCTTTGCTTTAGAATCTCTGTATTAGCGGTTCAAAGATGTGACTTGAGGTTCTCCCATGTTTGAATTGAAATTCTAAGTATACAGGTGGGATTGATGTAGTCGGCATGCCGAAGAATTGGTGAAGGTTATCTATGTGATGTTGTTGTAGTCTTGGGCGGTGAATGATGGTTGATTTAGTTGCGTTGATAATTTGAACCGCTGAAGAGCCGTATGATTGAAAAATTCTTTGGAAGTAATTATTACTTTCTTAGGTAGTTGTGTATGTGATGAACAAATTATCTGCATACATTAAGTGTAGGATGGGAGGTGCCTTTTTCGAAATTCGGATACCTTGAATCATATTTTTTTCTTCCAGTTTGGCAAGATTTGTTGAAAAAAATTCGGCACAGATGATGAAAATGTAGGAAGATATGGGATCACCTTATCTTATGACACTGGTAGGAGCAATGAATCCACACGGTGTTCCATTGACTTTGACTGAGTAAGTTACCGATTTGATACAGAGCATGATATATTCTACAAATATTGATGGAAAATGTAATTTTGTAAAAGCCTTTTTGATGAATCCCCGGTCAAGGCTATCATAAGCTTTTTGGATGTCAAGTTTGAGAACTATTTTGGGGTTTTAGTGGTTTTTAGACAATTGTACCCGGATGCTGAGGTATATTGACCCGATTTAGGGTGAGGACAAATAATTTTGTCTGAGGTGTTGTTGAGGGGGAGGTGGATGTTTATAATATGATGGGTTACATTGTTGGGGAGGTTGCTCAGTTGATCGTGATTCCAGTTATGGGAGATGGGGTCGATTAAGTCTGTGACATATTGGATAGGTTGCATTGGATTAAATCAAGGTTTTGAAAGTAGGGTATCCAATTTGTTTGGATAGGGGTATCCAAACCATTTCCTATTTGGTGAAATATATGATTTTTGACAGTAGGTCTGAGAGATGCCTTTTGCTTCCATTGTGGGCTGGTACCTTGCAATATCGGTTGATGGTGGAGGTATTTCTCGTTAAAGAGGCTTGAGCAAATGGAATGTGGTTGGTATTGAATATTCCAAAAAAAAATTCATGGAAAGAGCTTCGTTGCGATGTATAATCTTCCTGATTCCTAGCCCACCCTCCGCTATTTTCTTGTTTAGCTTGTTCCATCATAATGGGTATAGCTTTTGGATCGAAGAATCGTGACCCCAGAAAAAATTCCTGGTGATCCGATCAATTTGGTTTTTAACATGGGTAGGGTCCGTGGGGAAAAGTTGAGTTTGGATGAGGTGATTTGAGGTTGGCTTTAAGGAGGTTTTTATTGGGGTAAGGCATGTTGTGATCCATCCTTGTGCTTTGCTTTCGAATCTCTGTATTAGCGTTTCAAAGATGTGACTTGAGGTTCTCTCATGTTTGAATTGAAATTCTAAGTATACAGGTGGGATTGATGTAGTCGGCATGCCGAAGAATTGGTGAAGGTTATCTATGTGATGTTGTTATAGTATTGGGCGGTGAATGATGGTTGATTTTGTTGCGCTGATAATTTGACCCACTGAAGAGCCGTATGATTGAAAAATTCTTTGGAAGTGATTTTTACTTTCTTAGGTAGCTGTGTATGTGATGAGAAAATCATCTTCATACATTAGGTGTAGGATGGGAGGTTCCTTTTTTGAAATTTGGATACCTTGAATCATATTTTTTGCTTCCAGTTTGGCAAGTTTTGTTGAAAGAATTTCGGCACAGATAATAAAAATGTAGGAAGATATGGGATCACCTTGTCTTGTGCCACTGGTAGGAGTAATGAATCCATACGGTGTTCCATTGACTTTAACTGAGTAAGTTACTGATTTGACACAGAGCATGATATATTCTACAAATATTGATGGAAAACGTAATTTTGTAAATGCCTTTTTGATGAATCCCCAGTCAAGGCTATCATAAGCTTTTTGGATGTCAAGTTTGAGAACTATTTTGGGGGTATTAGTGGTTTTTAGACAGTTGTACCCGGATGTTGTGGTATATTGACCCGATTTAGAGTGAGGACAAATAATTTTGTCTGAGGTGTTGTTGAGGGGGAGGTGAATGTTTATAATATGATGGGTTACATTGTTGGGGAGGTTGCTCAGTTGATCGTGATTCCAGTTATTGGGGATGGGGTCGATTAAGTCTACGACATATTGGATAGGTCGCATTGGATTAGATCAAGGTTTTGAAAGTAGGGTATCCAATTTGTTTGGATAGGGGTATCCAAACCCTTTCCTATTTGGTGAAATATATGATTTTTGACAGTAGGTATGAGAGATGCCATTTGTTTCCATTATGGGATGGTACCTTGCAATATCGGTTGATGTTTGAGGTATTTCTCGTTAAAGAGGCTTGAGCAAATGGAATGTGGTTAGTCTTGAATATTCCAAAAAAAATTCATGAAAAGAGCTTCGTTGGGATGTCTAATCTTCCTGATACCTAGCCCACCCTCCGCTATTGTCTTGTTTAGCTTGTTCCATCCTAATGGGTATAACTTTTGGATCGAAGAATCGTGACCCCAGAAAAAATTCCTGGTGATCCGATCAATTTGGTTTTTAACATGGGTAGGGTCTGTGAGGAAAAATTAAGTTTGGATGAGGTGATTTAAGGTTGGCTTTAAGGAGGTTTTTATTGGGGTAAGGCATTTTGTGATCCATCCTTGTGCTTTTCTTTCAAATCTCTGTATTAGCGGTTCAAAGATGTGACTTGAGGTTCTCCCATGTTTGAATTGAAATTCTAAGTATACAAGTGGGATTGATGTAGTCGGCATGCCAGAGAATTGGTGAAGGTTATCTATGTGATGTTGTTGTAGTCTTGGGCGATGAATGATGGTTGATTTTGTTGCGTTGATAATTTGAATCGCTGAAGAGCCGTATGATTGAAAAATTCTTTGGAAGTAATTATTACTTTCTTAGGTAGTTGTGTATGTGATGAGCAAATTATCTTCATACATTAAGTGTAGGATGGGAGGTGCCTTTTTTGAAATTCGGATACCTTGAATCATATTTTTTGCTTCTAGTTTGGCAAGATTTGTTGAAAAAATTTCGGCACAGATGATGAAAATGTAGGAAGATATGGGATCACCTTGTCTTATGCCACTGGTAGGAGTAATGAATCCATACGGTGTTCCATTGACGTTGACTGAGTAAGTTACCGATTTGATACAGAGCATGATATATTCTACAAATATTGATGGAAAACGTAATTTTGTAAAAGCATTTTTGATGAATCCCCAGTCAAGTTATCATAAGCTTTTTGGATGTCAAGTTTGAGAACTATTTTGGGGTTTTTAGTGGTTTTTAGACAGTTGTACCCGGATGTTGTGGTATATTGACCCGATTTAGAGTGAGGACAAATAATTTTGTCTAAGGTGTTGTTGAGGGGGAGGTGGATGTTTATAATATGATGGGTTACATTGTTGGGGAGGTTGCTCAGTTGATCGTGATTCCAGTTATGGGAGATGGGGTCGATTAAGTCAGCGACATATTGGATAGGTCGCATTGGATTAAATCAAGGTTTTGAATGTAGGGTATCCAATTTGTTTGGATAGGGGTATCCAAACCCTTTCCTATTTGGTGAAATATATGATTTTTGACAGTAGGTATGAGAGATGCCATTTGTTTCCATTGTGGGATGGTACCTTGCAATATCGGTTGATGGTGGAGGTATTTCTCATGAAAGAGGCTTGAGAAAATGGAATGTGGTTGGTCTTGAATATTCCAAAAAAAAATCATGAAAAGATATTCGTTGAGATGTCTAATCTTCTTGATCCCTAGCCCACCCTCCGCTATTGTCTTGTTTAGCTTGTTCCATCCTAATGGGTATAACTTTTGGATTGAAGAATCGTGACCCCATAAAAAATTCTTGGTGATCCGATCAATTTGGTTTTTAAAATGGGTAGGGTCGGTGGGGAAAAGTTGAGTATGGATGAGGTGATTTGAGGTTGGCTTTAAGGAGGGTTTTATTGGGGTAAGGCATTTTGTGATCCATCCTTATGCTTTGCTTTCGAATCTCTGTATTAGCGGTTCAAAGATGTGACTTGAGGTTCTCCCATGTTTGAATTGAAATTCTAAGTATACAGGTGGGATTGATGTATTCGGCATGCCGAAGAATTGGTGAAGGTTATCTATGTGATGATGTTGTAGTCTTGGGCGGTGAATGATGGTTGATTTTGTTGCGTTGATAATTTGAACCGCTGAAGATCCGTATGATTGAAAAATTCTTTGGAAGTGATTATTACTTTCTTAGGTAGCTGTGTATGTGATGAGCAAATCATCTGCATACATTAAGTGTAGGATGGGAGGTGCCTTTTTTGAAATTCGGATACCTTGAATCATATTTTTTGCTTCAAGTTTGGCAAGATTTGTTGAAATAATTTCGGCACAGATGATGAAAATATAGGAAGATATGGGATCACCTTATCTTATGCCACTGGTAGGAGTAATTAATCCATACGGTGTTCCATTGACTTTGACTGAGTAAGTTACCGATTTGATACAGAGCATGATATATTCTACAAATATTGATGGAAAACGTAATTTTGTAAAAGCCTTTTTGATGAATCCCCAGTCAAGGCTATCATAAGCTTTTTGGATGTCAAGTTTGAGAACTATTTTGGGTTTTTAGTGGTTGATGATGTTTTGATGTGATGAAATAGTTCACTGGCAATAGTGATGTTCTCATGTATTGATCTCTTAGGGACGAAAGCACTTTGATATGGACTTATTAAGAAAGGTAGAAGAGGACGAAAGTGATTGACTAGGATTTTTGAGATGATTTTGTAGGTGACATTGCAGAGGCTAATAGGTCTGAATTAGGATTTTTTTGTTGGGTTGTCTACTTTTGGGATAAGAGTGATGTTTGTATGATTCATCAGAGGGTGGATGTTAAAATTATCAAAAAAACTACGAACCATAGCAATTAATTGAAGATGAGTGGTGTCCCAGAAAACTTTAAAAAACTTACTCGTGTATCCATCCGGACCAGGAGCACTTTCAGAGTTGATAAAGAACAATGCTTTCTTGATTTACTTTAGCGTTCTGGTTGCCAAACTCCGGTCACATTGTGATGGTGTCAATCTTGGAGCTATGTCTTCAAAGAGTTCCTCGTCCAGAGTTGTGTTTGGGGCCTATATTGACTGGTGAAATGATCAAGGATGATTTGGATCACTTAATATTTTTCACTAACCCAGTTGTTTTGCTGATCCTGTAATTTTTTTATGTTGTTGCGGCTCCGGTGTATGGTTCCCTTGGTATGGAAGAAGGTTGTATTATTGTCTCCCGATTGGAGCCATTGAATTCTGGACCTTTGCTGCAAGTATGTTGCATGACATTGAAGTAAGGTTAGGTGATGATTGCGTAGCTCCTTTTCGCGATTTATCCAAAAATTTAGTTCTTCTCCGATGTGGATAGCACATTGATGTTGAGGCATTTTTATTTGTGATTTAGATTTGCGAATTAACTTTGGAAGATGACCGAAAGTGTCTTTGTTCCATTCCATTAGTGTTTTTCCCGTTGTGATTAACCTGAGTTGAAGACCCACAGTAGAATCTGAGTCACTTTGTTGTGTCCAGGTGGTTTCGACTATTTGCTTGAGGTGCGGATGTGTCAGCCATAGATGCTCAAACTTATAATTTTTTCCCTTAGCCAGTCGATTTCTTTGGTGTGTAGTAGGATAGGTGCGCGATCCGATGCAATCCTTGGAAGATGGGTGACCACTACATGCGGGGTTCTCCATTCGCTAGTGTTGGGTTGCAATTGCTTTATCTAGGCCTTTCCATGATGTTGTCTTGACCATGTTGGTTGTTTGTCCAAGTGAATGGATCTCCTTGAAATCCTAGATCGATAAAACCCATTTGGTCGATCATTGTTAGGAACGATTGAGTCTGACTATAAGTGACTTGTCTGCCACTTTTTTCTCCGATTGATCCATTATGTCATTAAAGTCCCCTATTAGGAGCCAAGGAGTTGAGTTGTTGGTATTTGGGAAGATGGTTGGGAAATCTATCCTAAAATCTATTCTTGCATCTGGACGAGGAGGTCGTAGATGCCGGTACATAGCCACGTTTGTGCTGGGCCAGGTGGAGTAATGATGACGTGAATGTAACTCTGGGACTGGAGAAGAACCCGGATGTTTATGTTGTTCCCCATAAGACATGGTCCACCTCTACGACCTACTTTAGGAACAAAGGTTAAGTTTTGAAATTGAAGCGATCGAGCAAGATTTGACATATGCCGGTCATTTGCTAAAGTTTCTGAAAGGAATAGGATATCGGGTTTATGCGATACTAGGCCCTATAGGTGTTGAATTGAAGTTCAATTGTTGATGCCTTGGCAATTCCAGGCTAGAATGTTCATCTTGGGCCTAGAACTGCTTTGGGCTTGGGTGAATTTTAGTGGTAGGGTGTGAGCAATCTATATGAATCGTTTTTTTGGACCATGGTTTTTTAGTGGCAAGTTCGATTAGTTGCAAAAAACATTTCCCAACCGAACATAAGTTCGGTTAGTTGCAAAAAATATTTCCCAACCGAATTTATGTTCGGTTAGTTGCAAAAAACATTTCACACTGAACATAAGTTCGGTTAGTTGCAAAAAACTTTTCCCAACCGAACCTTATTTCGATGACGTCGCAAAAAACATTTCCCAACCGAACACGTCGCTAGGAAAAAAAAAACCATGACCCCAAAAAATCCATGATCTATATAGTTAAATACATTATCCTCAAAAGTATCAAAAAAAAATTGAGCTCAATACAAGTTAAGATTAAGAAAAATACCAAAAAACTAGATTACCAAGCCAGTTTACGTAAGATGCTAAAAAAATCTAAAATAAAGCCCGACAAGCATCTCAATTTTAGCAATAATGCTTAATAATAAAGAATCTAGTAATGCATGCATAATGGGCTCGAATATTCCTAAATTTCACTTTTGCAAGGATGATCCTTGTATAACCAAGTTGTCCACGGAAAAATTAGTCTGATTGTTGCAATCTTTAAACATGATATGCGTAACATTTCTCCTCTTGACTAAACCGCCGAAGATAGTGCGCGCCCATTTACATAGGCCATTATAATCACTTGTGAGTCAGAATTTACCATCATCAATGTAAAAGAATATTCAATACATTGTTCTTATGAAGAAATAATCCCTAACATTTCTAAAATAAAATTTATAGCTACACCAATGGCATATTGACATCAACATCTGCTCCAAGCACATCACCAGGGGTATTTCTACTAATTAAATCAAAATCCTGCGGAACCTAGATTACACTTTATTATTCCATCACAATAAACTAGTACATATCCTTCTTCATTTAATCTAAATTCACACCTAACAATCCAACCATTTACACTCTTTTGTAACAAATGTCAAAAAACTACAAAACTGACACATTATAAACATTATTTCTCTGACACCCTTTCCTTCTATAACCTCCCTAATGAGTTCATTGGTTTACTCTTTGGTGAAGGCTTGTAACTGTTGGAAATTACTGGGCTGCAATGGAGATGAAAACAGAAACAGATTGTGGTTGTACTCTAAAACTTTCAAGGCTCTGGATGATTTCTTTTAGACAAATATTTCTACCCTCCCAACGAATTGGCGATTGCAACAGGTATGTGAAATAATGCCTTCAGGATACAATGAAAGCCCTACAACCGGAAATTGGATTCAAGGTTTGCACCCCTTGACCCAATCAAGAACACATGTAAAACAGATTCTGATGATGCTTTGATTAAGAAAGAAAAACAGAAGAGATTTTCGATTGATATGAAAACGACTCTGGGAGATGCTACTTATAGGGTTTTTCACGTCTGTTGGAAACAGACAAGTTTCTCTTCACGAAACGTCAGGTCCCTTCATCAACAGACATTAATGGTGTCTGTTGGATTTAGAATTTTCTGGAAACGTTTTCTAACGGTCCAAACAGTTACGTATAAAAAAATTCTTCCGGGGGCTACGCCCTCCAGGACCCCCTTCGTAGCGCAATTGAAAATATTCCAACAGTAACGTCATGCTAGCTAACTTCCTCAAAACACCTTTTACTTCTCATGTCACTGCGGCACGTAGTGAACTCGGTTCTTGGCCATATTTTAAACTACTGCCGAGAATCGGGATCACGAAAACCTTGGACGCAAAAAAAAAGTTGAATCACTTCACCATATGGTACAACAACAATTTGAAGCACTTCACCTGGATTTTCCATTTCAAATGGAATATCATTTTGGAGGCGCAAATTGCAGACCTAAATAAAAGAGGGATTTTGTTTGTGTATAATTTCGACTCTTTGTGATTGGAATGTGAAATATGGTTTTCGGTTGATTGCATGTACTATTTACACCCTAAATAACGTGGTCTACCAAAATCTAAAGTGTGTAACTATATGAAAAAGAGAAATTTGATGTTTAAAAAACGAAAAAGTAATAAAAACACAGTATTAAACCAGTCCAGGTCTATCACAAAAATAAAAAGATAAATGAACAGTAAAACCGTAACCCACATCTTTTTAAAATTCCCCGGGGCCCCCAAACTGTGAGGACTTGGTTTTGGGGGAGTTTTTTCCCCGGTACGTGTAGCAGCCCTGATCACAAAATTACAGTAGTAACTCAAAATTGACAAGACAGAAGACAAGCCAACCCAAGCAACAGGGTAATTAATTTACTTTCAGAGGCGTGCAAGCACAAGCTTCAAGGTGTGCCTGCCCTGCACTTTATGCTGTACCAAAAATGGTGTACCATTTTCAAGCGTGCAAGCACAAGCTTGAAAAGTCTAATGGTGGACCATTTGTTTGTGACCTTTTCTTTTTTTTTATAAGAAAATCTTAGGCCTAGACAGGCACTAAGAATGGTACACAAAGTTGTTGTTAGCATTTGCAGAGTATGAGCCTCTCTGACCGCCAACCTTGTTTTTACAGTAGACAGCTAAATGAAAAGTATCCAAATTTTGATTACGCTTAATGAGTTGAAGATTTAATAACACAAAAGATATGGGATTGATATCCATATTAGTATTATGGATTTCTTGGACCATGCTTCTTTCATAATAAGGTAGGTGAAATCTCCCTTGGATTGCTTCATTGTAGAGGAACTTGAATCAATCTAAAATTTCCATTGACTCAGCGGATATAGCTATATTGATGTGCTTCATCTCCTTGGCCCATTGAAAAGCTAGGTATGATCCTCATGTGGCTCCCCTTTCTCCATAGTATCCTGTATATCCTCTAGAATCAATTGTGTTTCCTGCAAAATCTGTCATAATTAGTTCATTGTGATAAATGGAGTTTTCAGAGTCATATAAAGTGCATATGACTCTGAAAACTCAGAGTCAAAAGATTTTTTCAACATTCCAAGTATAGTTGGAATTTCCATGTTGCAGCTCAGTAGCAGTTTCCTTAGGTAAGAGAGGAAAGTTGTTAAGCATATGATCAGGTATATTATGTATTCTGTTGTAACTGCATAGATGTTGCTTAATCCTGAGAACAATATTCCCCACATGAGGCTCTATTTGTTTAAAGATAAAATCACATTTGGCTTTCCAAATGTACCAGCAAGTAGTAGCATAGGTGCTACTGTCAATATTTCCCAGTTGAATCCAGGAGTTCAACCAGTCAATAAAGATGGTGTTGTTATCAAATAGATTATGATAGCTGCCAATAATTTCCTGCCACACCATAGTAGCAGTGGTGCAATTGAGGAACATGTGTGACATGGTTTCTTCTTCCCCACTATTGCAAACAGTGCACATGGGGTTAATGTAGTGGAGAATGCTAGCTGTTTTTGCATTAGTGGGAAGAATTCCATGAGCACATTTCCAGATGAAGATTTTAATATATAACTGGTGCAATATCCATGTCCCAGAGAGCATGCAAATTTCCAGTTGGAGGATCATTTCTGTAGAGATGGTTGGATTTTTTCTTGTACAGATCCTTGACAGAAAAATCTCCACTATGATTGAAAGCCCAACTAATTTTGTCCTCCTCATTTGGATGAGTCTTCAGATTTATAATCATAGTTGTTTCCTCAATACTAAATAAGTTTGAAACTTGAGCTTCATACGAGTTTCCATTAGGAAGAAGTAAAGAATCTAGCTTGTTGATGTGATGAGGGCAATGATGATGTTTTTGAAGTTTTGTGAGAGTATTTGGAATCCAGATATCTTCCCATATTTGAATTCTTCTGCCATTACCAATTTTCCAACAACAGTGTTGTTGAATGATCCCTTCCAAAATTCCTTTCCATATCCAAGAATCTCCATCTTTTGATTTTGTATCCATGTTGAGAACATTTCTGCCTAGAAGGTATCTTGCATCCATGAGTTTGTACCATATGGAATCCTTGTCTTGCTCAAGTCTCCAACCTATTTTGGTTATCATAGCACTGTTGAATAAATAAATGTTCATAAACCCCAGACCCCCACAACTCTTTTGGCTTACAGATAGCTGTCCAGGCTTTAGGATAATACCCAGAGGGGTTTTCTAAATTTTTACCCCAGAGTAAATCTCTTTGAAGGTTTTTGATGTCCTTGCAAGTTTTCTTTATTATCTTAAAGCAGTTCATTTGGTAGATACAAGCTGAATAAGTGACAAACTTGATAATAACCTCTCTTCCTGCAGGGTTTAGTGGAGTGTGTTTTCATCCTGTGAGTCTTAGTTTCAGTTTATCTACTCCAGGATTGAAAGATTTGATTTTTCTTCTATGAGTAAACAGAGGGGATCCCAAATATTTATCATCAAGTTGAAGTACTTGAACTCTCATTTTATTACTGATTTGAGGGATAAGCTCAGTACTGGTGTTTTTGCTGAAGAAGACTCCAAATTTGTGAAACTTGATTAGTTTCCCCGAAGTACTGCCAAATATCTGAAGCAGGTGCATAATATTTTGATCTTATGTTGGATTAGCTTTGCAAAAAATCATGCAATGATCAGCAAATAGAAGGTGACTGATTGGAGGGGCTTCTTTGCATATTTTTATCCCATTGATTATGCCCATTCCCTCAGCATGTATAAGAGTCCTTGAGAGAGATTCCATGCAAAATAAGAACAAATAAGGGGAGAGGGGGTCACCTTGCCTGAGACCTCTTGAGGGTTTAAAGAATTTATCAGGAGATCCATTGATAAGAACATCTGATGAGGAAGTTGATATACATTGGAAAATCTTGTGGCACCAGTGATCATCAAACCCCATTCTCTTCATAATAGTTATTAGGAACTCCCAGTCCACTCTGTCAAAAGACTTTGCCATGTCTATTTTTATTCCCATATTGCCACTTTTACCTTTCTTTCCTCTTTTTGACCTCATAGAGTGTATGATTTCATGAGCAATGGCAATATTGTCAGAAATTTGCCTTCCTAGAATAAATGCAGATTGGTATGGTGATATGATTTTATTTAGGAGAGGTTTCATTCTCTGAGCTATAAGTTTGGAAATGATTTTGTAGGTTGTATTGCAGAGACTAATAGGCCTGAAATGGCTATTTTGTGACCATTGGATGCTGTTTTGTGGATCCCATTTGGATTTAAAAAACCCACCCCCTCCAAATCTAAGGGTGTAAAGCTGGTACACCAATTGGTTCGCCCCTAGACAGGTCGTAGTGAGGGGTGAAAGGCCAAGTATAGTACTGCTAGTGCTAGGAGACGTACCTAGTGTTTTACATCAGCGAGGTAACATGCATTTACTTTGACACCCTGCTGCATTGCGGTTTTAGACTGCTAGCTCTCATTAGTCACTTCAAGTTTAAACAGGTAAAGCAGCATTTGTATACTTACTTTATTACATGTGTATATTTATTTCGATTTGTTATTGACCCCGACCTTTAATGAAATTTCTCCAATGTCGACCAATTGATGCAAACCAAATGAGCTTTGTTACTTCCATCCGCATAAATACACATGGAAGTTCCCGTTAACATCCTCACCATAACTAGCCGTGAAATGCTAGTTATGGATGATTATGTAGTGGGATATTGGGATATCTTCTGTTTATATTAAACTCTTACAGTCCTGTGTCTTTTTTCAGTTGGGCGTGTGGTTTTCAGCTTGTTTTTTTCATGTTGCCGGGTCTTGTAGGCTCTTTGAGCCAATTCTTGCTTTTCTTGTAATTTTTTGATATACTCGTATTTCTAAGTTTTCCGATAAAATTAAAACTCGATAGCAATGCTTCAAAACAAATAAATAGATAAACAGAAGCACTATTGCCTGCTGTTTGGTTTTGGATCTTAAGATAGCTGTAGCACCGTCATAATACACGTTACATGAACATTTTGGTGAATCCTCCGACATATTATAGTTCTGGTGTTACGCCCCTGATCAGTAGGATTCTGTTGTTTATTTTGGCAAAACTTAATGATGACTTCCCCTACCTTACAAATACAGCATATGCTTCAGATTCTGTGCGAAAGAATGAAATTTCACAAAAGTTTCGGTCTTCATTTACAATTCGGTTCGGATACTTCTAAATTTATTATATTTGTATCCGTGGACACCGATCCAAGATCTTCAGTTTATATGTACAAGTGGAGTAGCTCAGCTCCACACCTTATATGGACCGCTGTATGGTTGCTCTGTCTTTTTGGGTCTTACTGGGTCTCACGTCTCATACAGGGCCTGGCTCTGATACCATGTAAAATTATGGCACCGATGTTTTACCCTCTTCTTGTTGTGAGAAGAGCAAGAATTACTTGATTATTAATAGTTATCGATTACATTGAGTTACAAGAAAGAATAGCTAAATACAGAAGTACCCTAATTACAAAAGTATTCTAAATATGGAAGATACTTGATGTGCGCACCAAGTTATTGACCTTCTGGAACACGGTTCCTTCCAACACACTCACACCTGCCTCCTCTCTCTCAGACCACCCTCTCCCCCTTCAAACCCTAGCGCCGTTTCCATTTTCTCTCCTCGGATTTGTCCTATTTTGGAATTAATCCGAGGAGAGGTTCTTAGTTTAGGTGATATCTTAGTATTAATTTCATTTTAGATTTAGATTTGGGTCATTCGTCCTATTTTTTGTGGATGATAGAGGCGAAGGTTGGAGCTTCTGCAACCTCTTTTGGCGAGTTGTGCTTGGTGATGGTCCTTGTCAAGCGTTGGGAAGAGATAACTTACGCCAGGAATCATGTTTAGTTTATGTCGGAGTACATCTCAGCATGGTGATCAAGGTTTTATATCTCTGTTTGGGTTTTGGAAGTTTGAAGATGGTGGAGGTGGTGCTATTATCTGGTCGTCTCATCGCTGGCGGTGCAATTGCGGGGTTAGCTATTGTTTCTGATGGCACCAATTGGTTAGTGATGATGCTATTTTCTAGATCTTCTTCAAGCTGTTTGGAAGACGAAACCATGGTGGGTAATCCTGTTTGTTGATGGTGGCGTATATCACAAAGGGGTGGCCAGGTTTTTTTTTATCCATGGGATAGAAAGCTTGAAGTTTCATCGGTAAAGATGCTCATGCTGGTGGGGCAGTGGTGGCGGGGAGTCATGGTTTATCTTGTCATTCTTTCATGTCCAGTTTTTCAACCATTATTGGTTTACCATAAATATTGTGCAAGCGTATTTGGTTGTTTTCGTATTGAAGATGAGGGGTTGGGTTATCAAAGAAAATCAAGGATTTGTTTTCATTGGCGGGGTGTCATTTTTGGCTCCACCATTAATGTCGACCTTGGTTCACTAGAGATGGACGATGACGGAGCTCGAGCTCAAGCAAGTTCACTGGAGTCCGCATGGAGCGCATGCGCCGAAAGCAAAAGCAAAAGCAAAATAAAATAAAATAATGACCACCCATTCTTGTCATTGGTGGGACCTGCCATCAAATGCAACACATGATGAAGGTGACAGTCATGATGATGCCATCGCAAGCACCAACAAGAAAAGAAAGAGAAAACGTAATTGAAAAGAAAGATAGGGAAGTGTTCGTGATGATGATGCCAGCACATGGGCATGGGGAGACGCGGAAGAAAAGACAATGTGTCGGAGAAAATAAAAGCGGCAAGCAAATGTGACTCGGAAAACATCATCAAATGCACGTGGGACGGTGATAGAATTGCTCCTTATCACCGTAATTTTGGGGCCACCATTCCCTTTGTTTCTTCAACAGGTAGCAATGGTGGCGCCTGCATCACTGTTGCCGTAAAACGGTGATAGAAATGTTATTAGGTTTTTGGTTGACAAGTGGGTGGGCAATTATAATTGGGTAGGAAGATGAAAAATGACCTTTGGGCTCAAATGGGTGGGCTACTTTGTAGTTCTGTTGGGTTTAGGTAGCCTTTAGGCTGGGAAGTGTGTTGGGAATTTTATTTTTGTTTCTCTTTTATTAAGGATACGAGGAATATGGTGAGATATTCTTGTAGTATGTTCCCTCAGCTCTTTGTTTAAGCTGTGGTCGAGTGATGATGCCGGAATCAAATTTATTTCTCAACAACAAAGGGTGACAGAATCAAGTGGTTGCTCTATTGGGTGTCTACAGTAGAGGTGGCGGACAATGTCATTAACAAATTGTTCTCTTTTTGGGTTATGGTTTACAAATGGTGATGGAATTAGGTGGTGGTTCCATACGGTATCCGCGGTGGCGGAATGTGACGGTCAGTGTCACCAATCGTTCTCTTTTGGGCTAGGGTTTTGGTTGGGTTTTTAAATTGGGCTTTTTATCGTTTTTGGGAACTAATGCTTCTTACAACAGTGTAATTAGCATTTGGGAGCTTATTTACAACTTGTTTTGTGATAAGCATTTATGCTCTGGGTTTTCATTTTATATTTCGTGTATATTCTTCAATCTTAATAAAATTTCTCTTCCAATCAAAAAAAAAAAAACACACTCACACCTGTGACACCATCAAATATACTTTAGATGGTGATTCATAATTGCTAAAGGCACATTTAATCCTCATTCCAGAAACTATGTTTTATGAAATCAGATCAAAATTCATTACCACCAAAGTACAACAAACCTTGCTTCGGATGATACTATGATTTTTCTAGCACAACGAACAAATGCTTGCTCGCATAACTGTTCTTCTGGTAGCCCACAAATTTTCAGTTTCCCTGTCATAAATCTAAACCATGCATTACACATATAACTTTAAGAAAAAAAAGAAAAACATTGTCATGACTGTATTACGACGGACAACACCATTTACCCCGTGAAAAAGTTTCTTAAGAGACACATCCACATGATCTAAACCCTACCAACTAAACAACAATTTTATTGCATCCAAGAAAATTGATGATTGCATATCAAGTAATATGTAAAGGCAGTACCATCAATATACCATTCAATTGAGGCAGATTACCAGCACCTTCGTGCAGTCCTAAAAGTATAGAAAAATTAACAATCAACATCTTGCTCGTATATGACATCAAAAGTATCTTTCTCCACGATATTAGGCATCAACATACACTGTTCTGCAAAGAGAGACAAAAATGAATAAATGTGAGTACTATGATCTAACGAATATAAAAATGAGAGTGAGGTCAAAGGAATTTGTATTATCAGCAGTTGAATATTCTAATATACCAATCAACCCCTTCTGACATCCTCGATAGCATCTTTCTCCATGATATTAGGCATGAAGATAGACATTTAGTTCTGGAAAGAGAGAAAAGAAGATGTAGTAGAATCTGAGTTTTAAGTATCTAATCCTATGACTTATCAGAAGGAATCCAGGTTTGCGAACAGGTTTACTTTTAGGATTAGGGTATTTATATTTGCGGCAAAAAAGGTTATTCACCCTTCAGAAAAATCTAAGTCTTTAAAGGTGAGAGTACCAATTTTTGGTAAAATGGTACTTGCTTGTACCCGCTCATCAGTCAGGATATGATAGGTTAGGATATTTAACCAAAATCATATAAACGGGAAAGAAAAAAGAGATATTAACACGAAATCATACAACCCTACGAATCAAATAAAGAAACAAAATCATGAATTGTGTCAGTGAGTTACTATTAACACGGAAAAAATACTTACCTTTGTTATAGCTTACCAATTTTTCATCCTCACGGACTTCACGCCCATTGATCTGCGAATCAAGAAGCTCCTCTTTTTTCATAGCATGTTCCTGAAAAGAAAACAAAAAAGAATATAAGGTAATTAAATATAAAAACTGGTTAATAATCTTTGGATGTTGTTACAAAAGCAAAAGAAGAAGAATAGGGAGAAGGGAGAAGAAAAGAGGCAGACGTTTCTTTGAGTTGTGAAAACAAAGGGGATTAGGGTTTTACTTTCATGGTATATGCCTCCACTCTCGTTTATGGGATTGAGAAGACAATATAATCAGGGCGAACAAAATTGAAGAGAATCGCGGAAAGATAGAAGTGAATAAAATTAAAATTTGGAAGCCGGAGAAAAACTTATCTAAATTTAGGTATCGTTCACCTACCCCATTTCCTGTGCGACAAAAAACACCGAAAAGATCTCAAAACCCAAGATTATCATTGGTCTATATTTTCTCAAGTGGGGCCAAAAGCTCTAGAATTCGAGCTTTGTTCAGCTTTTAACCACAACTCTCTAATTTGGACTCAAATTATATATACAAATCCTCGGATACTCGATGTTGGATATTTTCAATAATATAGAAAATAAAATGGTTTTCATTTTTTGTTGGCCACTACGATGGGGAGCGTCCTGAGCCTAATAGATGCAATGGATGTTAGTTGGAGATGAAAAGGCATCTCCAAAGGGTGTGATGGTTCACAAGAGACACATCCATTCCCATTAGACACTATTGGTGTCTTTTGGAAGTGAAAAGGCATCTCCAATGGGAATGAATTCCCTATAAGTAGTGATGATTTGTTTTCATTCAAACAATGAAAAAACATCAAATACTTTCTGTTTTCTCTCTTCTAAGAATCATCAGAATTCTATTCTTGCGTGTTCTTGGTTGGGTCAAGGGGTCCAAACCTTGAATCCAATTTCTCTGTTGTAGGGCTTTCATTGTATCCTAAAGGCATTATTTCGCATACCTGTTGCAATCGCCAATTGATATTAGGAGGGTAGAAATAATAGTCTAAAAGAAATCTTATGAGCCTTGAAAGTTTGGAGTACAACAATCTCTTCCTGTTTTGTTTCATTTCTATTGCAACCCAGTTTTTTCCAACAGTTTTAGACGATTAATTTTCTCGAAGAACAACGGAGGATGAAACTTCAACATGCTCGCACAGTGAAATTTTCTAAGAACTAATTGCATATATTTATGCATTCACTGTAAGTTTGTCGAACGGGCTAAACAGTTGGGCTTTTGCGGAAAGGAAGAAATAAGAAGAGAAAACGAGAAAGGAGCAAACACGAGGAATTTTTTCAGAAAATCTATCTCTATCTCTTTCTTCAAATTCATATACTTCTTTTTGTTGATCGGATACACTTGTGACCGGGTATTGTAGATGCAAGAAGTCTGAAGTGGTTGTTTTAAACTAGTGTAAATGGGTGAAGTCAGTTCAGAATATAATAATATTTTGTGGTGATCCAAATACAAGACATGAGGACGTTTGAGTTTTTATGACACACAACCTTCTTCATCAAAGCCTCCTCTTCCATTATTAAGTCATTATATTTCTTAATAATCAGTTTAATTTTCTTTTGTGGCCAGAAAATATAAAAGAAGGGGAGAAAGGAGAGGGCAGACTCCTCCCAGCGATGACGATGGTATTATCTCGAAAGAATAGAGAACTTTCAATCAAGAGTTATTTTGTCTAGCCGTGTGAATAATGATTTCCATTATTCGGTCAAGAGGTGGACGACAAAAGAAAACGGTCAGTGCAAACTATCTTTATATTGATGATTATAACATGATAGATTATACCCTAGATATTGATTGATCTCATGGTTTGAGTTTGCAATCATACGATGAATACCAACCGGTAAGAATGAAAATATTTTATTATATTGAATACTATTGTTTGCTAAAACCGAGAACGAAATGGGCGTAAATAAGGTGTTCGATAAAATGGTTCAACCAATATGATAAGCAAACAAATGGGTATTGTGCATTCATTCTTCTTGATGTAATTCTGTGTCGTAGGCACATAGTTTACTGTCTCTTTTATAGTTGGTAATAATTTTGATATCCTATGCACTGTTATTGTGACCATTGAAATGTAGAAAGAAGAACCACAAACTTTGCAGTCATCCTAGTTAATCCATTATGAATGATTGATTCGGTCTGCTTGATTTTGATTCATGCTTCCTCAATATAGTCGGTGATTGAGTATTATAATTTTATAATCCTTATGAGAGGGAATCAACATGTATGGATTTAGTTTCAGGAAGTTTGTAGGTTTTGTTCAGAGTCATGTGATAAACTATCTAGATATTGACATGTATTAAATGACATCGAAAGGGAAAAGTGGAATACCGGTGAAAATGTAACGTATTGGAAAATTGGGCGGCCGACCAAATATCCAATGATGAGGTGTTATGATATTACCGATGCATAAATTATGAACATTTGCATTACATAATGTAAAATGTTAAATAGACATTGTCTATGTTTTTGGGTATAAATTTGTAGAGGATTGGGTATGAGTAGAGGAGTTACTCATCGTAATAATGTGCTTGTTGAAATAACAAGTAAGTTGCCTACAAGTTTTCTATGCCTCTAGTGTATGCAAGTATATAATGACATCTTGTGAATTAATCGCAAATGTTAATTAGGATCACTAGAGAAGTTACAATTATTTTGTAAAATCAAATAGGAACATTTTTAATAATGTTTTCGGAATTGATTGCATGAGTAGATGCAGTTAATGAAGAGGAATGGCTTAGAACCTAACTTGTAGAGATCCCATTTTTGGAAGAAGCCATCTCAAGCGGTCTTGATTAATTGTGAATCGGGATATGATCTATAACGTCTCTAACAAAGACTTATAATGAAAAGTCAAGACATACAAGTCTTGTACATTGAACGGTAAGTCAATTACTCAAGAGAGGAGTAATTGCAGTAAGCTATTGAAATGGAGAAAAAATTGGTAGACCTATTTATGGAAAGTCTCCCAAAGGAAATGTTTTCAATGAAGTATACAGAAATGGGACTAAGGTCTGTGAAAGAAGTTTGATCTCCCATAGCGGAAACCCAACCTATGTTTTGAAAAAGATAAACAAGGTTCAATGTGGT
This sequence comes from Papaver bracteatum, assembly GCA_023529315.1. Taxonomy (NCBI): domain Eukaryota; kingdom Viridiplantae; phylum Streptophyta; class Magnoliopsida; order Ranunculales; family Papaveraceae; genus Papaver; species Papaver bracteatum. The sequence goes on along the minus strand of JAJJWX010004887.1, from coordinate 225,195 downwards.
ACCAACAAGTTATGGATGTAGATTATGGAGCACTAATATAAAACTTCCCATTTCTAATTAGTGTTGGGATTCTGCAAGAAAATAGGATGGATGTAAATCCTTAATGATTCTGTGATTAGTAAAAGGTGTATCGCAGAAACACCTTCGAGACTTACCTATATGAGTGTGGAAATCAGGCTGTTTCCTAAGAGAGGAAGACCGTTCTCTAAAGAAGACTCATGAATCAAGGATATAAGCACATGGACATTAACGTGCTTGGCTACAGAACACATGATTTATGAAATCAATATGTGTGGAGACTCCGGTTTTATCATAAGGGATACTTGGTTCAAGACTAGTTTCACCATAGAATCTCGATAAGGCTTTGAATTTCTTACACTAAGTGAAGGTTCAAATCCAAAAGATACCTATCATTTATGTATTGATTTCAACGATGATGCTTATTTCCCAACTAAGATTGAACTACGTTGGCTTGATCCCACTCGGGTACGTAGGCAGTTACTTGAGTGATGCAGCCACTCTAGTTTTGTAAGTTTTTTTACTTTGTTTTATATTCATGGTTTTTGGTTATTGAAAATAGGGGGAGATTGTTGGATATTTTCAATAATATAGAAAATAAAATGGTTTTCATTTTTTGTTGGCCACTACGATGGGGAGTGTCCTGAGCCTAATAGATGCAATGGATGTTAGTTGGAGATGAAAAGGCATCTCCAAAGGGTGTGATGGTTCACAAGAGACACATCCATTCCCATTAGACACTATTGGTGTCTTTTGGAAGTGAAAAGGCATCTCCAATGGCATGAATTCCCTATAAGTAGTGATGATTTGTTTTCATTCAAACAATGAAAAAACATCAAATACTTTCTGTTTTCTCTCTTCTAAGCATCATCAGAATTCTATTCTTGTGTGTTCGCATACAATTTCTCATACAATTCTATTCTTGGTTGGGTCAAGGGGTGCAAACCTTGAATCCAAATTTCTCTGTTGTAGGGCTTACATTGTATCCTGAAGGCATTATTTCGCATACCTATTGCAATCGCCAATTGATATTGGGAGGGTAGAAATAATCGTCTAAAAGAAATCTTATGAGCCTTGAAAGTTTGGAGTACAACAATCTCTTCATGTTTTGTTTCATCTACTATTGCAACCCAGTTTTTTTCCAACACTCGACACATACGGATACCTCCCAATACGGAAAGCAGTAATGCGAAGGCATGCTCAAATTGTTATACCAATTTGAAAATTGTGTGGATAGAGAAGGTCGTTTCTGTGATATATAGCATCCCTAATAGTCCTATTGGTACTCAAGAGAAAGATCAAGGTGTTAGACTACAATATCTTCCACGGTGCCACAGTTTAGCTTTATTAGCTAACAAAGTATATCATAGGATATACAGGTTAGCTTTATAGCTAACAAGATCGTGGTAACAAAGTATATCAGTGCATATCATAACTCAAACTCTATCATCTATAGGTGGTAAAATAAATTTTATAATGATAAAAAAATAACACTAAACAATCTAGCATAAAGGGTAACATTTAGAGCTAGATCAAAGATAAAATGGTGGAAGTAGAAGAACAAAACATTTGAGTACCTTATCCTTGATGGTTCAGGAAACTACACCAACCTCCACTTATTCAAGAAAAGAGAAAAATGACAATACTCGGAAACACGCACATAAATGTTAAGTGTCTTCAAAGCTCGCCAAGAACTTAATCACGCAATTTGAGGGTTTCGGACACATTAGTAACTGCTTTTCAACATTATGTTCTGTAGAGAGCCCTGGAGAAGCTTCAATGGTTACAATCTCAAGAGAACCAGCATACTTATTCAGAAATTGTTTAATCGCATTTAGCTCCCTTGGTTTCCCATCAATGTTTTTGAATTTGATTGACTTCAATTGTGGTAGTGATCATTTAGGATCAACTGACCACCAACCATCATCATCCTCTTCGTCAGGGATGCTAATACCCTACAATTAAATCCAAAGTTCAGCAAATTATGATACCACACAAAAAAATTAAGTAGTGATGCCCAAGCACAAGCTAGATGGCCCAAATGGAGTATGGAAAAGAAAATTAACGGAAGCTTAAACGTGATTCCTGTTAGAGAAACTGACAATGAAAGAACTGAATACAAACGCTAACGAAAATGACATTTCTTTTGTTAATCGGGGGATAAGAGGTGAGTGACTTGCCTGAACGTATAACTTAGCTGGGGAAATAATTTCCAGATGGCTCAAATTGTTAAATGTCAGCGAGCCTGTTAAGAGGATATCTGCCTAATCACAAAAATAGAAAACATCAAGAGCGTATACCAATGCATAAGATTCAGAAAAACCACAGCACAATAAAGCTGATAGTACAGAAACCCCATACTTGTTAAATTCACAAAAACATAATCAATTATGTAAGAATCATGTAAGCATACCAGAATGGAGTTGCCACCTATTTTAAGAAAATCCCATTCTTAGTTATTAAATTCACAACAATAATAATCAAGTATGTAAGAATCATCTAAAGTATTTAGGCATACCAGAATTGAGTTGCCATCTATTTTAAGGAGCTTTGCACTTGAAATCTTTTCGAATAGCTTGATAAGTACTTCTTTCCGGTGATTGAATCCTCCAAAGAAGTTAATATCTGCCTCAACTAGTGATGGAAAGCTATCGAGGACAAAGTCTGCGGGCTGTGCGTCTCCTTTGCAGCTGAGGGTCCACAGATTAGGAGCAGAAATCTTCACCCTAGACTTTGATGAGTTACTAAAATGAATGGACAAGCGTTTCAGTGAGGGATTCATAATGCATAACCCTTGAGACATGAACCCAACAGACAAACTCAATTCTTCAAGAATGGGGCAGTTAGAAAACAAGTTTTTAGTCGAGGTTTCATCGGCAAACTGAACTTGTGTGAGCCGAAGTATCTTGAGCTTTGGAAGAGAAACTGTACTTGGAATTTTGAACGGGGTCATCACATTGAAACCCAAACTCAACTGTGTCAGTGAATCACAAGTAAAACATGATAGAGGAAATGTAGAGGATGAGCGTAACAACTTAAAAGATAGACCAAATTCTTCAACATTACGCTTCATAATAGTACTGATCCACCTATTAACTCGAGATTCATCAAAAAACGGATTCATCAAAAAAAGATCGAACTTCTGGATTTTAGGCTTCTCATGATGAAATAATACCGTGTCCAAAAAATTCATGAACTGTTGGGTTTTTGATCGTTGTTCTTCATAAGGCCAACGGACAGACTGACAGTATTCACGAAAATCAAGAGTAGGGGTAGAGTTGGATAAATACTTCCATCATTTGGATAAAATGCAGGTAGACATAGCACATTTGATTGGAAGGAAAGAAAGAATGTGATGAATTACTTCATCAGGTAATTTACTAATCTTATCCTCTCCCACAACTACAGTACTGCTGTTGTGCAAATATTTTTGTTCTTTCTTGTTTTTCTGCACCATCTCTAATTCCAGTTTCCTGATCAATAATTAATTAAATGGGAGTCAGTATAAAAGAAGACTAATGAGAACATCGATCATGAACTTTATATCGTGAACACAGTCAGGGGCGGAGCCAAGATTTCAAAGTTGGGGTGCAAAATTTTGCCTTGGTTACTTCTTTTTTTAGGGGTACAGAGAAGAGAATTTAAGCTTGTAGATAGTATAATCTTTGATATTAGGCTTAAATTGGGCTTTGGAGCCAGCTGGGCAGGTGTGCAGTTGCACACCCTTGCAATGGGCTGGCTCCGCCCCTGCACACAGTTGAATATACAGAGGAATACTCATGGTAACATCTAAGCTAAACAGCCACTTTCACATCATTAACCCCAGAGCTCCTACATATGAACTACACTTAAAAATCTTAATTCAAAGTCATATTTGAACATCTTAATTCAAAGCAAATTACACTTAAAAATGCTTAAACGAACAAAAATAAATATGACTGCTCATGCATGCATGCTACCTTTGTAATCAACTCTTCACTGCATATATTTGCGGAAAGAATAATTTAAGTAGAACTTAAGATATCAAGGGAAATCAACGGAATACCTGTTTCGCAATCCAAAAATAATAAGATAGCGTCAAGACGGAAGCAATGAAAATCTCTATGATTTATTGTTTGGTAGATGGAGCCATCGTCGCTGGATTGAAAGTAACTTAATGACTTGCGAATATACCCTAAATTTTATTTATTAATAATAATAATGTGATATATATATATATAGTTTTTCAATTTGATAATTTTAGAGATGTTTTCTTCGTATCCAAGCAAGACTATATATAGGACACCGTCACCGACTAATAAGAAAAGTAAGGGCTTGATTGAGAGAAATTTAGATGGACTGGACGCGGGTGCCACTGGCGGAGCTACCGTGAAGCAAGGGTTGCGAGTCTTGCGACCCTTGCTTCCAAAAATCTACACTAAATGCCTTAGTGATCCAAGCCCACAGAAATGTTGCTCTCCCTAAGCCCAACTTAGCCAGGTAAAAAACATGAATTCCTTTTCTCTTTTCTAGATACCACACCAAAACTTAAATTTCTTCTCCTCTCTTCCTTGCAGACATTTCCATGATGCAATTAGTGAATCTGATAAATTTCGTGAGATTTGACCTAATGTTGTTGATTAATGTGTCTTTCTTCCTCAGCTGCTGCATTTTTTGTATAGGTGTATCAAAGGCTAGTAAGAATTATGATATATAATCTATTATGTGTGATGGAAAAAAAAATATGGCTAGATCTTTTTGTGGTGTATTATTCCGTTTGCTACCCCTGTCTTGAAATCCTGGATTCTCCGTTGGTGCCACCAAAACCATTCACCCTTTATTCTTGTATATCCTAGGCAATTTTTGTGATACCCTTAAACCACCACCTCATAGACAGTGCCCAGTAACCACCGACGAGGGATGAGCATAATCAACCAATACTAATCATTCACATGTCCATATTGATCCAAACTCATGTCAGATCTGCAGAGTTATATTCTAGCCTTATGGGTATGATCTTGTGGCATGAATACTGGTTACCCAAGATTGGCCAAAATCTACATAACTATCGTCATTTCTTAATTGACGGGCTCGTTAGGAGGCAATTGTGCTCGCATACAGTGCATACACTTAGCACTAAGGTCAAGCACTATGGTGCAGGGCATCCCTTCCCTATCCCTCATTTGCATGGAATGGATATCACAAGGAAGGCAGACTCACTATGGTGCCCTTATTTCCTTTCCCTACACGATACAGAAACTCAACAGCCGTATGAATAGTGTTATACGGCTACTCAGTAGCCATATAAGTCAAATAGCTGACTTGACCAATACGGCTGCTCAGTTTCCGTATTATAGGTTTAAGTTATCAGAACTTGCTTCGCTCGCCCATTTCTGCTTCTTCCTTCTTCTTATCTATTTTTTTCCTCTCTACAACCCCCTTTCGATTTCAAGACTCATAGGTATGATTCAGGAGCTAAAATTCAATGGGTTCGATCCTTACTACCTGGTGAACTATTTCCCTCTTTCAATTTCGAATTTCATCAACAAAAAATTTCAGGGTGAGTGTTTCTAATTTTAGGGTTTAAATTTAATTTGATTTTGATTTTGATTAAATTAGAGATATTAGGTTGATTATGATGTCTCCTTAGGTATGTTGTTTGAAAGTTTGAGACATTGTTGATTGAATCAAAGTGCTTGTTGTTTATGATTGATTCTTGATTTAGATATGGTATTGTTATTGATAATTTTGGATTGATGAATGATTAAATGGATATGTATTATGTCTAGGATAGATTGTTGGCAGAGAAATTGTATTGGGATGGATAATTTTGGATTGATTGATGATTTTGTTGTTATGTGATAGATAATGCGGCTAAGATTTTTTGTTGCTTGAGACAATACATTACAGAATTTTTCTTAAACATTATTTTGTGATGATTTTGTGTATATATGTGTTGTAGATGAACTCCGATAATTTTGAACGTGTAATGGATGATGGAATTTCGGTTTCTTCAAAATATCATATTGACCATAAAGTGAAACTCCCAACCTCGATAAATGAGAGTAGTAAACCACTGAAATATCGAAGTAGTGTAATCAGTATTCATGAAATGTATACCGCAATTTGTAGATTTCCACATGCTTGACAAATTGTAGACAACTGTGGGTTTGGTCCAATTTTAAAATACATTATCCAAAACTACAAGACAACTGCCTAATGGTATATTTGAAAGGTGGTGGCATACCACTAATACATTTCACTTCCCTAGTTTTGAAATAGGGTTTACCCCATTAGACTTCACACAACTTACCGGAATTCCTATTGGCCAAGGAAATCCCATATCATTGGAAGAAATGAGTATTGATCAATTGCATGATGTTGCAGCCGAAGTCGTAGATTTTTGTTCCTATATATTGACGCGAAATCGAAAAGAAGAAGAAGGAGAGGACAAGATTTTAGAGCCATAACATGAATACAAGAAGTTGGACAAGAAGACTTGGTCGACTTGAGAAAAAAAAGTTGTGGGCAGATGCAAGGGGATCAAGAAGGGTATGATTAAAATGTTTCTCGACCATAGAGTCGTCCTAGACAACGATGTTGTATTTCAGGAACAAATTTCAAGATGGTTTTTGATGTGGTGTTTTGGGAATATCCTTTTCCCAAACAAGAACGATTTTGTTGAGATTAAATGGATACGTATAATGAGGGATTTAAATGTGATCAGTTCTTATGATTGGGGTTCGGCGTTGTACGGTTGTATGTTATGGGGCTTGAGTACTGGAGTAACGAGCAGCTCGCCTGAGTTTTAGTTCTTTTCGTATCCATTGATGGTAAAAATTCATACCCACTTGTAAATTTACTTTCTTTACTTGTTTATTATTGGTGACGTGTAATGCAATTAGTCGTTAATGAAAACTAATAATGTTGCAGCCTTGGTTTTGGTCATATTTTCGATGTATATTTCCCTATGTAAAGCTGGAGCATGAATTAGTTACAGATCCGTGGCCGGCCGGTAGGTTATATGATGAAGACCAAAGAGACTTGAATAAAGGCGCACAAAGTGATACATGTACCCATTCATTGATTGTTGTGCGTAACCATATATACAACCTTTCATTCAATTCTTAGTATGGTCGTCGTGGGAGGACAGTGTATGGAAAACTAACCCCGAGGTGGTAGAAGAAAAATGAATATCTCTATCACGGAGAGTCTTTTATGATCTTTTTGGTCACAACGCCTTGTTCCTGAGGGAACGATGTCTCAAGCAACTTCTTGAAATGACAGTAATACTATGCAATCCTCCTGATTCAATAGTAGACATCAACACCCACTACTTGTACTCCGACACTGCACTTAATCCCTTGAATTATGTGGAAGTACCTGATCATGAGTATAAGTTGTGGTGGTGCAAGATGTCAGTTGGTAAGTACTCAGGTTTGATTGTACATGAAGGAAACAAAGATGTGTATGGTACGCAAGATCCCGAAGCTTATGTACGCCGACCAGCGTCGCCACGGAAAAGCACATACACACAAGAGTTGGATCCCGTGGATGGTCATCTCTTCCCATATCCACCAACAAATCCGACATCTCGAATATGCGGCCCAGATTTTAAAGAGGTTGATATACCTATTGGAATGGAGTACTTGGTACTGTATCCTAAACCCAATTATAATGTCAATCAGGGTACAACTATGAGTATCATATGTCCTTTACTTCTTATATATGAAATTTGTGAACAAAATTTAAATTCATGTCGGTGCTTACTGTATACATGAGATGTGGTGCGAGGTATATCAGGATGCGCAACAACAAAATAGGGCTCTACAAAAATTCTATTTCGATTATACAAAGGAACTGCAACATAAAATCATATACGGTTTAGATTTCCATCAGAAATTTTTCAGAGAGTATCTACCACCACATACATATGAGTTATCCACCCCAGGCCAGTTTCGTGATTCAGGACCGTCGTCGAGTTCTTTTGTTTCAAATAGTCAAGAATATTCTTTCTACCATCCTTATAATTTGTATGAACAACTCAATCAAAGTACAACAACGTACCAACATCAAGGTAATGAATAAGATCCATGGTTGCAAATGTCGGAGTCGTATAATCGAAATAATTGAACGGACATTTATATATAGAAAATCAATTTCCAAGTGATGCCATCCAACCATTATATTATATTTACTTTTACAAATATGCGATTCGGCAAAGATGAAGATGCTTCTCTAACGCAAGCATGGATTGAAGCAACAAACAATATTCTAAATACAGTTCAAGCCATGAGAAACCAGTTCTAGAAGAATGTATTTAAATTTTTTGATAACGTATCCGGAAACCCAACTGCGAGAAACAAAGGAGGTCTTAAAACTAGTGTGGAAGGTTATCCACAAGGAGGTCATCACTTTTATCACGATTCAGGCCGAAGTTAACATACGTAGTCCTATAATGTCATATGAACAAAGGGTAAGAATTTTATAACAAATTTCTATTATTTCCTAAATTATAACTATTTAAAGTTGTGTTTCTTTTATAAAATTTCAGAAAAGAGCTGATCGTTTAGATTATCTTAACCAGACAGGCAACAATTTTCCTCATGATGAATGTTGAAAAAGCAGGGGTCTAACAACCTCACCCAATATTTCGATTAGCAATCTGTATGGAGTAACTCTAATATACTTTTAATGGAATCAACTAGATAGTCAGACTCAATCTTAATAAAAAGTATATCAATGAATTAATATCTCTATCTCTCGATTTGATCTATACTCAAGCAAACAGAAATCTGCGAGTCTTTATCAAATACAAGAGAAATAAACTTGGATGGTACCAAAGACCAATATTCAAGGATCAATCAATTTCCAATCAACAACCAAAGCTTGGATTTCACAATTGATCGATATAACGCACAACCTGTGATATTTCAATTATATAACAAAATATAATGCGGAATAGAAATAACACAGACACCAGAAACTTTATCAACGAGGAAACCGCAAATGCATAAAAACCTTGGGACCTAGTCCAGATTGAACACCACATTGTATTAAGCATCTATAGACACTATCCTACTACAAACTAACTTTGGTCTAGAATGTAGTTGAACCCTATTCAATATCACACTGATTCAAGGTACAATTGCGCTCCTTACGTATCTGATCCCAGCAGGATACTACGCACTTGATTCCCTTAGATGATCTCACCCACAACTAAAAGTTACTACGACCAAAAGTCGAAGACTTTAATAAACAAATCTATATCATACAGAAAAGTCTACGATAATAGATAAATCTGTCTCTCACAGATAAACCTATGAGTTTTGTACTGTCTTTTGATAAAATCAAGGTGAACATGAACTAATCAATAACCCGGACTTATATTAGAGAAGAACATCCTAGAATTATTGTTCACCTTACAATAATCTAAATAGTATGGTAACTAAAATAGATAATGTGGAATCACAAACGATGAGACGAAGATGTTTGTGATTTCTTTTTATCTTTCCCTATCGGAGATATAATCTCAATCCAATTATTCAATTGAACTCGTACGATATAAAATGGAAAGATTAGACCGCTCAACTACAAGAGAAGTTGTTTCGTCTGGCTTCACAATCCCAATGAAGTCTTTAAGTCATTAACCGACAGGGTCTCGATAAGAAACCTACGGTTAAAGTTGAATTGACTGTAGAAAACCAACTAGTATCACACAGGAGGTGTGGGGATTAGTTTTTCCAGTTGCTAGATGTCTATTTTATATAGTTTTCAAATAAGGGTTGGCAATCTAAGTTACCTTGGTAACAAAGCATTCAATATTCACCGTTAGATGAAAAACCTGATTTATCCAAGCTAATATCTTTCAACCGTTAGATGGAAACTTAGATTGTCATACACACAAATGAAATGTATTTCATTTAGGTTTAAGTAACCATACCTAATAGTGTACATTTTGTTGGTTCACAAATAGTTAACCAATGGTTATCCATATGATCACTTTCATATTAACCGTATTCATGTTTCTCATAACTAGTTCAAATGACCCATAAGAACTAGTTGAAGAGTTGTTCAATTGCTTAGATCTTTATACATAGACACAATTGAAAACAAATCGTTTTGATTCAGTCGAATCAATTCATGAACAATATAGCCACGATTTGCAAAGATTGCATTCCTTATTGATTTATTGTTTAAGTTCGTGAACTAACCGATTTGAGAAATATAACCATCTTGGGTACGCATATGGGTATGCTTACCTTAGCTACCGGATTTGAGTTTACAAACTCAGCAGAAATTTTCGGTTCGAAAAATTCTGGGGGTACACGTACCTAAGGTGACTGGTTTACTAGTTTGCAAACTACAAACTCAACAGAAATTCTCGGTTCGAAAAATTCCTCCAGTACGCGTGCCCAACCTGTCTCCTTCACCAATACCGCATGCACACATATGCACGCACTTGGTTTCCGGTACATATATTTATACACTAATGTGTGAACACACTATATATGATTATATCCATAGGTGGTTACGTACATTTCAATCATTGAATCATTGAAACATTCTTATATAATGTTATAATAGTCGTTAGACATAAGAATCGAGTATCGTCATATTTTCAAGATTGAAACGTCATCATGACTTTCGTCAGGGTAAAGATGAAAAGTGGTTAAAGCGAAATCTTACCAACACATATTTAGAGAAAAAGATAGGCGAGTAAACTCGGCTCGAAATAGCAAATGTGTATGTATGAAAACTATCATACTTTTACGACTGTTGTCTCAAGAGTAGGAGATAGATAGACATTTGGGTGCTAGATAAGTTCAAGTCTCCACATACCTTTTGGTCGGATGAGTTCCACTGGTTCCTTGAGTAGTTATTCGTCTTCATAAGATAATCGCCATGGAGTCTGGAGCTCAACTATACTTAACTATCCTAGACCGAGACTTAGTCATAAGTAAACTAGAAATCAATACATATAGTTTTGATCACTAATATTGACAAACATGCTTGAGATAGCAACGCATGCGAGTTCGACCGAGCAATGCTCTAACAATCTTCCCCTTTGTAAATTTTAGTGACAAAATTATCAATACATATGGATTACAAAATAGATAAAACTTTGTAGATTCTCGTCCACATGCTTGATCTCCTTGGTGCTTCAACATTATTCGAAAACTTCGTCTTTTCCAAGTACTCCCATGATTCCATAGATATTTAGTTCAGCATCATAGTTGTTGAAGTTTCGTAGCCATAACAATGAGAAAACAAAATCTCTCGATCTATACGGTGTCATAGTATTATTACACAACATCAAAGTTCTTATATCACAACTTCGACAACAATATTATGGCGATATGTATCACTCCCCCTTAGTCAATACTTTCGTCTCAACACGAAAAATACTCCCCCTTACATAATGATCTGAAAACCATATGTATTTTTAGTGTAAACTACATATTAGTTCGCCCCATTTTTGTCAATAAAATTGGCAAAAGTACGAAAACAGGATCCTAATGAAATTTTTACGGAGACGCTTCAAGACTAAAGAAAAGTACATATCAACTTTGTTTAGATGCAATCATATAGCCGAACTTAAATGCATTCATCAAGGAGTTTATAAAGATACAAGATAACCCCTCAAATATTCCACAGTCGCATTCCCACAAAGATATGGAAATTAGGTGCAAGTTCAAAAGCACTCTCCCCCATTAGATGTCATTCCCGAGAGAACAACAAGAGAGACCTTACTTTTACAAGAAAAGAAAGGATTTTATTGGACACCAAAATCCATAAGAAATGATTTTCTATATCCAAAATTCTCAATTAAACTGACCACAAGAAAACCCATGATTAATTTAATTGGAATACACAATAAAATTAAACACAAAAGTGATCAATTTAATAGAACATGCTCGACATAAGAGAACTTACGTAGCTACGACTATGTTAACCATAAAAGACGATTAACTCAATCATTTTATGCTCAACACAAGAAAACTTTATGGAGCATTGCAGTATACATAAAATATGGATCAGGGAGAGATCAATACTGCTGCATATACAAAGATTCATTCTATCTTCATCACTATTTTCATAACGCCTTATAATAGACATAATCTTTGTTAACAAATGATTTTAACCTATCTTCCATCAGAAGATTGACATAATAGGATTAACTTTTGTTTGTCAAAAGTTCATCGATCTTGTATCAATACTTGGATATCGAAATATAAAGAGATAACTTTTGACATTGTATGGGACAATAGTAGTTCACGGACGCAAACACACATATCCCATAACATATTGCAATATACAAAATCATAACGATTAATACTGCAAAAATCATCTTCCAAACAATTTTCGAGTTTAAATAAATAAATCTAAAAAAAATGATGAAAAAAAATGGACATAGCTATGTGTAATCACAATAATGGCTATTCCAAGCTCTAGTTATTCTTCCTAAAAACACAAGAATAAAATTCTCATAAGAAGACTTCATAGACATTAAGATCTTTGAAAAATTCCTTGTCGTCCCCGAACTCCTTGTCGTCAACAACCATTGGAACATATGGTTCATGGAGGAAGGAGTCAAAACCAATAAACCTTCGTGCCTGATAATGTCAAACCACGGCCTTCTGAATTTCCAATGATCTTAAAACACAAGCCTTTATTTGTAGAATCTCTTTTCTTCTTGCCAGCTTCAACTCTTCAAGAACATCAGAAAACTTCTGAGAGTTTGAAGGAACATCTATTGGCTTCCTCACATTCTTTCTTTTTCTTTTCAAAGTTGGAGGCAATTGAAATTTCTCTTTTTCCTTAATGAATGATGTCTTAACAATCATATTGATATCTTTTCCATCAGAAGACATGGTGCAAAATACTATGCCGGAACAGGTACCGGCATGCTCGAAAACTAGATTACCATGCCGGTACCTGTTCAAAACCAGAGAAAAATCAACATTATGAAGATCAAAACCAGATAGTGGCAAACAATTTATGAACATTTCCAACAATTGCCGGCATGGGTTTTTGGTTGAATACCATGCCGGCACCAAGCTTTTTCAGCCGCAACAATGGTGGATTCAAAGAAAAAAAATCAATTTTTCAACCTCTTATTAGCAGTAATTCTCTCATCACAATCATCTTCCATTTTCAAAAAAAGAAATTCCTCTCAAATATTTTTTTCCCTCCTTCTACTCTCACCCGAACACAAATAAAAATACACACTAATTTATCCCCCAAATACTTAAGATTTTTACTAATTATTATTAACCACTAAACCTAATTAGTGAGGGGTAGATTAGGAATTAAAAAAAATATTACATAATGGGTGACCCAGAATTGCTATTGGGAATCCTATTTTGTCTTATATCTATATCCCCCAATTAGTTTTCATATCCCCCAATTGCGCGTTATTAATTTAAGATATCTAACAAGATTTGTTAGGATTTGAATGAAGGGTAATTTGGGAGGATAGAATTTTAAATTAAATATGTTAAAAACCTTCTAAAAATGAAAGACACTTGTCTATTTTTTATTGGTCCCTCATACTCCTTCAAGATTTGCCCCCATCAAATATTTTCTCTCGCAGAACAGGAGTCAGTAACAAAAAGATTTAGCTTTACATATTTATTTTTTTCATTTTGCTCATTTAAATATTTATTTTTCCAAAATTTCATATAAATCTACTTCTCCAGAAATAGAAGTTTGAAGCGGAAGTCGGAAGCAAACTATTTTGTTTCACAAAAAGTTAACATTTTTATTTTTAGAAGTTTCAAAATTCAATATCCAAACTAATTTCTTACTTTTTAGCTTTTAGAAATCAAAAAATAACTTCTATGTGTTCATCTAAACGTGCTATACTCTTGCTTTTTAATTTTTAAAAGTCAAAAAAATAACTTCTAAGTGTTCGTCCAAACGAGGTATAAAAAGCGGGCCCATCCAAAATTATGCAAATCGAAGAAAAAATTAGGGAACATTATTTAAATACCCCTACTATGACACCCCTTGCAAATATACCCTTATGAGCTTTACAAATATCCCTAAGATTAATACATTACCAAAATACCCTCTTTTGTATAGTGTATATACAAATCCACCAACCAATATTCAAAAAAAAAAAAAAAAAAAAAAACCTCCACTGCCCACCACCACTGTCCACCGTCAACCACCACCACCACTGTCCACCGCCGCCAACCACCACTAGCCACCGCCACCAACCACCACTGTCGCCGCCGCCCACCACCACCGCCGACAACCAAAAGCCGCCGCCGACCACCAACCACTGTCCACCACCGCCACTGCTAACTCCCACCGCCACCGCCAAATACCACCACCGCCAACCACCACCGCCTCCGCCAATAATCGCTGCCGCTAATAACCGCCACTACCATGTGGAGTCAACTTGTTGAAGTTGTGTCCATATAGGAGGAAACTAGCTCAAGTTGTCTCCAATAAATAATGTCCATATTGGAGGCAACTAGTTCAAGTTGTCTCCAAAAGTGGAGGCAACTAACTTAAGTTGTCTCCAATAAATAGTGTACATGAATAAGTTGAAAAAAAATATGGAGACAACTAGTTCAAGTTGTCTCCAAAAGTGGAGGCAACTAGCTTAAGTTGTCTCCAATAAATAGTGTACATGAATAAGTTTCAAAACAAAATGGAAGCAACTACCTCAAGTTGTCTCCGAATCTGAGGCAATTAGCTCAAGTTGTCCTCAAAAGTGAAGGCAACTAGCACAAAGTTGTCTTCAAAAGTGAAAGCACCTAGCCCAAGTTTTCTCCAAATATGAAGGCAACTAGCACAAGTTGTCTTCATATATGGAGACAATTATCACAAGTTTCCTCCAAAAAAAAATAAAAATCTCCCTAGTGTATTAATGCACAAAGCTTCTTTTCCACACTTGTTTGGACCTTTGCATTCGTAAACATCTGCGTAAAATCAAATAACAATAGTTTACAAAGAAAAATTTGGCCTTTTATTCGATGTTTCAGGAACAATTTATTTCTGTAATCGTACCACAGAAATAAAAAATCCTTATGTACCGCAGTTTTCTTTTCTTTTATATAACAAGTGGTCTCATAAGCCTTCCATGGGTGGATACTCCTAAATGTGCTACTATCCGATGCATGTGCATCTATCACTTTATGTACATGCATGATTATAGAAAATAAAATAAACAACACTGCTCTACAACAAAAATTTAGTATAAACTTGAATATCTAGATATAATGCTGATTGACATATTTGTTATTGTGTACCTTGACAGCCATATTTCAGATAAGGATTTCCTTCGTAGCCTTTTGCACATTTGCAGCGATAACAGAAGCCATTGTATGGGTCAAAGCACTCATTATTAGCTCCACAAGCATATTCGATGGGGTTTCTCCGAGCTTCTCTGCATGTAGAAAAGTCAGGTACTGCCCAGTCCAAGATCACAGGTACAACTGAATCGTCCCTAGACATAATCAAATCATCAACCACAGAAAATTGCTGGTCAACCAGAAATACTCCAAAAGACTCTAGCACACTCTTAAATTACTAATTACTACATAATACCGAATGAGAAACCTACACATTTACCAAAACAAAAAACTAAGACACAAGAGATAAAACCCCAAAAGAAGGCAATCCCCCACTGGCCACCAAAGAACAAACTCCGCAACACCTCAATATAAACTATCATTTAATCATACTCATAGGCATTACCAAAGACAAACATACATAGATAATCTGCTTTAAGGGTGCCAAACATGTTATAAAACACCACAGTAACATCATCGCATGCTATCTGGCTATGATTTATATATTATACAATTCTCACTACAGTACTACCACCACTATCCATTCATCACCACTACACGTATACCTTAAATGAAAGCACCATCGTCAGCATAACGCCACAATCTTCCATGTAAACCACAGTACTACCACCACTATCCCTTCATCACCAGCATCACCATACCATATCACATAGCACCACAGTTCACTTCTCCCATCACCTGTAGCTTCATCTTGTAGTCCCACCACCATTAACTCCAACATCAAACCATCATTCTCAGCTGAAACAACACCGTTTTATTGATTCCGCTTCCGTTCTTCCTTGTTGCAACTGCATCATCATCACAGCTCAAAGCAAACAAGCTGAAAAAACCCATTGCCATTTCAGTTCAGCTGCAATCATAATTTCTATCTGCATCTCACTTTCCAATGCTCTTCTCGACCATCTCAACTCAGATAACCAACCATTTATTCAACCTCATACGCTTCATTTCAAACCACCGGAACTATAGCTACAACTCCATTAGTAGCACCAACTTCCTCCATTCCAGACAACAAGCTACATCTCCTTAATCAAGGGCAGCAACACATCTCCACCTGTAATTTCCCATTTAAATTAATCTACAGTTTCAACTCCATTTCCTCCAAGAACACTCTGCAACTGTACCCTTGTAGACAACCCCAGCAACACAACACAACACATTCTCAACTTGTCTTTTTCATAGCCATCAAACCATTTACAGTAGCTGCAATTTCAACAACTCAAAAGCCATTCATACACCTTCACATTCATCCACACAAAACCCTATAATCTGCATTGCAATCCTTACTTCTCTGCCAAACTATCATCCACAGCTACACCATTTTCTTATTCACAGCTCAATATCGAAACACTTAATGTTCATAAACAACTATTCTACAACTCATTCGCAATCTCGGTATTATCCATCTATGTAAACAAAGAAATCCAATGAAATTTACCGAAATTCCATCTCGAAATGTCTTCTCAACAGTACTACCAGTAACATAATTCCTAATTTTTGTCCTCACAAACGCAGCTCCTTTCCCTGGTTTCACATGAAGAAACTCTACAGACACAAAAACCGATTAACACAATCAAACAAATTCAACAGAAAACGCTAAATTGAACTTAAATTCATTGTAATTGAAATTGAAAAGCCCTAAAGAATTGAAAATGAAATGTAAAAGACAGAATATTAGCGAAATAAACAATCAAACCCATCTGTTCTTTCAAATCTCAAATTCAACATCAATTCATCACAAACCCATGAATATCAACATCCACAGCATCTACCCTAATTCAGCTTCAGAACTCAAACCTCTGCCAAAACTTGTATTAAGTTTGAATCCAATCAATATCCTCTTTATCTGTTGTAGACTTCAACCACATCTCGTCGTCCTTCTCACTGATTTCCTCCACCAGCATCAGTTAAATCTCCTCTATCACTATTCAATCTCGATCTCTCTTTTCTGAATACATGGCCTCCTTCTCTCAATTTCATGACAGCGGCCGGAATGAATGAAATGATAAAAGAAAGGGAATATTAATTGCAGTTGATTGATTTTTCATGGTGATGGAGATGGAGGTGGTAGTGATGAAAATGGTGGCGACGGAGATGGTGGTGGCGCGAAGGTGGTGGTGGTGATACTGAAAGAGGAGTTGAGAGAAAAGAAAGCATATTTATTCAGATCTGAAGTTGAGGAAAGGAAAAATGTTCGAAAACCTTATTAAGATGATGAGGTTATTTACGGGATTATCATAAAAATTAGTTTCCTTGTTTTTGGTTAGGGGTATTAATATAATGGATAAGGGTATTTGTGCATGACTCATGAATAGTAGGGGCATAAATAACATTCCCACAAAAAATTAGCGTTTCAGATTAGACCCCACAAAATCCAAATCAATATGTACACGTGTAAAGTTTTGGTCAAAGTCTTTCAACCCCACGACTGTTTTCGTTTCTCAATCCCCACTTTCCCCATTACTCCCACCAAAACACTCACTCTCGGCTCAGAGTACTTCCATAAAACCCTAAGCAGTTTTTTCTCCACCATTCTTAACTCCTCTCCAGAATCCAGAGATCAGAGATTCATACGTACTACTCAACACCTCTATTCTTGCAGGTACTATCTCTCACTAATTTCTGCTTTATCTTCGTTTTGCTCTTTTTTTCCTTGTTGAAAACAAACAACTATGAATTGAAAAAAATTAGTTTTCTTTTTATGCCTTCTTTTTGATTTTAGTGATTGTAATCAAAGAAAAACAACTTATAAATCATGGGTTCTCATTGTATTTTAAGATTAGCTCAATTTTGTTGTTTGATTGTCAACAATGAGTAGTATTACACTGTTTACTTTGTTTAATTGCTTAAACATAGTGACATTTTTTTATTTAGCATTTTTTAGTTTCTTATGTTTTCAATTTATTGTAAAAATGGCTCAATTTGTTTGTTTGATTGATCGATTGCAGTATAATGCTGTTTTTTTTTTATGCAATCAGTATAATGCTGTTGACACCGTGTACTTGCTCTTTGAATTCTGAAATGGTGATCTTCTTTTTGTTTGAAATCAAAGAAACATAACTTATAAATCATGGGTTCTTTTAGTTTCTCCTGTTTTCTCAATGTATTGTAAAATTCGATCAATTTTGTTTGTTTGATTGATTGATTGTCAACAATCACTAGTTGGGCCGACCGACCGGAGGGCCCGAAGGGCCCGTAGGGAGGGAGACTCTTTTATGGCCACTTTTTTGTCAATTGAAGAGTAACACAAATTTAAGAAAAAGATTGAAAAGGAATATTCCTTATAGATTCCCGTCACAAATTTTATTATAATTCTTTATGTATCATATTTCTTTAAGGGTATAATTGGTAACCAAACTTTAAAATAACATATCTAAAAATCCGTGCCTTGGAATTTTACAAATTTTATCTCGTTGGAAAGCTAATAAAAAAACATATCCAACGAGCACAAACAACAATATCAAATTTAGATTCTTTACGAAAAAATCGGAGGTATTTATCATTTTAGGCACAATTTTGAAAATAAATGTATATACTTTATGCACAAAGGATACATAATAATTTATGTAACCATATTTTAGTTTATTCATCAACTAATTTTCCTTTGCAACTAATAAAACAATATACTCTTCTCGTTTCAAGAAAGTGATACTCTCACTTTAGGCACAAATTTTCTTTTACAGTCCTATTGCAGCAGTGTTTCTTTTTTTCTTCGGTCAGCCCTCCCCACCGTGGCAACGGTCATCTAGTATAATATTGTTGACACTGTGTACTTGCTCTTTTGAATTCTGAAATAGTGATATCTTATTTGGTTTTTTAGGTGCTTGAACAAGTGACTAACATGGATGACAAGTTTGGTCCAATGCTTCATAATCACAATGATATTTATACTTTTAGTTACGATCAATCCTCGTCTACATGTAGAGGAATTAACCATGTGACACACCCAGTTAGATCTTACAAGGAAGGAATTGAGTTCTTTGGCTGTTGTAATGGTCTGGTTTTTTTAAGGCATGTTAATAAATATTACTCGCATGTTCTTATCCTTTGGAATCCAACTACTAACGAGTGTAAGCAACTACCATTTCCAACATTCTCAGAAACGGAACAATGCTTGAGCTACACAGAGTATGGAATTGGTTATAGTACTCGGAAGAAAGATTTTAGAGTGGTAGCTATTGGGAATTTTGAAGGCACTTATGAGGTTATGGTGTATTCTTTAAAAAAGAATAAATGGAAAGGAGTTGAGAATATTGAAATTGATAATCTTGAACATCGAGAAATACCGGATATGGCTCGGTTGCCTGTTCATGGAGCTCTGCATTGGATAGCAGATATGAGATGTATGGGTTTACTGTTAAACTTAAGGTTCAACTCAAAAATAATTGTTGTTATTTATCTCCAAAATGGGAGGTATTTATAACCAACATTACAAGAATTAAATAATTACATTAATTAAATAATGGAGTAGGTAAATGAAGAAAACAAGGAATTCCATGTTAGGTGAAGGTTGGTGGAGTAGGTGTAGAATACAAGGAAGTCCATGTTAGGTAAAGGTTGGTGGTGTAATTGGAGGAGTGATTGGTGGAATTGGTGGAAGGTGGAAGGTTGATTCAACACTCTCCCTCAAGGTGGTGCATATATGTCACAGATGCCCAACTTGACAAGTGAATCGTTAAATATATTATTTGATACGGCCTTAGTCGAATATCTCGCATTTGTTGTGTTGTTCGGACATATGGTACTTCAATAATGTTTTCTTCAAGTTTCTCATAAATGAAGTTCTATCAATTTCCACGTGCTTCGTTCGATCATGTTGCACCGGATTCTGCAATTTTGATTGTTGGTGATTATCACAAAACAACTTCATAGGTTTTTCGGATGGGAAACCAAGCTCTCCCATAAGCCTTTTCAACCATAACAATTCACAAATGCCTTTTACCATTTCTCTATATTCTGCCCGACCTTTGGATAAGGAAACAACATGTTGTTTCTTAGATTTCCATGTCACTAAATTTCCTCCAACAAAGGTAACATACCCGAGATGTTGATCTTCTCCTGTCACCTTTACCTCCCGATCTGAGTCGATGTAACTTGATACATCAATATGTCCATGTTTTGAAAACATCAAACCTCTGCACAGTGCGGACTTCAAATATCTTAGTATCCTGGTTACTGCATCCATGTGTTGCTGACCCGGATTATGAATAAATCTTCTTACAACACTTACAGCATAAGCAATATATGTCCTTGTATGAGAAAGATAAATCAAGCGACCAACTAACCTCTGATATTGTCCTTTGTCTGTTGGTATTTGATCAGAACATTCTTCAAGACCATGATTTTGTTCCATAGGAGACCCAATTGGCGTACAACCAGTCATACCAGTTTCCTTCAACAAATCAATCACATATTTTCACGACACACAAGAAAATTCCCTTTACGGATCGATTAACTTCAATACCCAAGAAGTACTTAAGTCCACCCAAATCTTTCATATCAAACTCGAGAATACAAGCAATTTTTCAGATTACTCATCTCTTGGGGTCATTTCTGTTACCACCATATCATCTACATAGATAATAAGAGCGTTGACCTTGTCACCTACTCTTTTAAGGAACAAGGTATGATCAGCATTACTACAGATATACCCAAATTCTTCATTGCAATGCGAAATCTACCAAACCATGCTACGGGAGATTGTTTCAAACCATATAAAGCCTTCTTTAACTTACACACAACATTAGCATTATTTGGAGCATTATAACCTGGAGGTAGTGTCATGTAGACTTCTTCTTGCAAGTCACCATGTAAAAAAGCATTTTTACATCATATCATTGTAGAGGCCAACCTAGATTTGCTGCCAAAGATAATAATACTTTCGAATAGTGTTGATTTTTTCAACAGAGCAAACGTCTCCCGATAATCAATACCATAAATCCAGGTAAACCCTTTAGCCACAAGTCTTGCTTTATACCTGTCAATAGAGCCATCTGGATTATGCTTGATAGTATATACCCACCTGCAGCCAACTGGTTTCTTTCCTTTTGGTAGTGAGACTATATCCCATGTACCATTTTCTTCATGTGCCACCATCTCCTCTTTCATAGGACCAGCCCATTTCGGATTAGATAGTGCTTCTTCTACTGTTCTTGGAATAGTAACATCTGCCATTTGACTGACAAATGCTTTTCCATCCTTTGATAATCTATGAATTGACACGTAATTCGCAATAGGGTATTTCACCTTCCTTAATGCTTCAGGTGAAAAACGATCTGGTGGAACTCCACGATTACTCCTTGGTGGCAAGCTTGGTACACATCGGTGTCGGGTAGTTCACAAGTATCATTAGTATTAATCGAACAATCTATGCTTACCTCGGGGACATCGGCACCGGGTGGGAGGACAATTAGATTTAGTCTTGTTGATGAAGAGATGGATCTTCGTGTCAATTTCTTCGAAAACAGGAATATCGAACTCTTGAATCGCTCCATGAATTGTATGTCATCAATTCTTGAACTAGTGACAGTTGGATGTGTACTTATGCTTGTTTCATTTGCTGTCATATTTATTTCACTATTAGTCGGAAACAAATCCATCCAATTCAACTCTTCAATAACACTCTCTCCCCGAAGAGGAGAATCGGATACATCGGATGAGTAAAACATTTCGTGCTCGAAAAAGGTGACATCCATAGTAACATAAAATTTATGACTTTGAGGATGATAACACCTATAACCCTTCTCGAATGGATGATAACCAATAAAAACACATTTGATAGCACAAGGATCTAACTTTGTACGTAGATGTTTCTGCAGATGTACAAAAACAACACAACCGAATACTCGTGGAGGAAGCTTAAGATGAGAAGGTATTATTACAAACGAAGCCAATTTTTCCAAAGGTGTCTGAAATTTTAAAACACTTGTTGGTACTCGATTAAGAAGATATACTGCACTAGTAATAGATTCTTCCCAGAATTTTGGCTTCATATTTGACCCAATCAAGCATGCCCTCGTAATTTCAAGTAATCAAGATTTTTTCTTTCCGCCACACCATTTTGTTGTGGCGTAGATGGGAAACTAGTTTCATGAATAATTCCATGTTCTCTAAAGTATCCTTGTAATACTTCATTAACATACTCACCACCATTATCGAGCGAAGGACCTTTAAGTTAGCGAAAATTGTGTCCGAATCATTTTATGAAATGCTTGCAAAACGATCAGCCACATCACTTTTATTCTTCATTAAATAGAGCCAGGTCATACGAGTACAATCATCGATGAAGATAACAAACCACCTAAATCCAGTAACTGGTATACGAGAAGGTCCCAGGACACATCAGAATGAACCAAATCGAATGGGACATATCTTCTAATGAAACTATTTGGGTAAGTAGTATGATGACTCTTCGCAAGAATGCAAGTATCACATTTAAAGTCTGACAGTTTGCAAGACTTAAACAAATCAGGAAACAAGTGCTCCAAATATCCAAAAGAAGCATGTCCTAACCGTCGGTGCCACGGTAAAGATCTGATTTTTAGATACATAAGAAGACCTTTTAACCAAAGAGATCTCCTTCACAAACATCGTCGATGTAATATAAACCATCTCTCTTAGTACCTCGCCCAATTATCTCCCGTTGCGAGATCCCTAAGAAGACAGAAAGTGGGGTAGATTAGTACTAAACAATTTAATTGTACGGTTACTTGCATTGTAGACAAGAGATTATTTGAAATAGAAGGAACCAATAATGTGTGTTCTAAGGACAAGGAAGGTGTTAAATCAACTCTCCATCTCCGTGCTCGGATACGGTACACCATTGGCGTTGGAAATAGTTGTATACGCGGTAGGAACGGATCTTTCAAAATAGAGGCATCGAACGTCATATGACCCGTAGCACCGAATCGAGAATCCAGCCATGATCTTTTCCAATCGGTAGCAAGTAAAGCGACGTCAACCTTACTTGATTGCTTAAACAAGTTCGGATTAACCAAAGAATGAGATTCCACCACGGAAGAATGAGTATCGGTCGTCGTAGTCATCATTGAAGTACATGTATCTACCCCTCTTTGGTCGATCTTTATTTGTATTTTATAGGCGTCCCACCAATGGGGATAGCCAATTTTCTTGAAACATTTCTCCACGAAGTGTGAATTGCCTCCACGAGAAACACAACGTTTAACGGAATACATTATCACGATTAGAGAAGAAAATTATATGAAGTATGAATACAGTGCAAGCGACTTGCGAAAGCTTTTTTTTTTTTTTTTTTTTTAAATGAGATTAAAAAAAGGGACAAATGAAACTGATTGTGTATACAACTGTTTATGGGGGCGAAAAACAAACCATCTAGATACTAGCTAGTAGCTAAAAATTATATGAGTAGTCGAATAAGAGGAACAAGTCCTATAACGGTAAAAACGGTAAGAGTTTAAATTCAAATCAAGTTTTCTCTCTTGCACAGAGAAATTAAGTTTGACAAATCAACCAAATATATGAAAACAAACTTAACAAGGGTTTGCTTATAAGAAAAACAAACTCAATAAAAAAAATCTTGATCAAAGGTGATAACTGTTTGTACGAAACAAAAAACAGCAGTACAACTTACTTAGTCCAAGATAAATGGATTAACAAGTTTAAGTAGGATTTAAAAAGGACAATCATAAACTCAACATAACAAGTTTATCATAAAATCGGTAGTACAACTTACTTGTTTCAATAAGTGTATAAAGAAAAACAAGAACCTTAAGCCGACGGAAGAAGGATCAATCAAGTAACGAAGCACTCACTATTACTAAGAAGCACTCAACTCACCATGGAGCTCTGATACCATGTTAAACTTAAGGTTCAACTCAAAAATAATTGTTGTTATTTATCTCCAAAATGGGAGGTATTTATAACCAACATTACAAGAATTAAATAATTACATTAATTAAATAATGGAGTAGGTAAATGAAGAAAACAAGGAAGTCCATGTTAGGTGAAGGTTGGTGGAGTAGGTGTAGAATACAAGGAAGTCCATGTTAGGTAAAGGTTGGTGGTGTAATTGGAGGAGTGATTGGTGGAATCGGTGGAAGGTGGAAGGTTGATTCAACATTTACCATCTGGAGAACAAGAAGTTATTCTTTCTTTTGATATCGAGAGAGAGGAATTTGACCATCTGCCACTGCCTGACCTGTTGGATGAAGATTTTGAAACAAGTTTGTGTGTTTTAGGAGGATTTCTTTGCTTGCTTGACTTTGATCCCGAGGTTGGTGCAGATGTGTGGGAGATGAAGCAGGATGGAGCTGAGAAATCATGGACTAAGCTATTCAGTATTGACTTGCAAAAACATTTTGGTGGGTTGGTGAAGGATTTGATGCCGTTGCAGTCTTTGAAGGATGGAAATGTGCTGTTAGGATTAGACATGGATTCTGGTTTTCATATCGTTTCTTACGACCTAAAACGTGATACAACTAGGATTCTTAATGTCCAAGAATTTCAGAAGGCTGGCTCTTTTCATACTTCTGTGTTTGGGGAAAGCCAAGTTTCACTGAATACTGGAACTTATCTCGGGGAAGTATACTTGGCAAACTCAGATAAAGAAGATGACGACAGCAACGATGACTCTGATGATGACGGCGGTGACGAAGACTCTGATGATGACCACTATTGCTTCAGTGACTCTGCTGATGACGACGATGACGATAGTGCTGATGGTGGTGATGAAGGTGAAGGTCTCCAACACAATAAGAAGAAAAGCAAGAAAATGTGAGTCATCATATGCACTTATTTTCTATCCTAATGAACTGGATATCATGTTACTTGGTGTGTTTTTCTTAATTTTTAGTTATTTCTTTTGGTACTTTGGATGTTTTTAATTCTGTAGTGTACAGTTAGAATGTTAAGATTGTGACGCTTCTGGCATGAACATCATTGCTAGAAGTAGTTCTTCATGCTCAATTAAGTACTCTTGTTTTGTATCATATTTTAAGGTCCAGTCCCGCGGTCCATCCCCCATGAAAGAAAAACAGGGTCCCCTGACCCGGCAGATTTGCAGGGGTGGATTAGGAGTGGGATCCATCCCCTCTATCTCACAATCCCATAATCGGGATGCCCGGCGGGATGTTAATCGTTTCCGATCCAAATATATACACGTGTAAAGTTCGGGTCAAAGTCTTTAAACGGTCTCACCCAACGACTTTTTAGTACTCATTCACTAGCCTCTAATATCCCACCACCTCAACATAACTAGGTTCTTAATATCCCCGCTTCCCCGACCCCCGTCCGGCAGTTCCCCAACTGAATACACTCTCACGTCTCATCTCAAAGTTTATGAAACCCTAAGCTAAGCAGTTCCTTCTCCGCCTTTCCGAACTCCTCTTCTGAGTCCAGAGATCCGGGATTCATACTCTCAACAAATTCTTGCAGGTACTAACTCACTAATCTCTACCAATGGACTTTATGTTGGTTTGGTTCATTTTTATTTTTATTTTTTTTGGTTTTTTCCTTACAGAAAAGCGAAAATAGAGCTGCGAACTCAAAAACCATCATTTTTTTTATAAACTTCTATTTGATTGAAATCAAAGAAATGTAAACATAAATCATGGGTTCTTTATGTTTCTGTATTCTCGCTGGTACTATCGCTAGTCACTAACCCCATCCTCTTTTTTTTATTAGCTCCATTTTTTTGTTTGATTGTCAACAATGAGTAATATAAATACTGTTTACATTTTGTATACTTGCTCTTTGAATGCTGTGTATGGAGAATGGAGTATAGTGATAATTTATTTGGTATTTTCATTATTTAGGTCTGCGAAGTAAACTGAAATGGATGACAAATTTGGTCTCATGCTTCATAATCACAATAATGTTTATACCTTAAAATATGATCCATCCTCATCTACGTGTAATGACATTAGCCATGTACAACATCGCCCTGGTAATTACGAGGATGGAATTGAGTTTTTTGGATGTTGTAATGGTTTGGTTTTGTTATGCTCGAATGTTCTTATCCTTTGGAATCCAACTACTAACGAGTGTAAGAAAATACCGTCTCCAACATTTGAAACGGAACAATGCTTACTCTACGCAGAGTATGGAATTGGTTATAGTCGTCGGAAAAAAGATTTTAAAGTGGTAAGTATTGGGAATTTGGAAGGTACTTTTCAGGTTATGGAGTATTCAGTAAAAAGGGATAAATGGAAAAGGGTTGAGGATATCCATATTGATGATCTTGTTCATCGAGAAATACCTGATATGGCTCGGATCCCTGTCAATGGAGCTCTACATTGGATAGCAAAAGTTGACCCATCTTATGACTCAGAAGTTATTATTTATTTTGATATCGAGGGAGAGGAATTTAAGGAGATGCCACTGCCTGACCTGTTCGATAAAAAATTTGAAACAAGTTTGTGTGTTTTAGGAGGATCTCTTTGCTTGGTTGGTTTTGATCCCGAGGTTGGTGCCGATGTGTGGCAGATGAAGCAGGATGGAGCTGAGAAATCATGGACCAAGCTATTCACCATTGACTTGCAAAAACATATTGGTGGGTTAGTTGAGAATTTGATGCCTTTACGGTCTTTGAAGGATGGAAATATTATGTTAGGATTAGACATGGATTCCAGGTTCCATATTGTTCTGTACGACCTAAAACACGATACGACTAGAATTCTTATCAAACTTAAGGTCCAAAATTTAAGTGCTGGCTCTTTACAAACTTCTGTCTTTGGGGAAAACCAAGTTTCACTCGATACTCAAACTTACCTAGGGGAAGTACACTTGGAAAACTCAGAAACAGAAGATGACGTTGATGACAATGACTATGATGATGATTATATGGCCTCACTTGATCACAATGGTGCTAGTGATGCTGAAGGTAACGAAGAAGAAGATCTCCAGAATAATAAGAAGAAAAGCAAGAAAATGTGAGTGTCTTAAACTTACTTTGCTATGTTATAGTACTTACTGTCCTGCTGAATAAAGTCGGTTGATAATTATCAAACTGTCTTCTGGACTGGGTTGTTTTTCCAATTAGAATATGTTAGTTGGCGGTTTTCCTTAATTCTTAGTTATTTGTTTTGGTACTGTGGAAGTTTTTAACTCTGTAGTGTATGGTTAGAATGTGAACATTTTGATGTGTATGGTATGTGCTTCCGCACGTATCAACAACTCTTGTCAAACATGTGCATGAACATCATTGCTAGAGGTACTTCTTCATGCTCTGTATCGTTTTAGAGCAGGTTATGTTACTTTATTTGCTTTCTTATTTTGCCCTCTTGATCATCTCTTTTGTATTTTCTTTACATTAGTTTGGGTGTCTCCTGTCTCGTGTCCCGCTGTGCAGAAGAATCTTGTTTCTGTGTTTTTACTATGATGCATGGCATATTTATTTATTTATTGAAAACGGGGGTTAATATTTATTAGGAGATAGAGATACACATTTATTGTATATTTTGTATATATAGTTATATATTTTGTTAGTTAGGAAATACATTTATTACGTGTAGATTTTGTTTGATCTCTACCTATTAATTCACAGGAAAACCTGTTTTTTAATTCAAGCTTTTCAATAAGAAAACTGAGATTATTATTTTAAACCATGTCGTTTCATGGCATTTGAGCCAGAATCGAAATAACCTAAAAATTGAAAATCCGAAGTTAACCTCTTCTTTGTTTGCGCCAATGCTTAGAGTCATGGCTGGGGAAAAATCGACTTCTAGTGGTGAACCTAAAATTAATTCAATTTCACCGAAGAAATTGAATGGCGATAATAGTGAACAAGATGGAAAAATTGTTGTTAATACGACACTTATAAATATTGATGTGAATTCAAGTGGAAGCTATCTTTCATCACAAGATCGAGTACCACTTGCTAATACTCTCACTGATGCACAGTGGGAAGCTATTGTGAATATGCTTAATTCTTCAAATAAGGAGGGTTCGAAGGAAAAACTTTCTAGGGAGTGGATACTTGATACAGGGGCTTCAAGGCATATGACAGGAAGTAAAGAGTTTTTGTGTAAAACATATCAAATAGGTTCTTCTTCCATAAAACTTCTGAACGACACATACACAATTGCTCAATGTGAAGGCATTGTGGTGTTTGGAGACAATATTAGATTATATCGTGTTTTATATGTTCCTGATCTTCACTGTAACTTGATTTCGTTAGCATGTTTAATTAAGGATCTGAAATGTATTGTCACTTTGACTGATAAGTTGTGTGTGATAGAAGACCGCACTACGAGGACGATGATTGGTGTGGGAGAGGAACGAGATGGGGTCTATATCTTCCACAGTGGAGCACAGATTATGGTAAATCGAGTCGTTACTGGAGAAGATTATTACTTACACTAGGCCAAATGTGGGATTTGGTGACGGTTTAAAATTTTCCACCATGACGGTTTTAGAAAAAAGTGTCACAATACATTGTTGGTCAAGTATAGCTGACGGTTCCTAAAGGTGACCGTCACCAATTGTTATTACAAATCATGACGGTTGACATAACCATCACGGAAACTGCATACTGCGACGGTGATTGATGTAAACTGTTATAATTGACCTATCTACGGTGACACTTATAAACCGTCATGTACATATGATATATAATGACAGTTTGTGTCTATGCCGTCACAGTAGCACTTATAATGACGGTTTTGGTGGTAAATGTCACAATAGCCTGTAGTAAATGGTGACGGTTTAGGACTAACTCTCACAATAGCTCGTAACGACGTTTGCCTATTAAAATCGCTGCTAATTGTGCCATCATGTATAACGATAAATACATGACAATGCAAGAACATTTTGACCATAAATATATAAATGTATTATTGACCAAATAATTGAGTTAAGGTGATCAAATAATTATTGACATAAATATATATATTGCACTAAATATATGTATACATTTTTTGACCATAAATATATCAATTTCAATGATATATCATGATACGTTTGAAGTCAGAACTCTCTCAGAGCTTTTTGGTTCATAGTTTCTATGGCGTTGTCATACCATATTTGAAGTTCCAATCGACTATGAGCTTCATATTTACCGATTTCAATGATATATCATGAAACGTTTGAAGTCAGAACCCTCCCAGAGCTTCTTGGTTCATAGTTTTTATGTCGTAATACCATATTTGAAGTTCGAATCGACATTGAGCTTCATATTTATTGATTTAGATGATGTATCATGTTAAGTTTGAAGTTTGAACCCTCCTGGAGCTTCTCGGTTCATAGTTTGTATGCCGTTATACCACATTTCAAGTTCAAATCGACATTCAGCTTCATATTTATCGATTTCGATGATGTATCATGCTAACCCGAGTTTACCAGTGTGAACTAAATCTACTTCATGATCTGTATGACTTTTCAAAATTACTTCATGACCTATGCGGCTAGTCGAAATACAAACCGGAAGCACAAAGAGAAATCACAAAAACACAAAGAGAAAGCACAAAGACACACCAATTATCGAATTCATTTTTCATTTTCCCGATTCATTCTTATACATTTTTTGGATTTTTTTATATCAGAATGTCGATAACAATGTCCTAAATTTATTAATAATTTTTTTGGATTTTTTTTCATGTCGAAGGTTGATAATAAACCGAATACATGAGTTCGTAGTAGCACAAAGAGAAACACAAATAAGCTCAATCTGTATGATTGTGATGTATGGGGTCCATATCGTACTTCGTCTTCTTGTGGTGCGCACTATTTTCTTACAATTGTTGATGATTATTCTCGTTGTGTCTGGGTTTATTTGATGTCACATAAAATTGAGGTGGTGAAGATTTTTCAGAATTTTTGTGCTATGACTAAGACACAATTTGATAGACAAGTTAAGCAGGTTCGCGGTGATAATGGTACAGAGTTTTGTCCTTTGATTCCATTTTTTTATACACAAGGAATATAATTTCAAACCTCATGTGCCACAGCAAAATGATAGAGTGGAACGCAAACATCGTCATATATTGAATGTGGCGCATGCTTTATGTTTTCAAGCAAATTTACCTCTTCGGTTTTGGGGTAAGTGCATTCTAACCGCTGGTTATATTATTAATCGCACGCCTACTACCTTGCTCAATGGAAAAACTCCTTATGAACTGTTACATAGAAAACCACCTATTTATAGCCATATTCAAGTATTTGGATGTCTATGCTATGCAAGTATTGTCCCTCGTGATCGGAACAAGTTTAATCCACGAAGTCGACGTTGTATATTTGTTGGTTATCCTTATGGCAAAAAGGGTTGGCGGTTGTTTGATTCGGAAACGAAACAATTTTTTATTTCTCATGATTGGTTTTCTTTGAACATAAATTTCCTTACGCAGTTGATTCTTTACGTACTAATAGTCACTAGTTGAAAAATCAACATAGGTGATATTTCAAATCTGTCACTGTATCAATTCCATGACAGTTCAGGTGAAATTTGAAAGTGTCACCAAAGTCAGTGTCACCGTAGAGGTTATCTTATACTGACACTTATGAACTGTCACATAACCGTCACCAATTATCCTTCAAAACTGTCATGAAGTATTTTAAATTGTCATTTGTAACAGACATCCATGACGTATTTTTATTGAAAACGCCACCTTAACGATGTTATGGTGACTTTTTTCCTAAGAAACCGTCAATATAATATTAAAAAGTGTCAGCATAAGAAATAACAACAACGGTTTCTTAATGTAACTGTCATTTATAAGTCCTTGTCTGACGGTTTTTCTTCATCAAAAGTCATTGTATGACCATTGATTAGGTGCCGATTTTATGTTGCCAATTTTTTTTTTCAGCTAAATTTAAATTTTTAAAGAAAATTAAATATGCAACCAAATTAAAACAAGAAAAATCTTGTATACTATTCCTGAATTCAATTTACAATCTCATTAAAATAATATCAATGCTTTTGCAAAAATTAATGTTTTATGAAAAAGTACATATAATTCAGTATTAACATTTTCTTTCGTCAACTCCTTCGATTAGTAGACATTTCCAATCTCAGAGCTCTTGATACATCAGAAGTGAACTCGAATTTGTGCCTCATGATAGGGGTTGTTAACATGAACCATTTTCCAGGAATTTTTGTTCCGATCGTCCCATGCTTTGGGGTACCTAAAATGATCAAAACTTAATGGAAATTTTATAGTGAGTTAACTACACATAAATAAACATCATATTAAAATTCCAGATTCATCCGATAAACAGATATTGAGAAAACACAACGAACAGTTGGCTGTCCAGGATTTTTAACTCAGCACATTTCAGTCTCAGTTTATCAATTTTTCACGTAGCAAACGTGACCTGATCTTACGTAAATCTTTACGGTACTTCCACCATACAACGAAGTCTCACATATAAAAATTTCAGCATGCTCCAACCACTGGATCTCAAGATATCATTAAAAGAAGAACAAACGCGCCGATGAGTGGAGCAGGAAGATAGGGAGAAACGGATAAGAATTGATTTGAGAATGAGAAAAAAATGCTTAAAAACAATTTGAATCCAAGTGTAAATGATGGACGGACCAGATTTCGTTTGATCCACTCATACGGATTGAGAGCATTTGTGTTTCTCTTTGTGCTACTACGAACTCATGTATTCGGTTTATTATCAACCTTCGACATGAAAAAAAAATCCAAAAAAAATATTAATAAATTTAGGACATTGTTATCGACATTCTGATATAAAAAAATCCAAAAAATGTATAAGAATGAATCGGAAAAATGAAAAATGAATTCGATAATTGGTGTGTTTCTTTGTGCTTTCTCTTTGTGTTTTTGTGCTTTCTCTTTGTGCTTCCGGTTTGGATTTCGACTAGCCGCATAGGTCATGAAGTAATTTTGAAAAGTCATACAGATCATGAAGTAGCTTTATTTCACACTGGTAAACTCAGGTTAGCATGATACATCATCGAAATCGATAAATATGAAGCTCAATGTCGATTCGAACTTCAAATGTGGTATAACGGCATACAAACTATGAACCGAGAAGCTCCAGGAGGGTTCAAACTTCAAACTTGACATGATACATCATCTAAATCAATAAATATAAAACTCAGTGTCGATTCGAACTTCAAATATGGTATTACGACATAAAAACTATGAACCAAGAAGCTCTGGGAGGGTTCTGACTTCAAACGTTTCATGATATATCATTGAAATCGATAAATATGAAGCTTATAGTCGATTCCAACTTCAAATATGGTATAACGGTGTAGAAACTATGAACCAAGAAGCTATGGGAGGGTTCTGACTTCAAACGTATCATGATATATCATTGAAATCGATAAATATGAAGCTCATTGTCGATTCGAACTTCAAATATGGTATAACGTCATAGAAAACATGAACCAAGAAGCTCTGGGAGGGTTCTGACTTAAAATAGTGATTTAGTTGCCACTGGATACATTGTCGTTTATTAATTTTAAAACATGAAAGCACAGTATGCAGCGATTTAGATAGGAAAATGTCATATATATTGTGAGGGTTAATCACCTAAACCGTCACTAATCATTACAAGCTATTGTGGCATGTATTACCGAAACCGTCATTACATGATCTATTGTGACAGTGTAGACCCAACTGTCAGTATATATCAAATATACGTGACAGTTCACAAGTGTCGGCGTAAGATACCTCTATCATAACGTTTTATAGCAATAAACATCATAATAAGCAATTTGATTGACAGTTTAGTCAACCACCACGACTTGTAGCGACAATCAATGACGGTCACCTCTAGGAACCGTCAGCTATACTTAACCAGCAATGTATTGTGACACTTTTTGGTAAAACCGTCATGGTACAAAATTCCAAACCGTCACCGAATCCCACATCTAGCCTAGTGAGTGAAGGATGTCATGAAGAGTTGGATGACCGTTTGTTGATCTCTGCAGAAGAGTTAGATCTTTTGGGTGGTGAACAGGATGTACCAACCACAAGGGTACAGGACATATCCGGCAGTGGCTGCACTGGTACCATCACCGGTGTACAGGACCTGTCAGGTACTGACAAAAACAATACAGTACCAGGCGTACAAGACCTGTCACAATGTGGGAGAGTTAGTCCAGTACGGGACATGGATAATAATGTACGGGATAGTGCTAATAATTTACGGGAGACAAGAGAACAGAGCTTGTCAGGAGGTGACAAGACTAGTACTGTGACAAACAGTGAGTTGAGTGGTGACAGGTTAATGATGGGTGATGGAAGTTTAATAGGCGTGCAAAAAGTCACATGTGGTGACATGTTAATGATGTCTGCAAAACAGACAGGTGACGGACGTGTACCAGACGTTTAACGGGAGCCTCTTGTATCAATTCTAAGGGATAGGTGGGACTTCACAAACTGTGAATAAAAATGTGACAGGCGAGTCAAGAAAAATTCCAGAGACTCTTGTCTCAAACTATGTTACACGGACACGCTTAGAAGTATGCCGTAACCGTGTCGGACACATAATCGGACACGACACGGTATGACATTTCTCGACACACGATGGACACGCCACATCATGTGTCCCATAAAAATCGATATTTGACACTTTGTGGACACTATTTAGACACTTCCGGACACACCATAAATGGTTAGTTTTTGTTTGAAAAATCAAAATAAACTAAGTGTGAAGCTAATTTATTCGTCTTTTTGTCAAATATAAACATTATTTATGAAAAATGTGATCACAATTTCATCATTAGTAATTTTATTTTATTAGTAAATAAGTATTCTGAAAATAAAAATAATTATTATGTTGAGCAGATTAGTGTAAAATCTCAATTTAATGATATGTGTAATATATATAACGTGTCGCCGTAACCATCTTTTTTGAGCTTTGACGTGTCTCCGCAACCGTGTCGTGTCGTAACCGTATCTTGTGTCCGTGTCCGTGCAACATAGGTCTCAAATGGAGGGAGTAGACAGAACGTGGGGGCCGGTGTAGGGAGACCCCGCATTTTTACACCATCACATATGTGGCGGCTCACGTGGTAGGGTCCCAGCAAGTTGAATTGTTAGTTGGCGATTCCATAAATAAGTTGGCGATTAAATCGGGGTAGTCTCTCTCTTAACTTGTGTTCTTAATTTTTCCCTTTCTCTGACATTCTCTTTCCTCTGCACCTCTTTTTTCTTTCTTCCTCGTCGTAATTATCGATTCTTCAGTAACAGACGGAGATGAAAAAGAAAATGGCTTTGATTTTACAGGTTATCCTGATTCTGTCTCAAGTGTTGGAAATTTAAATGATTCCTTTTCACCAAACAGTTCCTCCACCTTTTCAAACTTCAATTCTTCATCATCTTCCTTTACTATTTCAGTTTCAATTTCATCATCAGTTTGAGGGTAATAATCCTGAATTTCAATTTCATGCTTTCTTAATTAAATCAACTACTATAAAATTCAGAGACTTTAACATTAGGGTTTTAGAGTAACAGTAACAAACCCAAATAAAAAAAACCAAAACACAGCAAAATCAAGATTGTTCCTTTAAATAGGTGAAAATTTGGTTCTGGGTTATCTTGATTTGAAATTATAATAGGTGATCAGAGTATTAAAAGAAATCCATGATTAGGTTTATGAACTAAATATTACTGCTGCAAGAGAGAGAAATGAGAGTCTGAATTAAAAAAGAATTGATCCAATGGAGTCCCAAATTAACTTTCGGTGCATAAAACCATAATCTTAAAAATGGATCTTGTTTGATTTGATCTTGATGATGATTATGATAATGGTGGTGTGAGTGGATTGTCAATATTAACAATTACCATTGGTGATAAGAAGGTTAGAAGACTTGAGCTCAGTGATTTAAACCTCTAATGACTTCTCGTTTTAACCATCATCGATAAAGTAAACCTCTAATGGCCCAAATTATGGTGTACCCTCTATGCCCACTAATAAAATTCTGACATGTGTTGCATTATTAACATTTACTAACTCTATATATCCTTCCATTTTTTTCATGTCAAATAAGGAAACACCGTAATAGAATGTAAACCACCACTGATAACTGGTTTTTTTCTTTCTTTCGCGAATCTTCATTGCTCCTTCGATCGTTTTGCTCTTCATTAAACTGACCCATGTTTCCATTAAAACTAAAATGAAACGAGAATTTTGTGCATCCTAATCTTAAAACACTAGTGGGATGACTAGTTAAATTTTGTGGGGTCCTAATTCATCGAAATGGAAATTAATTGGCATCGTAGAAAATCAATGTTCCTCGAACCATGTCCAGATAATCATTGTCAAACCATGTTCTAAACCATTTTGAACCTTTTTTTAGTTAATAGACCAGACTTGCATCTATCCGTATTTCTATGTTTTTTTTTTTTATTTGTGTGATTGTGTCTAAACTTGTGGATAAACAAAAATCTAATCTCATTCAAAGAAAATAGTATGCCTTCAGATCTAACTCTTGCCAATTGTTCTCTTTAAGATCCTTATTAATCAATAATATTCATCCTCATCTAAGATCTTTATTCATAAAGAATAATTCTACAAGCCTAAGGAACAAATCCGGAAAGTGATCATCTTCTTCTAATATAAAAGGACAAACAACCCATGGTTATATAATTAACAGAGCCGAAATCTTGAGCCAAACAGCAGAGAGGATAATCAAGGAGTGGTTTTCATTCTGTTACCTAATTTAACATGGGGGAAATACAGAAAGAATATTTGTTGTTAGTAGATGTTAATAAGGCAAGACACATGTCGAGATTCTATTCGCTGGTACAGAGGGTACACCACAATTTGGGCACAGAGGATCTCGACCCTAAAAATGCTGGGTCTCCCTAGCATTTTCGGGTGTCTTAAGAGAACATGGGACATCAGAAGTTGTGTCGGCTCGTGATGTCTCGTCTTAATTAAGTAAACAAACTGTTTCGGAACGTGTGCCAGGCAGTGACTCACCTGGTAGTATTCGACTACCTGACAACATTTCTACAAAAGGGTTACCGGAATTTTTTTGTACCAGTTACAGAAACTCATGTACCTATTAGTGACATTTCTGATACGATGGTTAGACGCAGTGTTCGTTCACGGGTTCCTAATTCTCGGTTAAAAGATTATGTGTGTAATACCATCCAAGCAATAGACCCCGACTCCTCCACTCCTCACTCGTCAACGTCCCTCAGGTATGCCTTATCTCATAGCTAATTATGTGTCTTGTGCAAATTTTTATGCTAATCATACTCGTTTTTTTGCGGCGATTACTACTCTTAAAGAACCTACGAGTTATGCAGAAGCTGTTCGTCTTCCCGTTTGGCGTGTAGCTATGTCTAAGGAGATTAATGCTCTTGATAAGAATGGTACGTTATCTGTTACGGATCTTCCCCCAGGGAAGAAGGCTATTGGTTGTAAATGTGTTTACAAAATTAAATATAATTTTGATGGTACTATCGAGCGATATAAAACTCGCTTGGTTGTCCTCGGTAATAGAAAAGTGGAAGGTGTGGATTATCATGAAACTTTTGCTCCCGTAGCTAAAATGGTTTCGATTAGAACATTTTTAGCAGTCGCAGTTGCTCGTGATTGGGAGCTACATCAAATGGATGTTCACAATGCTTTTATACATGGAGATCTTGATGAGGAAGTGTATATGCAACTTCCTCCAGGATATTCGACTAATTCTCCTGGCAAAGTGTGTCTCCTTCATAAATATCTATATGGTCTTCGTCAAGCTCCACGTAATTGGTTTTCTAAGCTTGCAGGTGCTCTTAAGGCTTTTGGATTCGTACAGTCTTATGCTGATTATACTTTATTTACCCGGCGACGAGGTGAGAATTCCATTAACGTACTTGTCTATGTGGATGATTTAATTATTGTTGGGAACAATTCCGCTGCTATTAGTGCTTTTAAAGCATATTTAAGTTGATGATGTCATATGAAAGATCTAGGTCATCTCAAGTATTTTCTTGGTATTGAAATGTCCCGAGGAACCGACGGTGTAACACCCCGTATTTTTAGCATGGCGCATGCTGAAAGATGCGCCATGGAATGAGATGAAGCTTCATCCAAAGCTTCCGTTGGTTGGTAAGAGGTAGATTGGCTTAAGGACAATATCACGCCAAAATGGCGCATTGCGTTGGGCAATTGACCAAGGGTCAATATTGGGTGCCAGGTAAGGAACATCGCGTATGCATATTGGCTAACGCCAATATGACCTTAGTTGGAAGTTACATAGGCCAAGAGCCAATCTCGCACCAAGAGTGCTTCAGGCCAATTGGGTAGATGGCCTTAAGAATGTACAACCATCACAGCTGGACATTGGTGTGGCCTATGGGCCAAAGTCGGAAATATAGACATCACGGCCCTTCATCGGGTTTGGCTCGGGAAATGTTCAGCCATCCTGGCCGAGCATAGGAACTGGCATGTGAGCCAGAACTGAATGTACATCCACCTTGGCCGGTTATTCAGGAAACTACATGGCAACGACCATGAATAATAAAACGGGGAGTTGATGAAGG
Source organism: Papaver bracteatum (assembly GCA_023529315.1). NCBI lineage: Eukaryota > Viridiplantae > Streptophyta > Magnoliopsida > Ranunculales > Papaveraceae > Papaver > Papaver bracteatum. The sequence goes on along the minus strand of JAJJWX010004887.1, from coordinate 187,433 downwards.
ATTTTATCGCCCCCAATCAGAGTTCTAAAAATGTCAAATAAACATATATAGGGAAGGGTAGTTGGTTGAAGGTGCATATGCGGACTATGCACCAAGTAAGCTTCATAGCTTAACCGGAAGGGTATAAATGATTCCTAAGTGAAACGACAAGGTTGAGAATATTAATCGAAGTTTTCTTATTGAAAAGCTTGATTACAAAACGTGGATCCTTTTTTTGACTAAATACTAGATTCCACCAAACAAATTTTGGTTAGCTAATTACACCAAAATAATATCTTTCCTAACTACCCAATACAAAACCATAAATACAATATATTTACAAATATATGCCGTATCTTCATTACCCCCCCTCAAGTTGGAGCATGGAGATCACGAATTCCCAACTTGCGAATTAGTAACTCAAACTGAGGACGTCCAAGAGCTTTGGTGAAAATGTCTGCGAGCTGAGCGGTTGTGCGAACATGGGAAGTAGTAATAGCACCGGACTGAATTTGATCGCGTACATAATGGAAATCAATCTCAATATGTTTGGTGCGCTCATGAAAAACAGGATTAGCCGCAATATGAAGAGCAGATTCACTATCACAGTAAAGGCGCATAGGTTGAGAATGAAACACACCTAGAGATTTCAATAACGCCTTTAGCCACGTGAGCTCACTACAAGTATGAGCCATGGAACGGTATTCGGCCTCTGCAGAAGAACGGGATATTGTGTGTTGCTTCTTCGTCTTCCAAGATATAGGTGAGCCTCCCAAAAAAATAAAGTAACCAGTAAGAGAACGAAGACTAAGAGGGCAGGAGGCCCAATCGGAGTCACAATAAGCAGTAAGTTGAAGAGCACTATCCTTGCGTAATACAATCCCTTGACCCGGATGGCCCTTTAGATAACGAAGAACTCGTAGAGAAGCTTCCCAATGAGATACCCGAGGAGACTGCATAAATTAAGCCAATACATGTACCGAGTAACACAATTCAGGACGCGTAATGGTCAAATAAATCAAACGTCCGACAAGCCGACGATACTGGGATGAATCGGAATAGAAAGGTCCATCATCTAAAGCTAGACGATGATGTTGATCAATGGGTAAAGAGGCTGGTTTGGCTCCAAGAAGTCCAATCTCAGACAAGATATCCAAGGTGTATTTCCATTGGGATAAAAACAGACCATTAGGTCCTCGAGACATTTCAATACCAAGAAAATACTTGAGATTGCCCAAATCTTTCATATGAAAGCAGTTGCTTAAATATGCTTTAAAAACAGTAATAGCAGCGGAATCATTCCCAGAAATAATTAAATCATCCACATAGACAAGTACATGAATGGAATTCTCACCTCGCCGTAGGGTAAAAAGAGAATAATCAACATAAGACTGTACAAACCCAAAAGTCTTAAGGGCACCTGCAAGCTTAGAAAACCAATTAAGAGGAGCTTGACGAAGACCATATAAAGATTTATGGAGTCGACACACTTTACCAGGTGAATTAGTCGAGTACCCTGGAGGAAGTTGCATATATACTTCCTCATCAAGATCCCCATGTAGAAAAGCATTGTGAACATCCATTTGATGTAACTCCCAATCACGAGCAACTGCAACTGCTAAAAAAGTTCTGACAGACACCATTTTAGCAACGGGAGCAAAAGTTTCATGATAATCCACCCCTTCTACTTGTCTATTTCCAAGAACAACCAAACGATATTTATACCGCTCGACACTACCGTCTGAATTATATTTAATTTTGTAAACCCATTTACAACCAATTGCCTTCTTTCCTGGCGGCAGATCAGTAATAGAAAGCGTACCATTTTTATCAAGAGCATTAATTTCCTTAGACATAGCTACACGCCAACAAGGAAGACGAACCGCCTCCGCATAAATGGTAGGCTCTTTAAGAGTAGTGATCGCCGCCAAAAAACGAGTATGATTAGCGGAAAAATTTGCACATGAAACATAATTAGTTATAGGATAAGGCGTACCTGAGGACGTTGACGAGTGCGGAATGGAGGAACCTGGGTCTATTACTTCAGTAGTATTGCAAACATAATCTCTTAATCGAGTATTAGGAACGCGGGACCGAGCACTTCGCCGAACGGAAGTGTCACAAATAGCTTCATGATTTTCAGATATTACAACTTCTGACTGCATGTGGTCAGATGTCCGAGCATTATCAGGTGATACCCGGCCTGACACACCTTGTAAACTTACATCAGATGAGACAAAAGCATTCAAATCTTCATTATTTAATGAATTCTCAACATCATATAAGACAAAGGAATTACCCACCCCATTAAGGGAAGAAGTACCAGTAGGTCCAACATTTTCTGCATGTCCATCTAACGTGGTCTGCAACTGGGCAGTAGGTGAAACTGAATTATTTCTGACAGTTTCTGAATTATTTCCTGACACGGTTTGTGACTGTGCAGGTGAGGCTGAATTGTCTCTTGAAGATACGTCAGCGGTGACTATTGGACTTCTCCGCAGATTGCCTGTGTCTGTCCGTGTGGTACCATCACCACCTGTGACTGTTGGACTTCTCTCCAGATTTTCTGTGTCTGACAACATTAATCCTCTCTGTTCTGCCGAGTCCGCCAACCCATCATTCAACTCATTTTGGCAATCTTGGTTATTACCATCTAATGAAACAGGTGTAAATGGAAATGTGTTTTCGAAGAATACTACGTCACGAGACACAAAAAATTGTTTTGTTTCCAAATCAAACAACCGCCAACCCTTTTTTCCAAAAGGATAACCAACAAATATGCAACGTCGACTTCGTGGATTAAACTTATTGCGATCACGAGGGACAATACTTGCATAACATAAACATCCAAATACTCGAATATGAGTATAAATAGGTGGTTTTCTATGTAACATTTCATAAGGAGTTTTCCCGTTGAGCAAGGTAGTAGGCGTGCGATTAATAATATAAGCAGAGGTTAAAATACACTCACCCCAAAACCGAAGAGGTAAATTTTCTTGAAATCGCAAAGCACGCCCCACATTCAATATATGACGATGTTTGTGTTCCACTCGCCCATTTTGTTGTGGTGTATCCACACATGAAGTTTGAAATTCAATTCCTTGTTCAGAAAAAAAATGGAATCAATGGACGAAATTCAGTACCGTTATCACTGCGAACCTTTTTAACATGTCTATCAAATTGTGTCTTAGCCATAGCACAAAAACTCTGAAAAAATTTCACCACCTCAGTTTTATGTGCCATCAAATAAACCCAAACACAGCGAGAATGATCATCCACAATAGTAAGAAAATAGTGTGCACCACAAGCAGACGAAGTATGATACGCACCCCATACATCACAATGAACTAAACTGAAGATGTCATCTGCTTTACTCTCACTAATAGGGAAACTAGCACGAGTTTGTTTAGCTCTAAAACAAGTATCACATGGTTCATTGAGAAACTTCTGACAATCAGCTTTATTCATCCCGGGAAGCAAAGAAATAATCTTATTAGAAGGATGACCTAAGCGTTGATGCCATAAGTAATAATCTTCACCAGTAGTAACTCGATTTGCCATAATCTGCGCTCCACTGTGGAAGATATAGACCCCATCTCGTTCCTCACCCACACCAATCAGCGTCCTCGTAGTGTGGTCCTGTATCACACACAACTTATCAGTCAAGGTGATTATACATTTCATATCTTTAATTAAACATGCTAACGAAATCAAGTTACAGTGAAGATCAGGAACATATAAAACACGATATAATCTCATATTGTCTCCAAACACCACAGTGCCTTCATATGGAGCAATTGTGTATGTGCCGTTCGGAAGTTTTACGGAAGTAAACCCTATTTGATATGTTTTACATAAAAACTCCTTGCTTCCCGTCATATGTCTTGACGCCCCTGTATCAAGTATCCACTTACTAGAAATCTTTTTCTCCGTACCATCCTTATTCGAAGAATTAAGCATATTCACAATAGCTTCCCACTGTGCATCAGTGAGAGTATTAGCAAGTGGAAATCGATCTTGTGATGAAAGATAACTTCCACTTGAATTCGCATCAATTTTCATAAGTGTTGTATTAACAACAATTTGTCCATCTTCTTCACAATTACTGCTATTCAATTTCACCGGAGAACTCATCGTACCCGTAAAATCGGAAGAATGTAATATGGTGAAATGAATTAATTTTAGATTATTTTGATTCTGGCTCTGATACCATGAAACGACAAGGTTGAGAATATTAATCGAAGTTTTCTTATTGAAAAGCTTGATTACAAAACGTGGATCCTTTTTTTGACTAAATACTAGATTCCACCAAACAAATTTTGGTTAGCTAATTACACCAAAATAATATCTTTCCTAACTACCCAATACAAAACCATAAATACAATATATTTACAAATATATGCCGTATCTTCATTACTAAGGATCATTTATAGTTTCTTAGCCTTGGGAGAGGGCATATGATGCTAAGGCATCACTATGCCATTCCACGGACTCGATGATGCATCACTTGGATGTATTTAACGGAACGGCCTATACGGACTAGGCCATTACCATTATTTCTTGGCCACGACCTAGCAAACGTGTTGGAATAAGTTGCTTGTCCCTTCGAGGATGAACTACGGTCTGTGCTTGATTCCTTTAGAGTAAGGAAGGATACGTAGGCAGCCGCAATAATTTGCAGCATTGCCGGTCCAGCACGTTGGCCCCTCATATCATCTAAGCTCGGTAGCTTGAAGCAAGAGATGATTGTGGACATACTTGATGAGGCTAAGTTGCATGCCAGTAAGTGGATGCTCATACTTCCTATCAAGCTACAAAGAGTTGGTAAGCGAGGTGACATAGGAAATAGCAAGGGCTTGGTGCGGCCTATTCCTAAGTCCACGGCTTATGCCTTAAGTCTGGACAAGACACGGCGGTATGACGGTTTCTCAGCTAGATAGGAAATTCTAGATAGGAAATTCAATGATGAATTCCCTATGCTGAGGCAAAGCCAGAGATGCATGTGAAGTGCGTTGGCATTGGCCTTATGGCCTTGAACCCTTTTGCAGAACAAGGGTAAGTGGGAAAGGTGTTGGAGCTAAGTTAGCTACATCATGCTCCACGAGCATGCTTGCAAGGTAAAGTGAGCGTGCATTTTCCTGGGGATGAGGCCCGGATCGTAGCTTCATCAGTGGCGCACCGGGGGAGTTGCGGCCTGCGGGGCGACGCGCCGAAGGCGTAATTTTCCGGTCCTTCACAAATGGTATCAGAGCAAGTTCCGAGAAAACACTAGGGACTTGTGCGGAGTGGACTTGTCCATGAGTATTTTCCTTAATGGAAAACTTAAAGTTTGAGAGTAGGTCAACTTTTATGCGGGAAGAGTTTGTAATTGCTTTGCCAGTTACTTTGCAAATAGAGTTGAGCTTGTATAAGTATTGCAAATCGATTTGAGCTTGTATAAGTACTGTGAGTTTGCCAGGACTCTGTGGCACCTCGCTTACGAACATCCGGAAGACCGTCTTGGACGGTGGGTAGACAATGGGAATGATCATCCCCACACGTTGGAAACTGTCCAAGGGTGTGCGTTGTCAGGCCCGGCTAGCATCCCACTTACGAGTGGCAACCTGGATGACCGTCAGGGACGGTGGTCAATTGGAAAACTGTTCCACACAGTACAGTGTTGAAATCTTGTCATTTAGATGACATCTTTCAACTTGTGAACCTTAGGGATTCCTGGGTGGTAGTATGGGATACTATTCAGGATACCTTGTCGAGTTATATATCCTCTTGGCATTGGCCAATTGCGATTCTTGGTATCGTTGTGGGAACTTTTTGGATTCCTGGGCAGGTGGTATGGGACATGTGCTCAGAAGGTCTAAAATGTTGTTCATGACAACTTGAAGAAACCCGTGATTTCTGAGCATCTGGAATGGGACTTTTGCTCAGGAAATCCAAACCGAAGAGATTGTCCACAATAGTTTTTATTTGGAATTTCGAGGAAGAAATTCTTTTAAGGGGTGAAGAGTGTAACACCCCGTATTTTTAGCATGGCGCATGCTGAAAGATGCGCCACGGACTGAGATGAAGCTTCATCCAAAGCTTCCGTTGGTTGGTAAGAGGTAGATTGGCTTAAGGACAATATCACGCCAAAATGGCGCATTGCGTTGGGCAATTGACCAAGGGTCAATATTCGGTGCCAGGTAAGGCACATCGCGTATGCATATTGGCTAAGGCCAATATGACCTTAGTTGGAAGTTACATTGGCCAAGAGCCAATCTCGCACCAAGAGTGCTTCAGGCCAATTGGGTAGATGGCCTTAAGAATGTACAACCATCACAGCTGGACATTGGTGTGGCCTATGGGCCAAAGTCGGAAATATAGCCATCACGATCCTTCATCGGGTTTGGCTCGGGAAATGTTCAGCCTTCCTGGCCGAGCATAGGAACTGGCATGTGATCCAGAACTGAATGTACAGCCACCTTGGCCGGTTATTCAGGAAAATACATGGCAACGACCATGAATAGTAAAACGGGGAGTTTATGAAGGATTTTATCGCCCCCAATCAGAGTTCTAAAAATGTCAAATAAACATATATAGGGAAGGGTAGTTGGTTGAAGGTGCATATGCGGACTATGCACCAAGTAAGCTTCATAGCTTAACCGGAAGGGTATAAATGATGCCTAAGGATCATTTATAGTTGCTTATCCTTGAGAGAGGGCATATGATGCTAAGGAATCACTATGCCATTCCACAGACTCGATGATGCATCACTTGGATGTATTTGACGGAACGGCCTATACGGACTAGGCCATTACCATTATTTCTTGGCCACAGCCTAGCAAACGAGTTGGAATAAGTTTCTTGTCCCTTCGAGGATGAACTACGGTCTGTGCTTGATTCCTTTAGAGTAGGGAAGGATACGTAGGCAGCCGCAATGAGTTGCAGCATTGCCGGTCCAGCACGTTGGCCCCTCATATCATCTAAGCTCGGTAGCTTGAAACAAGAGATGATTGTGGCCATACTTGATGAGGCTAAGTTACATGACAGTAAGTGGATGCTCATACTTCCTATAAAGATACAAAGAGTTGGTAAGCGAGGTGACATAGGAAATAGCAAGGGCTTGGTGCGGTTATGCCTAAGTCCACGGCTTATGCCTTAAGTATGGACAAGACACGGCGGTATGACGGTGGCTCAGCTAGCTAGGAAATTCAGTGATGAATTCCCTTTGCTGAGGCAAATTCAGAGATGCATGTGGAGTACGTTGGCATTGGCCTTATGGCCTTGAACCCTTTTGCAGAACAAGGGTAAGTGGGAAAGGTGTGGAAGCTAAGTTAGCTGCATCATGCTCCACGAGCATGCTTGCAAGGGCAAGTGAGCGTGCATTTGCCTGGGGATGAGGCCCGGATAGTAGCTTTATCAGTGGCACACCGAGGGAGATGCGTCCTGCGGGGCGACGCGCCGAAGGCGTAATTTTCCGGTCCGTCACAGAGATGGCTTGTTTTTATCTCAATGAAAATACACCTTGGATATTCTGTCTGAGACTGGTCTTCTTGGAGCCAAACCAGCTTCTTTACCCATTTATCAACATCATCGTTTAGCTCTTGATGATGGACCCCTGTATTCTGATTCATCTCATTAAAGTAGGCTTATTGGATGCTTGATTTATTTGACTATTACGCATCCTGAATTATGTTACTCGGTGCATACATTGGCCCAATTTATGCAGTCTCCTCGGGTGTCTCATTGGGAAGATGCTCTCCGAGTTCTTTGTTATCTAAAGGGCCATCCTGGTCAAGGAATTATTTTACGCAAGGATAGTGCTCTTCAACTTACAGTTTATTATGACTCTGATTGGGCCTCCTTCCCTCTTAGTCATCGTTCTCTTACTGGTTACTTTATTTTTTTGGGAGGCTCACCTATATCTTGGAAGACAAAGAAGCAACACACGGTATCTCGTTCTTCTGCTGAAGTCGAGTATCGTTCCATGGCTCATACTTGTAGTGAGATCACGTGGCTAAAGGCATTATTGAAATCTCTAGGTGTGTATCACTCTCAGCTCATGCGTCTTTATTGTGATAGTCAATCCTTACTTCATATTGCTGCTAATCCTGTTTTTCATGAATGCACTAAACATATTGAGATTGATTGTCATTATGTGCGCGATCAAATTCAGCCCGGTGCTATTATTACTTCTCATGTTCGGAAAACGGCTCAGCTTGCAGATATCTTCACGAAAGCTCTTGGATGTCCTCAGTTTGAGTTGCTTCTTCGCAAGTTGGGCATTCGTGATCTCCATGCTCCAACTTGAGGGGGAGTATTAGGAGATACACATTTATTGTATATTTTGTATATATAGTTATATATTTTGTTAGTTAGGAAATACATTTATTACGTGTAGTTGTTTGATCTCTACCTATTAATTCACAGGAAAACCTGTTTTGTAATTCAAGCTTTTCAAAAAGAAAACTTTGATTATTATTTTCAACCTTGTTGTTTCAATATTGATAACTGGATACCGAGGATGCATGGAAACTTAGGAAGATGATAAACATGGTGCTGCTTATATTGAACTATTGCAATTAGATATTGTTTTATCTGGGAAGGCGGGTGTGTGTTGGCGAATATTCAAGTGTACCTGTTCTGCATGCTATATATTGGCGTTATAAATTGTTTCCCTTGAGAGCAACCACAGTGGGCGAGTAAAACTATGTATTTGGTCAAGAAACGGGATGCAGAGGGAAAGACTATCGAGTAAAAGCCGGACCAAAACCAAATCCCAGACTATATTTGGTCTGGGACCCATACCAAAACCAAATATAGTCGAGCGAACGTATAATGTTCGTTTGTCACCGGGCAGTTATATAAAGTACGCTTCACATGAAGCGCATGTATAGTCTTCGTCCCACGAAGAGGCGTGCTACGCCCCAATAGAGCGTTGCTGAAATGTACGCCTATTTGCTTTTGTTCTCCACATTTTGTTTACCGTCAGTTCAGGTGGTTGGACATGGTTTTTCACACGGGTTGTTTACGTGTGTGAAACTGAGCGGAGACTATACGTACGCCTCATTCAGGCGTTCATTTTCCCATTCTCCCAACGGGCGTGGATTATACCTACGTCCCTTCTCCAGGCGTGAACTATATGTACGCCCCACAACCCGCGTAATTTTTACCAACGCCCCACAACAAGCGTAGAATATATATACACCTCAATGGGACAAACTTTATACGTACGCTCCACAACCAAACGAAGACTATACAACCGCTCCACTAAATATACTCGGATACCTTAGCGTGACACTACGGACTAAACTCAAATTTGATCTTTTTTTTTTTTTGTCTTTGATCTTTGGTTATACTCTCACCACTACAGTTGCTTTGAGTCACTTTTTTTGAATTGTACTTCTGCTTTCTGAACAAACAACTGAAAATGTCATAAGACCCACTCGAAAAACCTACTGATAATCAACCAAAAATTCTAGATGAACCATCAAAATGGTAAACAGGTCATCTGGAAGAACCGTCCAAATGATTCCCACGATGAGTAGTTGTGCCTATAAAAACTGGTTTTCTCAGCTTTTCTAGATAAAGCTAATGGTTGATGGCATTCATAAATGACCCATCCCCTCCAAATCTAGCGGTGGAGGTCATTAGTCCGCATTTGGGTACTGGTCCACTCCAAGGAGAGTTGAATTTAGTTTCTGTTTAGTTTTTCTACATCACGTCACCATGGTGTAGATTCAATCTTTGAACGCTAACTGCAAATCTTCTTTTCATTCATATTCAACTCAAAATAAATCAGTATGACCATTTCTTTTTATTATTTTTTGAAGCAATCGGTTGGTGAGCTAGCAGAGCGTCAGCGTACTATGCTGGCACCAAAGACGTGGTAAGAATCCGTTTCCTAGTTTGCTTATTCGTTGTTGGACATTATTTTTCTTTGATGGATCAAGAGAAATATAATGCCCATATGCTTATGTTCTCCGTATTAATCAGATAATATCCTCCCAAGGAGTCATAAATGTCAACATTGTACTCATCATTCTGAAGGAAAAAGTTCTCAATTAATTGAGAACCGGTGTAGAGACTAACAGCTGGTAAAAAAAGGATAACAGAAACTTTCAAGCTTCAACCGAGTAAACTGTTACCACCTTTCACAATAATATTCTCTTATTCGCCGGCCCTTTTACTAAACGAGGCTCCACGACGTATACTACTATTATTCAAAGTCGGACACTTTCAAGTTTGAATTCCTTTCTTATCGACTGTTAAGGTATCATATTCTCTGAAATCTCTTTGATATCATATTCCTTTCTTCAATAACTTCTCTATCCTCTCAAAGCAGATAGGTGAAGCAATTATGAAGAAACTATTTACGAGTTTGCTCTTGTTTCTAGCACTAATCATTTCTGCTGAGAGCAGATTCATTACGTTTCATGCTTCAGATCATACTCATGATAATCTGATTTCAGATGGAATCAGTAGTGACAATAATGTTGAGAAATCAACAACGGCATTGTTTCAACGACAATCTTATTATTTACAAGAAGGAGTTTGTGAAGAAACTTATGGATTTTTACCATGTACAAAAACAGTGTTTGGAAATCTATTTCTGATCATTATCTATGGAGGACTTATGCTTGTTGCTGCAAGATTGTTGTCTACAGGTAGTGAACTTCTTTTAGAGATCCTTGGTCCTGGCATTGTTGGTGGTCTTTTTCTCCCTATGCTTGGTGCTCTTCCCGATGCTTTACTCATTCTTGGTACCTATTCTCTTTTCTCTTCCTATAATTTAATTATTCCCTATATATTTTCTTTTGATTATTCCATTCTTCCAACTTGCTTGTAAAACAACAGTTCTTAACAGACCGAGATTCTAGACAAAGCCGAAACAAAATTTGCTTTTTATCTCACAATTTATCTCGGTTTTTTTTTTCCTCGGTTTTATTCATTGTCTGTCAAGAATTTTTGCTTGTAAAATTGGTTTATTTGGTGTCAGTAGGTCTAAACTGACCGCCAAAAAAAAAAAAAAAAGCCTCTTGAAAAGCCGATTTCAAAAACTACAGGCGAACCCTTTTTCTTTTTTTCATTATTATTAGATATTATTATAGAGTTTATTGTTTTCTTGGCATTATTTTTTCCTTTTTTTATGCATAGCCATAGACCAAGTTTTGAGTGTAATACATTCATACATGTAAAAATGATAAAACATTTGTCAAGATTAACAAACACATACTTATGTAAGTCTAAACAAGGTTTTGATTTTGTAACTAATAGGGTTTGCAGATATTTTGGTGCATTTTGTCTAATAATATCACTTCTTCCGTCCCATTTTACATGATGGTTTTGAAAGGAAAGAGACTTAACCGTGGGATGAATAGAATGATCCACAATTATTGTTGTTCAATAAGCAATTTGACTGGTTTGACTAGTGTTGAGTTTAATTAGTGCTGTAAATTAGAGATACAACATTTTCTTTAAATTATGCACTCTTACATGAAAAAGGATTTTTAAACGGCAACTTTGTTTGCGTTATTTTAGTAATTCACACAAACTGGATTTTATTGTGTAGATATATCATATATGCGGTCAATTTGAGCCGATTTTTTTTTTCTTTTTTGAGCTGATTTATTCACAGTCCCAAGGCAAATATGTTCGTTACTACTTACTTATTCACGGTCTTACATGTTTTGTACAGTATCTGGAATATCTGGAACTAAAGAAGTTGCTCAAGAACAGGTCCTAGTTGGAATGGGTTTGCTAGCTGGATCAACAGTCATGCTTTTGACTCTACTATGGGGATCTTGTATTGTTCTCGGAAAGTGCGATATTGAGGATTCAACTGCGGTAGATTTAAAAGATACCAAGAGATTAAGCTTACTGGGTATGCTCTTCTATATGTCCCATTTCTCCTACACTCCAAGTTCATATCAGTCAGTAGTGGCGCGTCCACTGACTGAACCATTAAACAAATATCTCATTTAATAAGAAATTTAGTTGCTTATATAACATATGATCCACAATGCTTTCTTTTATGCAGGTTCTGGTGTAACCGTGGATATTTGGACTAAATATGCATCATGGATAATGATCATATCTGTTGTTCCATTTGTTATTGTTCAACTACCACAAATACTCCACATAAATTCGGGAAGGCACTTAGTAGTTTTGATTTCGCTCATCGTTTCAGTTACATTATTGATCTCTTATTGTGTCTATCAGGTATGCTGTTTGTGAAAAGAATTTCGTAGTTGTTACTTATGAATGTGCTTCATGTACTTAATACTGAACTCTGACGCGCGTCTTTTTTTATATATTTTTACTGCAGGTGTTTCAACCATGGATTCAAAGGAGAAAGCTTGCATATGCTAAGCATAGTCATATAATGTCAGGAGTTTTAAGACATCTGGACCTTGTTGATAGGCTCATGACAGATGATGATTCTCCAAATATAGCTGCAATTAAAAAGTGAATCCTTGTTATTATTATGCTTCTAGTTCTTGTCATTCTTTTCATTATATGGTTGTTATTATGTCTGCTAACACGCATGTCTTATTCATTTTATCTGTTTTTCTGGATAATAACAGGATATTTAGATCGTTGGATTTAAATGCTGACGAAACACTATCAATTCATGAATTACGAGCATTAGTTATAGGAATTCACTTTGCTGAGGAAATAACACTTGATAAGGATGAAGATGTCAAAAAAATGCTTTCAGATTTTGATACATCTCGTGATGGTTGTGTCGATGAGACCGAGTTTGTCAATGGAATCTCAATATGGCTTAATAAGGTGAGGCCGCACAAAAAGATCCAAAGATTTTACCAGGTATGTCATCTATGGGTGTGAAGCCTCTTGCAGTTCAAGTTATGTTTTGCATCATTTGAACATGAGATCTTCAAATAAATATATACAGCACACAAGGAAAGAACATGATCAGCTGCTGGATAAGAGTGATGAGGTCGTAGAGGGTGTCGAGAATCCCAAGTGGATATCCATTAAAGCTGGATTACTATTATTGCTGGGAGCCGGTATTGCAGCTGCATTTGCAGACCCTCTAGTGGATACTGTTAACAATATCTCCACTGCCACGAGTATACCACCTTTCTTCATCTCATTCATTGTTCTGCCTTTGGCAACTAATTCCAGTGAAGCAGTTTCAGCACTCATTTTTGCTAGCCGGAAGAAGAAAAGAACCGCTTCATTGACATATTCCGAGGTCTGTCTGTCTTTCTATCACTCGTAAGAAAATCATAAAAGTAAATTATACATTCGAAAACTAAACCTTTAACGGATGAGTACGTAATTGTTTGTGCAGATTTATGGAGCAGTGACTATGAACAACATCCTTTGCCTTTCCGTATTCTTAGCTCTAGTTTATGCTAGGGGGCTGTCCTGGGATTTCTCAGCTGAAGTACTAGTTATTCTTATCGTGTGCGTTGTTATGGGTCTTTTCACCAGCTTCCGCACTACTTTTCCTCTTTGGACATGTTCGGTGGCATATGTACTCTATCCTCTCTCGCTCGTGCTGGTTTACCTTCTTGACTATAAGTTTGGATGGACTTAGACTTTGTTTAGTCCACCATAACTAGGATGAGAAAAGGTCATGTGATCAGACTTAACCTGTTCGGTTGTGTATTTTTATTATTGTGAGCTTTTTGGCGAACAGTGTCTTGATATTTAACAAGAACTTGTGTAAGGTAAATGCTCATGGAAGGTAAGACTTTTGTGGCAGAGCCGTTTTCAATGGTTGAAACCAGGATTTAATATTGAGTGAGGCTAAATTATTTTTCTGTATAAACATGCGCATTTTATAGTACGAATGCATTTGCGAATTAGAAGATCTTTTAATTTGGCTATTAGACTTGCAATATTTGTCATATTTGGGCAACCAAAAATAATAATTCAAACAGTAAAGTTTAAAAATAAAGCGTAATTAGGGGATATGGGAATTAGTTGGGGATATGAATTACTTCCCCCAACCCATGATTTCCGCTAAGGGGTGACCATTTGGTATGAAAGTACTAAAATACCATTCCCTCAAAATAAAAATTTAAAAACTTAAAATTAAAAAACAAAAACATATCCCCATTTTCATCTTCACATCTTATTAATCTCTTTCAAATTCTAGATTTTGTAAGGGATTTGAAACCTAAGGCCGTGTTTGGCACCTTTGACAACATAAAACTTAGCTAGGTTAGAGTTTTCTCTTATTTAATTAGGATTACCATAAAATAGTTAAGAAAAAATGTTGTTTGTTTTTCCGTCATATCCCGTACGGGGGTATATTATATTTTGTTTGTCTAGTATTTAATTTTATTAGAAAAGATTTAATTTACTTATAATCATAAAGGAAAAATATAGGATAATTAAAAAAAAAAGGTGGAAAATGGGTCAACTGAAAAAAGTTTTAGGACAATTACCTATTTTAAATGCAAAATAACTGCCTATTCTTGATTGGGATTTTGGTATCCTAGATATTTGGGAGAATAGTGTAACCTTACTTTTTTAGCTTCCTAAAATTAGGGAAGGTTATGATATTCATATCTAAACTTAGAATAAAAAGAAGACAAACATGTTTTGACAGTTATTTTGGAGATAACCCAACCCAGGATAGGATATCAAAGGCGCTAAACGCGACCTAAATATTCTCCACTCCCTTTTAAATTCTAGATTTTCCCCACTCCCTTTCAAATTCTCTTCTCCTTCTCTGCCGAAAAAACTGAGGTTGAAAATTTGATTTTTTTTCTATTTGAATCCACCATTGTTGCAACTGAAAAAGTTCGGTGCCGGCATGGTATTCAACCGAAAAAACCATGCCGGCATAAGCTCGGTCCCCAATTAATTCCCATATCCCCAATTACGCGTTCTTTAAAAAGTTTGTTTGAAATTATTTTGAAGCGCAAATGACTATAAAAATCTATGTAAGAGCAAGTTGTGCTCAAAATTTAGCTATGTCTCTAAAATGTAGAGAAATACAACCATTATGGTGTCAAATTTCTCTACAACCTAGTAGATAGCAAAGCCTTGACGTGTAGAAACTGGGTATCTAGTTCAGGTATTCAGTATCTGCCCAAATAAACTTTTCAAGTAAAAGTCAATTAAAAAATCTATAAGTAAAATTACATTTGCTTCATAAAAAGTTAATTTTTTTTTGCTCATAGAACTCAACTCAAATATTGTTGTCAACTTCACTTTTTACTTCTAGAAGATGAAAACCTAAATAGTCTAAAGTGTATCCAGCCAAATATAAACATGGCTAAACCACGTTTATAGTTTCTAGCATTGCCCCGCGATCGATTTTATTTGCTGTATTAAGTTTAACCGTGCAACCTTTTTTTTTTGATAGAATAACCGTGCAACCTGATGTACGTGTAAAGAGTTGGTCAAAGTGTCTCGTCCACGAGTCCACCATATTTTAACTTTTGGGTTCTCAATCCTCCCCACTTTCCCCTGCTCTGCCCCCCACGACACACACTCTCACATCTCATCTCAAAGTTCTATAAAACCCTAAGCAGTTTTTCTTCCCCCTTCGAAACTCCACTCCAGAACCCAGAAATCCAGAACCCAGAAATCAGGGTTTCATTCCTCCCAACACCTCCATTTTTCTCAGGTACTATCTCTCACTGGCATCTTGCAACGTGCTTTATATTATTTTTGCTCTTAATTAAAACAGCTATGAACTGATAAATCATGTCATGATATTCTTTTCGATTGAAATCAAAGAAAGAAGCATAACTTATAAACCATAGGTTCTTTTAGTTTCTCATGATTTCTCACTGTATTGTAAGATTATTGTTTGTTTGCTTGCTTGATTGATTGATTATCAACAATAACTAGTAAGATTGAAAAGAATGTATCTATGTATTGTTCTTGTTTTCCTAAGTTTTCTTTATGTATGGTAAGATTAGCTGAGTATGTTTGTTTGTTTGATCATCCCAGGTAAGTAATAATACATACGTTTTCTTTATGTATGGTATAAGATTAGCTGGTACCAGCCCTTTGAATTCTGAAGTGGTGATATTTTATTTGCTATTTTTATGATTTAAGTGCTGGAACAAGTAACTGAAATGGATGAAAAAGTTGGTCTCATGCTTCATAATCACAATGATGTTTATACCTTGAGTTATGATCCATCCTCGTCTACATGTACTGACATTCGCCATGTGAAACACCCTGTTAAATCTTACCATTACGGAATTGAGTTTTTTGGATGTTGTAATGGTTTGGTTTTCTTGAGGCATGTTGATGAGTGTCACTCGAATGTTCTTATCCTTTGGAATCCAACAACTAACGAGGGTAAGAAAATACCATTTCCAAAATTTGAAGAAACAGAACAATGTTTGGACTCTGTAGAGTATGGAATTGGTTATAGTTCTCGGGCGAAAGATTTTAAACTTGATGCCTCAACCGAAGAAAACAGCTGGTAGCTATTGGGGATTTTGAAATTAGGTACATACAAAGGTGAGGAGTGTCCTAAGGTGGAACCCATTATTCAGTAAAAAGAATAAGTGAACCTTGATTTTGGAAATCCAATCACAAGGTTGAGTTGAGGAACTCTGTATTGATAATCTTGTTCATAGAAAAATACCTGATATGGCTCGGATGCCCGTTAACGGATCTCTTCATTGGATAGCGACAGACGCACCTCCAAGTAAGAAGATGTACTCACTAGTAGACTTGCACTCTTCTGAGTCTGATATCCAGCATCACAATACCCTTCCAAAGTTGATACTTCCCAAAACTTAAGCAATAGTTTGAGGTCCCTCTCTCGTGTAACGTAAAAACTCTAAAGAGAGCATACCAGTGATCCTGCCCTGGGTTGCAAGTATACCTGCTTATCTCACAGAGTAAGCAATATCAGGTCTTGTACAGCTCACTTCAAAATACATAAGACTACCAATAATGCGAGAATACTCAAGTTGATCAATACCATCACCCTTGTTCTTTTTCAATTTACAAGTGGGATCAAATGGAGTAGATGCAGGTTTAGCATTTTCATAATTAAATCTCTTTAATACGGTTTCAGCATAATGAGATTGACAATATCTCCACTGCCACGAGTATACCACCTTTCTTCATCTCATTCATTGTTCTGCCTTTGGCAACTAATTCCAGTGAAGCAGTTTCAGCACTCATTTTTGCTAGCCGGAAGAAGAAAAGAACCGCTTCATTGACATATCTCCGAGGTCTGTCTGTCTTTCTATCACTCGTAAGAAAATCATAAAAGTAAATTATACATCGAAAACTAAACCTTTAACGGATGAGTACGTAATTGTTTGTGCAGATTTATGGAGCAGTGACTATGAACAACATCCTTGCCTTTCCGTATTCTTAGCTCTAGTTTATGCTAGGGCTGTCCTGGGATTTCTCAGCTGAAGTACTAGTTATTCTTATCGTGTGCGTTGTTATGGGTCTTTTCACCAGCTTCCGCACTACTTTTCCTCTTGGACATGTTCGGTGGCATATGTACTCTATCCTCTCTCGCTCGTGCTGGTTTACCTTCTGTATAAGTTTGGATGGATTTAGACTTTGTTTATCCACTCATAACTAGGATGAGAAAAGGTCATGTGATCAGACTTACTGTTCGGTTGTGTATTTTTATTATTGTGAGCTTTTTGGTGAACAGTGTCTTGATATTTAACAAGAACTTGTGTAAGGTAAATGCTCATGGAAGGTAAGACTTTTTGTGGCAGAGCCGTTTTCAATGGTTGAAACCAGGATTTAATATTGAGTGAGGCTAAATTATTTTTCTGTAAACATGCGCATTTTATAGTACGTAGAATGCATTTTATGAATTAGAAGATCAATTTGGCTATTAGACTTTGCAATATTTGTCATATTTTGGGCAACTAATAATTCAAACAGTAAAGTTTAAAAATAAAGCGTATTAGGGGATATTATGGAATTAGTTGGGGATATGAATTACTTCCCCAACCCATGATTTCGCTAAGGGGTGACCATTTGGTATGAAAGTACTAAAATACCATGTAACTGAGCAGATATTGAATCTAGGACTCTACCATCTGAAGACTCAGAAGTTATTCTTCGTTTCGATATCGATACAGAGAAATTCGATGAAATGCCATTGCCTGACCTGTTTAGTGAAAATTCTGAAACAAGTTTGTGTGTTTTTGGAGGAACTCTTTGCTTGTTAGGTTTTGATCCTAAGGTTGGTGCTGATTTGTGGGAGATGAAGCAGGATGGATCTGAGAAGTCATGGACCAAGCTATTCACCATTGACCTGCAAAAACATTTTGGTGGGCTGGTTAAGAATTTGATGCCGTTGCAGTCTTTGAAGGATGGAAATATTTTGTTAGGATTAGACATGGATACTGGTTTTCAAATTGTTTCGTACAACCCAAAACAAGATACGACAACAATTGTTAATGTCCATGGAGATTTAAAGAATGGATGTTTACATATTTCTGTCTTTGGTGAAAGCCAGGTTTCATTCAATACTGGTACTTATCTCGGAAAAGAACGCTTTGCAAACTCAAATAAACGACGACGTCAATGATGATTACCATGCTATGGCTGCAGCGACTATGATGACGACGTTAATGGTGCTATTGATGGTGATAAAGAAGAAGATCTCTAACGTATTAAGAATAAAAACAAGTAAATGTAAGTCTTACATGCATGCACTTTGTTTTAGTTTATGTCCCAGTAGATAGTCAGTAGATGACTATCAACTGGAGTGTTCTTCCAGTTAGATTCTTTTAGTTGGTGGTTTTTTTTTTTTTTTCAATTCTTAGTTTGTTTGTTTTTTTGGTAGTTTGGAAGAGTTTAATTGACTAGCTTATGGTTGGAATGTGAACACCGTAACGTTTACTTTATGTGCTTGCTTCTGCGTAAATCATATAAACTCTTGACAACTATATATGTTCATGAACATCCATAATTTAGATCCCATAGTTAATGCATTTTCATTGAACTATGTTTCTTATATTCCTTGATTTCCATTTTAGATGATGGTTTATGTTTCTTATAATATAATCCCACCAAAATGTTGCTTGTTTGGTTTGCTTAAATTTATCATGGAAGATGGCTCTGGTTGGTATTGCCAGGGGTGCTGTGGTATTGTTGTGAATATTCAAGTGCACTTATTGCACGGAAGCTATATACCTGTTATAAAGTGCTACTCTTGTTATTCTTTTGCAGGTTACCGCTTAGCCTTCCAACTGTTTTTTATCATGGAATCCATTCATGATTCATGTCATCCTAAAACACCATACGGTTTTCTGTATTAGTTGTATATGGTCTAGGATTCAACGGCTCTATACAAGACATGCAGTATATGACAGAGGGCAGTCAATTTCTTGTGAGAATATAATAACATGGTTTACTTATTTTTCGGTCCATGGTGAATCTACAACATGTTGAAATTGCTTGTTAAGTAATTTCCGGCCGGCAACACCACGACGGGGAACACCTGTAAAAAATCGGTTGCAGTGATATTTTTTTTTTTTTTGGTCAATCAACAAGTTTCAATTCATTCAAATCAAAACGTGATTACATGATCGCTTACAAGAATAACAAAAACATCAAGGTACAAGATAATAAAACCCCTAATACAAATGAAGATATCTATTACAAATACATCGCGAAGAGAAAGAGACATATATCGTAAAGATACCCAATTTTTATAAATGTAGTAGGGAAGGATGATGGTATAATCCGGAATCGATTCCGACCATTTAATCAGATTTTCTTCTTCTTCAATAAGAGATGCTCCTATAAGAAAGGAGTTATTTGCGCAAAATCTTGTAGATCCAAACGAACCTGGATGCCCTGAATCCCTTAGATTGAATATAGATTCTAAGCAATAACGTATTGGATTGTTGATGTTCTTGAATCGATAATAGCAAGTCATGAACCAGCGATCAATGTTTGAATAAATCGCTCTCAAAGCGAAGAGAAACTCGCCCCAAATGGCGAAGAAAAATCGCTCCAAATAGCGAAGAAATATGTCAAATGACATCAAAAACAAAAGAAATCTACTTTATTTGATTAAATCTTGAAAAGAAAAAGAAATTTTGCTCAGATTTGGTCCAAAATGGACCAAATCTGAGCAAGAAATTAATGGAGACTAAGAGTTTTTTCTTAAAGAGAAGAGGAAAAGAAAGGAGAGAGGAAGAGAGTGCTATTGATATTTGAAATTAATACAAAAAGTGCAGAGTACACCCAAGTTCCACTCGTGGGGCGTCGTGGTGTGTTTTTGACTCTTCGTTTGCTTAGCATTATGCATCTACCCAACGGATTTTTTCGCTCAAGGTGTCCACATAGGTCTGCGCCAAAATAAAGCTTAGCTTTTCTTTTTCCTTATTCTTTTTTTGGCACACATGCTTAGAGCTTAGTTGATAAATTTCATTCCTTTTTTTGTATGTTGTTTTAAGATAAAATTCCTGTAGATACAAAATGTGGCACAATCAATAGGAACGCGAGAAGGTCATATGTCAAAAGATAGTTGAAGGCGAAGATAACGAAGACCCTTAGCCACGGGCGAAGTTAATAGATTCACTACGTCACTCATCATGACGTACGCGATGATGTCACAGAAATCACACGAAACATGTGAGGGCCAGCGCGATATCAACGCAACAACCAGAATATAGGGCGATCATATCGCCCTCTCAAATCCGAATTAAGGGGCTTTATTAGATGTCTTCCACTATGTACAACCCCTATAAAAAGGCATCAGAGGCCATTGTATGAGAGAGAGACCTTTTTGAGAATTTGTGTAAGGAATTTAGGAGAGAGAAAGTTGTTTGTTTTCCAAGTTAGGGTTTTCTCATATTGAATTCGGTTTATGTCCATCTTCTTAATAGAGTTTACTTAGAGAATTTATATCCATGTCTTAGTTTCTCATCAGATTATTATTAGGTTGTGACTATCAGATTTTCGGTAATTACATTTTTGCGCATAGAAACGGCTCGGATGAGTAAGAGGGATGTTCCTCACCTGTGAAGTTTTCAAGATGGTTTAGATTTGTATGTTTTGTTTTTCAACACTTAAAGTTTGTTCTTCTTTTTCGAAGATTTGCCGACTGTTTAGATCTAAAAGAGCGTTTGAGTTTACTCAAAAAAGTTTCAAGAGTTGTTTTCTTAGATTTCGAAAAAAAATCTTATAATATGTCAGCGAGAAAAATAGTATTTCAGGTACAGAGATGGCGAGAATAGCATCTATAGAAGAAAACGTAACAGTAGCAAGAAGAAGCATATGGATTGCAAGAAGAAGGGAGAAATCGGTGAGACATCGATCATGGGAGAAAGGAACCACCAAGTTCAACACGGCCAACCACAGATCCAACGTGTGCAGGAAGGAAATGATGTCAACAGAAATGTCTATGATGAGTTAAGTATGAATACTACAAATACAGATACGGTGGAGGAAAACGGAGAAAGCACCCCTGAACAAGGACCAATCACAGCAAATAAAGAATACATGACCATTGAGGAGTTAAGGAAAAGGATAGTCGAGGAAAGGCTAAGAAAAGAAGAGGAGAGGACAATCCTTACGCGACAAAATGACGCCTTGAGAGAGGAGAATGTCCATGTCGAGAAACGATAGGTAGGTATACGAACCAAGGTTTTTGTACCGTGAACTCATCGCTTGTTGTGACAATTAATTTATGAATATATAACTGGTGTTATGAACTCATGCGTCGAAACTTAAATGGATGAGTTGCAAATTGATGTGTAAAATTCAAATGGGATGAATTGTGTTGTTATTAATGATGTATCGAATCATAAATTGGATTATTTGTTTGAAACATTATTGATATTGTGATCTTCTTAATTGAACATATAATTGAATCCTCGAAGTTGTTCTAAGTCTTTTGTTGTATATTCTCTTTAACTGAGTCTTTTGTTGTATATTCTCTTTAACTGATTGATATTTATTTTCATATCTTTTTGAGTCGTCATCTCACCCTAATTGAAATTCCTTACAAATTTGTGTCAAATACCGAGAGCACTTTTGTTGTTTAAGACCTGAGTAGCATTTACTTTTTTTTTACCCTCCACAGACCTGAGTAGCATTTACTTTCACCAATATTGTGACGACTCGTTTTCCCGTAATCTACGTAATGTATACAGTTCTGAGGATCTGATGCTAAGTAGTATCGATACCTCTGTTGAACCGACAATGCTAAGTAATAAAATATATGTAAGATCATAATAATAACGAAGAACACAAATATAATGTAAAAGCTTCTAAGTTATCATGAGACACAAGATATTACGTGGTTCGACATTTGTCTACGTCCACGGGGTAATGAGTGATTATTTTGTATTTAGTTGTGGTGGTTACAAAGATCTTAAATGCTTCCCAAAGTAATAGAGAGAACTCAATTTGAAGTAAATACTTAAGTTCTAAACATTAAAGAGGTATAAGCTTAAGACTAGATCTTATTTTCCTTGATATTGAATGCCCTTAGTTGGTTGGTGAGGATTGGTATTTATAGCCCCTTCTACTCCAGGTATATCTTCGCTGCCTCTGGGTCCATCGTATGCTGATATACCTTTCGTACCAATGGTACCTTCGTCCACTGCTTACCTTTTCCAATAGTATTCTGCCACCTCAGCCGACCCACGTTCCTTCGGGAACTACCCAACCTAAGTATAGGTTGTACCTTCGTTCAACGCCAGCTTCTGCCAATCGGGTTCTGCAACGCCTTCTCTCTCCACGTGCCTTTATTCATGCGTGTAGATAAGAAATTTGTGGAATTAATGTTGATTAGATGTGTCATCTAACTCTGTCCCTTCGCCAGCTGCCTCTTAGTAGACTAGGCTTTTACTCTTATTATCTCAACCTTCGAGGTCTCCTTTGTTGGGGAGAGATAAAGTAGATCTGCGGAGGCATCCTTTGCTACTTAGGTTTCTTCGTCCAGCGAAGGATACATAGTTGGATTTGTATGCGACCACTAAGATCGCGACACGTGCTCCACGGAATATTGGTATTCACAGTTTGCCCATTTTATTTCACATTCTACTGTTTGGTAGACGTGGAAGAAAACTTCCATTACGCTGCCATTTTTGCACGTACCGATTGGGTGGTCCCTGCATGTCCTTTCGTGCAATAACTTCCCCTTGAATTTCGGGACATCCAAATTTTTGGATTTTCCAGCCTCTTATAAGAGGGGAATAAAGAGAAGGAAATTTGATTCCATTTATTCTTCATCGAACTGTCGATCTCCATTTCTTTCATTGAGATTCTTCTTCTGCTGCTAACTGTTCTTTTTGATTCTTCGAGTGCTTTGGCTCTACAGTTGATCGTACAAGTAAGTGATACTCGTTTTGTAGTTTCGATTTTCCTCATGCTTGGCCATGTGTCTCCTTCTTCGACTAGGGGGTTTTAATGATGTTGATATTACTCTTGCATGTGAGAACTGTTGTTCTTTTTTACTTGCTCGTACTGTATGGGAACTTGGGTTTTGTTCCATTTTGATCTTTGATAATGATTTTTCCATAATCGTCCTTTGCCTATAATTTTGCTTTCTGTGATGTATAATATTCATTTTTTCCTTATTGTATGATCAAACTGTTCCCCTTGGTTGGTTTAGTGAAAGCCATGCCCAAAGTATTTCGGTTTTTGCCCCTACTTGGCTTTTGAATGACCTGCAATTTTCTTCTGCCATTATTGATGGAGAAGTTCTTCCTGATGGTGTTAGGTATTATGAGGCTCTCGAAGAATCCTACGCCCAAGGGTCTGGAGACATCTTCGTCAACTGATCCTCCTCCGCGAATGGATCATCCATATGCTACGCCGTCCTCTCCCCCTGAGGACTCTGAGGTTCCTGCTGGGACTGAGGTGTCTACGGTCCCTGAGGAGGTTGCGGACCCTGAGGTAGAAAAAGTTGTTGTTGAAGACCTTACACCTCCTCATCCTTACTATGAGATTCAGAGGCTCCAACTGCGTGACAAAGACAGCTTTGCTCATTTGTCTATTGCTGAGATTACCAAGTATTTTTGTCTTCACAAATTCTAGGTTTCCTTCGTTAATGGCCTTGAAATTCTCATTGAGTCTCTCATCCGGGATTTTCCTTATGATGAGAATAACCTTCTTATTAGCGTTTGCCAATTATCCGTAGGTATTTTTCTCCCTTTGTTTAGTAGGAAGGTTCCCTTCTACTATGACGTTTTGTCTTCAAGGGATGATCCGGCAAACAAGACTTATGTTAGAGGAGTTATTCAATATAATGGTAATTTATGATGTGCCCTTCGTGAGACCTGGTACCGTAGAAAGGGCAAAACAACTATGGAGTCTTATGACCCCTTTTCTGAGGGGAGATCTAAGCGGGAGGATTATACCCCTGCCAACTTCAATATTACGTATGCTGATGTTATTCAGAAGAGTAATCTTATTCCTTGGAGTGTTGGTCCTCTTCGTATCCATGTTACTTCCTGGAAAATCATGGAGTGTAATAGCCTTCACTTGTAGGGGGAGATTGATAAGATCGGTTTGACTACCATCCCTTATTCTTCTAGGATGCCTTTGCCGAAGAATGACCGCATCTGTCTTGATCATGATGATCGCTGGGATCGTACTCTTCTTCGTGTGGTTGGTCCTTGGGCCTTTGGTTTCACCATTGCGGATCCCTTTGTCCCTCGTTCAGCTCGTTCTTTTCTCGAGAAGTATGATGGGTATCGGCCTTGGAATTTTAAGCCTGCTGCTTCTCATGAGGTACCTTTACTTTTAATATATTCGTCTTCTTTGATATTTTCGTCCGCTTTGATATCTTTGTCTGATTTGATATCTTTGCATTCTTTTTTGATGGTTTTGTTTTGCATCATGCCCCTGTTTTTTCTGCTGGGGATGCTTCAGGCTCTGCTGGTAACTCTGTATCCACAAGGATTAGGAAGAGAAAAGCTTTGGTTAAAACACCTGCTCGACCTTTGTTCTTGTAAGTTCCTTAGTGCCTTTCCCATGATTCTTAGCTGACGCATGTGTTTCTTTATAGTCTTCCCAGAGGAAGGGAAAATTGAAGATTGTTATTGATCTGGATGCTTTGTAAGAGGATCCTAAGGCTGCTGGAAAAGTACCATGTGACGAGGACATGGAGGATGTCGAGGATATTGGCCTCAGTTCTCATTTGGACGATATTGAGGAGGATTTTTCCAGAGATATCTCTAGCCCCGTCCAAGCCACTTCAGTTGAGAGTGAGACCTTCTTGTTGGTACTGGTACTCAGTTGGTCGAGCATGTGGACGAGGCATCGTACTCGCAAAAATAAATTTCTCTACGTCTCTTTAACTAGAAAGTGGTATAATGTAAGTAGGATCGTCCCAAGGGTGGTATGAAGTCTAAGTTGTTATGCAAATACTCTTAGCAAAGATGATTTTGTTGTGGAAATTCTGAAAATTGTAAATTGTATTCAAAAATGAGATGGAATTGATTAAAGGTTCATTCTAGACCACGGAATACAAACCAAATTGATATATATCCAAGTCCTTTGCATTATCATGTTACTAACAACCCTAGAATAATTAGTACGCTCAATTATTCCGTTATTATCTCCTAAGCTCACCGGATACGGAAGCGCTCGACTACCGGTTCCTACTTGCCAAGTTTCCTAGAGGTACGCTTACTAGGTGTGACTTAAACAAATGCTCTAAGTTTTGTGAGATAAGGTTGCTCCTAGTGATGAACTCAAAAGCATGAATCACCTACTAGTGTTGATTTCAACATACGGGCACTTAACAAAATCCCATCATCAGTACCCATATATTGCTACTTGCGTTTATATTTCTAGACAATTACGGGTCGAAGAAAATCTAAACTAGCAAATAGATTAAGAATTAATGATTCAATTTCGAACTTAAACCCTTAACAAATAATCCATAAACAATAATAGCATAGTAGAAAATCAATCAGTAACATAAATAAGTGCAATAGAATAAGTTATTTCATATCAAATATAGATTCATATTTCGGGCTTCGAAATCGCCCTTAATCAAAGAGAGTTTTAGTTACTCATAATTTAAAATACTAGCAAATAAGTAAATAAAGAAGTAGAATTAAAGTATAGCTAAAAATGGAAGAATTAGAAGAAGAAGAACTCGAGAGAAGAAGAGTAGAAGGAGAAGTGTGGGATCAGATGTCCCTGGGGTGATATTTTGGAGCTATATTTATAGGGGAAATTTTTCCCCATGTTCATCCCACGAGATCCAATTACCTTCCCACGCGAATTCAGCCGTTTTATTTTCTATCTTTTTCTTCGTCATAATTCTCAAGCGCACGCTGGGTGGAAACTTCTTTCTTTCCTAGCTTTTTCTTCCAACCTCCCATGTGTTGTCTCTAATTCTTCACGTTGTTCATCTCTAGCAGCCGCACAATCTATTTCTTTCTTTTCATTTTCTATTTGCTGCGTGCATCTTGATCTCCTTGACCAACCAATCTCTTCACGTATCGAGTTCCTTGACAAACCATCCCACGTTCTTTTCTTCGTCAGCAACGAGTCATGCATGTGCTCATCATTGCCGGCAAACCATGACAGAAAATCGAGCTTCACATAACTTCATCATCACAACTACCGACAAATCGAGAAGCACCTTCTTGATCATTTCTTCATGTTACTGCCAACTATTCGATCACCATTCTTCTTCTGTCAATGCCTTCTTAACGGCAGCAACCCAACAACACCGTCATTATCTCGAGCTCGTGTTTCATGCATGCCATGCTCGTTTCCTTGAGATTTCTTGAGCAGCTGTAAACATCTCAAGTTCTTCTACTCTTCCATTATCTTCCATGTGTTTCACGAGCTCTCTCTCAGTCCACAACTTCACTGCTGAACTCGTGTACCACTAACAAATCCATCTTCAGCGTCATTGGCAGCCGGGAATGTTCGTTCTCGAGCATCTCTTCCCTTTCTCCAACAGCCTCAGTCACGACCATGCATCTTTGAACTTGGTTCATCTCAAACTTCACTTCTCTGCTCGTTCACCATTTCCGTCACCTGACTGCCGATGATGGCAGCACGCTCGAGCTCCGTCGATCGTCGTCCTTCATTCATGTCATAACCAAGACTCTTCATCATTACGAGCTTCTCTGTTACAGCCATTACCAGCGTCAATGCCCATCACAGCACTTCTTCATTGCGGTAACAACTCGAGCAACCACTACAAGAAAACATGGCTTAAGCAACTAAAATCTTAGCAAGCACATAAAATTTTGGTCGCTTTAAGAATCAAGCTACTAAACTTGTGACCATCAAACTAGCAGCTCGGTATTCATATATATCCACTAACTTGAGCGACCACATAGAGTAGTTTAGTCTGTAAAATGCTTTTCCCGGTAAGAATATAGCAACTAAAATTTTGGTTTGGTAGCTACCTACTTCGAGCTAGGATGACCAGCGATTCAATTAGTATTTGGTTGGTCAAACCTATCTGAGCGACTAAATTTAGCGACCACCCGTTCATTAGAGAGATTATATGAGATTTTCCGGTATGTTTCAAGCAACTAATGCTGCGACTACCTAATTACTAGGTCTCTCTAAATATATATCCACTAATTTTAGCGACCACAATAATTGTTTAGTCGGTAAAATACTTTTCCAGGTAAAGATACGGCATCCGCCATTTGAGGGTTAGTAGCTTCATACTTCCAGATAGAAGGACCAGCGATTCAAAATGTATTTGGTTGGTCGAACATATTTGAGCGACTAAGTTTAGCCACCGCCAATCCAGTAGAGAGAGTTAGAGATTTTAATTTTTATGGAACAGTTTTAAGCAGGCAACACGTGGCGAGATATTTTCCAATGGTTTCCCTTCAGCCTTTTTCCTTCATTTTACAGTCAACACGTGACGATATAAGCAGTCAACAACCACTAACTCATTATTGGACCGAAATAAGTGGTTCTTATTTTAAAAATTCTTTTAGAAAGCGGTGACAAAACTATCTATTCTTTTAAAAAGTGGTGTAATTTTTATTTTATTTATTCGGCAATGCTATACACCGCCCTCAATAGCGCCCTAGTTTTCGCCCACTGTGACGTGTGTGCTCAGCTGTTAACAAAAGAACAAATGCATGGCCCACGTGGTTGGAGAATCACGTGTTCTCTTCTCTTTTCTTTTTTTTATTCTCTGTTTATTTACTTTCAATTTTGCATCTTTCTTCTCCATCCCCATCCCTAATCCCTAATTCAGTCTCACTAGTAGAAAAATCAACATAGGTGACATTTCGAAACTGTCACAGTATCAATTCCATGACAGTTCAGGTGAAATTTGAAAGTGTCACCAAAGTCGGTGTCGTCGTAAGAGGTCATTTTATACTGACGCTTCTGAACTGTCACATAACCGTTACCAATTAACCATCAAAACTTTCATGAATTATCAAAACCGTCATTATAACAGACATCCACGACGGTTTCTTATTAAAAACGCCACCTTAACGATGTTATGGTGACTTTTTTCCTGACAAACTGTCATTATAATGTTGAAGAATTGGTCAGCCGTTCTTATTTAGGTAAATCTCAAAATAATATGAAAATTATTACTGAAAAAACAAATATGATACAAACTTAAACCAGAGTGAACCATTATTCCTGATGAATTCAATTTACAAAACAAAACTTTAAAAAAAAAAATTACAATTGCTTGCAAAATTACAAAATTAAATTTTTAGAATTTCTTCTTTGATAATATTTTTTTTTTACAATCTCATCAAAGCACACGAAACACCATTCTTCAATTTTACATCTAAAAATGAGGAAACACATCATTCCATATTCAGATTCGTTCTTCTAAACTATGAAATTGATATCTGCAAATACAGCAGAAGAAAAATTAGATCCAAAACAAGGAAACCCAAATACACAGGAACCAGAAGAATTTGATCTAAAAATGAGGAAACACATCATTCTGTAACCATCGCCAACGCCATATAAATACACAAATCGTAATTATAATCCCTTCCCTAATCATAATCAATTTAAATCCCAACATCGACCCCATCACCAACACCACATACATTAAAGAATGTGATTACTACCACCGCCGCACCACCAGCACCACCTCAACTACCACCACCAGCAAGCACAACCACAACATGCGTTATAAAAAAAAAGATTAGTACCAACGTCATTCCATCACCTCGGCGCAAACAAAAACCCTTCCAAAATGTGATCAAATCCTTGCGATCCTTTGATGTATTTGGGTTATGTGTTTACATAAATTACATGTAATGAATTAAAAATACAAACGAATTAAGATAACTTAATGAATCAAGCTAAAATTATGTTCTACATTTTTATTTTTATTTCGAAAGAGAAATTATGCTCTACATACAAACATTGGTTTCAATCAAAAATTTAAAAATCCAAAAATAAAAGCCCAAAATCATAAAAATGATATTTTGACGATCACATCAAAATCAAATGAATAGGCACTTACTTTGATGAATTAGTATCTGTGGCTCTGTGCTTCTCCGAAAACGATGAAGAAGTAGCAAAGTTAGGAGTTGAAATCTTAAAAATGGAACCCATGGTTAAAAGAGAGAACGATTTTAAGGTAAAGTGTAGAAATTGCTTCGCTTAAATGAAGAAATAATTCAAAACTGAGAAAAAAAAATAATGATCAAATGATTTGTTTGGATCAAGTCAAACAGTAAAAATGTTTTAAGAAGAATGGGAAACAGGTGGTAGTGGCGGGGGAAGTATTTCACCGAGAGAAGCGACATATGTGAGTGATGGTTAAGTGGGTGCGCCTTTGGACGGCAAGTATATTCCGTACATGTCATCAATCCGCTTGACAAAAAGTTTAAGTTTCTAACCGTAGATAACAGAAATCTGACGGTATCCATGAGAATTGAAATGGCTTTGGTTAATCCGTGTGAAAATATTTAGGACCATTAGATTAGAGATGCTTGAAGTTGATTGGTTTACATATGAGCATACGGATTGAGATCATTTGTGTTTCTCTTTGTGCTACTACAAACTCATGTATTTGGTTTATTGTCAACCTTCGACATGAAAAAAAATCCAAAAAAAATATTAATAAATTTAGGACATTGTTATCGACATTCTGATATAAAAAAATCCAAAAAATATATAAGAATGAATCGGGAAAATGAAAAAACGAATTCGATAATTGGTGTGTTTCTTTGTGCTTTCTCTTTGTGTTTTTATGCTTTCTCTTTGTACTTCCGATTTGGATTTCGACTAGCCGCATAGGTCATGAAGTAATTTTGAAAAGTCATACAGATCATGAGTAGCTTTAGTTCACACTGGTAAACTCAGGTTAGCATGATATATCATTGAAATCGATAAATATGAAGCTCATAGTCGATTCGAACTTCAAAGGTTCCTTAAGCCGACGGAGGTTGTCTATATATACCCAGTAAGTATGTATAGTCAAAAATAAGAATCCAATCAAATTTGATCAATCATCATTATATAGTATGAGTTACTATGACGTGTTTATCACCATAATGGTCATTCTACGTGTTTGTACCCAAAATTACTTTTGGGCACGAAACACGATTGAATCGATGATTTGGTGTGTGTTTTGGGCTATGAGAGGAATTGAAGAACAAATAAAAAAGACACCAGTTTTTACGTGGTTCGGCATGGTTTACTGGTAAGATTCCATGGGAATATTCTCAAAAACCTTAAACACACATAAATTCGTCATCTTCGACAAAGAAACTTGGTCGGATATCGAAACCTGGCCAGGAGCGGAATACTATAAGTCTGAAAGTTCTTAAGAGAGATGAATGACACCATTTACTAGTTAGATTCCATGGGAATATTCTCAAAAACCTTAAACACACACAAATTCGTCATCTTCGACAAAGAAACTTGCTCGAAGATCGATACCTGGACAGGAGCGGACTATTATAAGTCTGAAAGTTCGTAAGAGAGTTGAATGACACCATTTACTGGTAATATTCCATGGGAATATTCTTAGAAACCTTAAACACAAACAAATTCGCCATCTTCGACAAAGAAACTTGCTTGGAGATCGAAACCTGGCCAGGAGCGGACTATTATAAGTCTGAAAGTTCGTAAGAGAGATCAATGACACCATTTACTGGTAAGATTCCATGGGAATATTCTCAGAAACCTTAAACACAAACAAATTCGTCATCTTCGAGAAAGAAACTTGCTCGGAGATCGAAACCTTGCCAGGAGCGGACTACTATAAGTCTGAAAGTTCGTAAGAGAGATGAATGACACCATCGAAATCGATAAATATGAACATATGTTGGTGTTAAATCGATAAATATGAACATGCTCGACAATTTTATGGTGTTAAATCTTGGATCCGAAATTGAGTCAATCGAGAAATTAATCCAACCTAGTTGGATTGTATGCCAACCAATCACATATGTCGATATTCCTCTGCACAGGGGTTCAAAACCACCATCATTTATTTCAGTAGCTACTTTAAATGAATATTAGACAATATATTAATTAATTATGATCCCACATAATTCTCAAATGTATCCATATCTTGAAAAAAACATAGAAATACTAGTACCAGCGCCCGCGGGCATTATAATCTCCCCATCTTCCAGTGAGGATATATGAACTATGAGAATGTGGATCTTGTTTTGGCATACTCTATTGAAGTAATATATGTAGCTTATTCTAAAATGCTACTTTCTGCTATATATGTGGTTGGATTTTCCTCTTAAAGAGGTAAACGCTTATGGAAAGGCGAATATGATATTTCAGCCTAGTCAATGGCATCCTTTTTTCAATTTGATCATGATGGGAGACAAATTGATATAACATTCAAGTTAATTAACACCAACTTTTGCTCGTAGTGTATAGTCTACCCCTGATTATGGCGGAAATATTTTCATCTTATAAAAACGAAAGCAAATTTCGTAAAGTATTATCCGATTAATTCGAGGACATATACTTATAATAATTTCTGGATGTTAACAATACCAGGTGGGACAGTAGATACTGATTCCAAGAGCCATAAAAAAAAATGGCCCAAAATTGTAATCTACTTGAGATACAAATTGAACATCAACCATGTATTTTATTAGTTACAGCCAAAATATACAAATACAACTCAAAAATATAATTTCATGACCTCAAGGATCAACGAGACACATTCAAAGGGAAAAAAAAACACTTGTCGTGATTCGTGAAACCCCAACTCTGTCTTCCCCCACCTGGTCATACTCTAAACGAAAATGTTTGGTGCACCGAAAAAGTGCACCGTGATCTGCTACTAGTCCAGAAAGGGCTATTAATCATTTTTTTAAATGACGGATTAATTACATGAATAGTGTTTAACAGGCAAATTCCGTCGTATAACATGAAAACAATAGGGTTCATCATTTAACATAAATAAATTGTCATTCTCAAATGTGATAATTTATCGGGTGTGTGATAAAATAATGTACCGGCAAATGACATATTTAATCCGACACATATACTAGATTACTGCTAAAGCAGTGGGGGCAGACCGAAAAACGGCTACTATATATTAATTATTCTACATATACCGTGTAATTCCAGTTAAAATTTAATGGAAAATTTGAGGGGGTAATATTGGGATGATAAATGGAAAATTTAACCAGTAACCCCTGTTAGAAAACCTAGTATTTTTCTAAATTTGCCGCTGACATTCCAAACACTAAAAATTAGGGGTAAAGTTTTTTTACACTCTGATTAATAGTGGTGGACTACGAATGACCAATAAAACAAGCGAAAATGTTTGGTATACCGCAGCCCATCACCATGATGTGCACCGAAGTGTTGGTGTAAGAGAGAAAAAAGGTGGTGGGCCCCACCATTAACCCTCACCCCCTGCAAATCTTCCCAGAGGTTCCCTAACAGCCGTTGGATCATTCTGCTATGCAAATAACGGTACATTTTCGTTGTACGTGTATCATTGCTCTAAAACAAATAGCGTATAAAATCATATGGTGTTGGAAAGCATATTTTTTTTCTAATTTAATACTCCCCCGTCCAAGTTTACTTGCCTAAATTGATTTTTTTTAGCAAATTTGTACCAAAAAATTTCTATATTTCCCACTAAAAATTTCTAATTACCAAGAAAGAAACAAAAACTATAATGTCAAAATTTGTATATGAAACAAATAATTTGGAAGATTGATGATGTTCAATTTTGTGCACACTCCTCTAAAGAGTGTATATTTGACACATCCTTTTGATTGGTTGTTTAGTTAGTTGTTGGGCCCATTACCCTCCATGTTTAGAATCATGACCCTCGTTACATAATTCCCTAAATATAATCAACGGTAGAGATCGAAATGTTACGTGCACACTCGCCAAGGAGTGTGCACAAAATCGGACTCATGTATGTGGAAGTAATTTTAATTTCTTTTAAGTTTTTGCAAAATCCAATTTAGGGAAGTAAACCTGGACAGAGGGAGTAGTAATATTGTCCCATTTTGAGCTGTTTTAGCACTTTTGAGTTTTAAAATAACTGAAAAAGAGCCAACTTTAATGGGAAAAATTGTGAATATTCAAGAGCTATGTCACATGTCTCAACTTTTTTTTTTTTAAGCATGTAACTAAATAAAAAGAAATTAGTCTTGACACCTGTTTGTGATTCACATTGCATGATTGACAACAGGCATGACCGACAAAGAGAAAAACATAAAAATTAAAGTGGGAATGTTATTTATGCCCCTACTATCCATGGGTCATACACAAATACCCTTATCCATTTATGTATTTACCCTTAATGGTATAATTGAAATATTTAATGAAACCATAAATTATATAATTCCTTTTTTAACCTTCCGCCATCATTCTTCGTTTAACTTGTAAATCTCAGAAAAATGTTCCATCTATCCTACCACCATCATCTGCATCTCTCCCACCACCGTCACCATCTCCATTGCAGCCACAGCCACCGTCTCAATCACCGCCACAACTATCAGCAGATCTTTTACATCTTATACGTTTGATTTTCAACAGATCAAGACATCGAGATTTAGGTTTTCGACTTCAACCAAATTTCGAAATGAAAATTCATAAACATCATCAAGAGATCTCCTTCTTCTCATTTTAACTGTAATTTCTACATCAAATGAAGATTAAACCGATTGAGATAGAGATTTAGGTTTTGGTTTCTGGTAAGTATAAATTTTGATTTTTACGATGGAGACGCTGATTAATAATGGTTGAATTATTGTGGATGGGATCTTATGTTTTGTCAAAACAGGGACGAAACTGAGCTGCTAGTGTTGTCTTTGGTGATGAACAAAGAGGAATGAAAAGATTATTGTTGATGAATTTGAAGAGGGGAAGTTGTTGCGATTGATGTTCTTGATGGATTAACGATATTTAAGAAGAGTTGAGAAGTAGGTTGCAATTAAATTTGATGGCTTTGTTCTAGTTTTGATGGGGTTTACTTGGGATTTGACTGAGAACTGTTGTTACCATGGTTATTGGCAGCAAATAATTTGATTCCCTCCACAAATTATAACAATGTTCATGGCCACCGTCAGGTACATATATCTAGTCTTGTGTATGTTATGTGGCTATTACGAGTTTCTGAACTCCCAAGTATATGTGCGCATCATGTATGTGTAGGTTTGGTAAGTGTACGATGAGTTTAGTAGCGAGGAGCATGCGAGTGCACCAAAAGAAACCATTTTCATTCCATATACACAGATTCCTCATTGGTTCAATTTTAAGAAGAACACAAAAGGGGCTGCAAATATTCTTGGAAAGGATTGTGTTTACTATAGTACCCTAGCCATGATAATCCCTGCATCTCTCGAGAATGTGCACTCTTGTGAGGTATGTAAATGCTCATTTCGATAACTTCAACACGTGTATGTTTTAGTAATAATTCATAACCATCTCTACCCGTGGTTAACATATATTTGCAATTGGATGATAAATTGATAATTATTAACAGAACTGGTTGCCAAGAAGGGTGACGAGCACTTGGAGAGTGGCAGGAATCTTGCACGCACTGGAGGATTGGGAAGGACATGAATGTGGGAACTGGTTGGTCGCGGAGGATGATGGCATGATCGATAAAGTATGGTCGGCAAGTTTACGCCGCAGTTTCCTCCCATATTGTAACACGCCCGTATCCTCTGTACCATACTATGAGCCAAAGTATGGTCGGCTAGTCGTCTAGTCAGTTATCTTGTTATCAGTTATTTTCAGGATTAGTAGTATGCGATGACAAATATATGTCTGTGTTTTTTTCTTTTTTAATATTTTTAACTGGTTGGAGTGCTGAATAGATGAATGATTAGTTTTTGCAGGGAAGCTGTTTAAAAATAGCATCAAAAATAGCTTGAATAGTATGCAATAAATTTCAGGTATACTCTCTCTTGATGCCATTATCGATTCAGTAAATTTAATTTTCTTGAATAGTGTGATATTGAACTGTGTAAACATCAAAAATAGCTCCATTTTGTTTGCTTCATTTAATTCTTGAACTCTAGATTTTCTGATCAACTAGAGAAAGTTGCTTTCACTTTTGGAAACAACTTGACCAAGTTGCTTCCACTATTGGAGACAACTTGAGCTAGTTGCTTCCTTTTTCAGTAGACAACTTGACCAAGTTGCTTTCACTTTTGGAGGCAACTTGAGCTAGTTGATTCCAGAATGGAGGCAACTTGAGCTAGTTGATTCCAATTCGGAGGCAGCTTGGTTATGTTTTTGGGTCCATTCATTCATCTAAAATTATCTTAGAGTAGTTGTGACGAATTTGTTGTGCAATGGTAACACATGTTTGTGTTGATTTGCTGATGATGGTTGTGTTGTTGATGCTCATGCTTTAAAGTCAAGAGGATAGATGAATGCTTAGGAAGTTGAGCATGAACTCAATATGTATCAAGTGACTACAGCTATTGAAATCAGAACAAGAAGTTGTTACTGCTTGTGTGTTGCTGATGGTGTTTGAGTAGGGGCATGGAAGTGATTGATGCAGCAATTGACTCATGTTGCAAGTGTGCATAGACGGATGTGGTCATGAAGCTGTTGCAAGTAGATTTTGCAGTAGCAGAGATGAAGGATATGGTGGTGGTTTGAATTGTTGGTTGAGCACTGATGGTGTGACGAACCTGTGGTGCAATGGTAGCACAACTGACTATATGTCAGAAGATGTGTGTTCGACTCACACTAGGTTCACTTATTTGTGTATAATTTTTATTTTTTGGAGACAACTTGTGCTAGTTGCCTCCATATCTGAAGACAACTTGTGCTAGTTGCCTCCATATATGAAGACAACTTGGGCTAGTTGCCTCCATATATGGAGACAACTTGGGCTAGTTGCTTTCACTTTTTGAAGACAACTTTGTGCTAGTTTCCTTTATTGTTGAAGACAACTTGAGCTAGTTGCCTCCTATATGGACACAACTTCAGCAAGTTGACTCCACATGGTGGTGGTGGTCGTCGGTGGCGGTGGTTGGTGGTTGAGGTGGGTGGCGGTTATTGACGGTGGCGGTGGTGGACAGTGGTGGTGGTTGGCGGTGGTGGTCGGCGGCAGTGGTGAACAGTGGTGGTGGTCGCCGGTGGACAATGGTGGTGGTTGGCGGTGGTGGTGGTTGGCGGTGGTGGACATTGGTGGTGGTTGGCGGCTGTGGTGGACAGTGGTGGTGGTGGTCGGCGATGGTTGGCGGCGGTGGTGGTTGGCGGTGGACAGTAGATTTGTTTTGTTTTTTTTTTAATTCTTTGTTTTTAAATAGTGGTTAGTAGTTTTGTATATACAATATATAAAAGAGGGTATTTTAATAAAGTATTAGGCTTAGGGGTATTTGTAAAGTTCATAAGGGTATTTTTACAAGGGGTCTCATAGTAGGGGTATATAGATAATGTTCCCAAAATTAAAGGGTAATATAGTTATTCGACTTCTAATAAAACTAAAATAGAAACCTAAAACTAGCGTTACTTCACCATTCTCTCCGCCCCTTCTTTCTGTCCACTTTTTTCTCTCCCATTTTTCCTTTGTCAAAACTACAGCATCTATTAGATTGATAAGTACCATGGATGATGGAAGTTAGGTCGTGTATATTAGCTACTTTAATCAATCAAGTTCAATAAATCAAGATCTGATCTATTAAAGTTAGGTCGTTTGATTTATTTAAAATCATCCAATGTGTCTCTCTCTGTTAAGTAGTTAAAAGAAAATTCCATTTGATGAGTGTATAATCTATCTAATAAGTTATGGGTGAAGCTATCTTATAAGTAAGTTATGGGTTTCCTCCAGGGGCGGAGCCAAGATTTCAAGGGAGGGGGTGCAAGAAAAAAAAAAAAGGCGACAAAATAAAAAAAACTGAAAATTCGCATTAAATTTTTTGTTGCCCATCAACCTCAACCAGCAAGAAGAGGTCTTGGATGCAGATGTATGCTTCGTTTTGATCAAATAAATGAATTTGAGAAGAAACAGGCGAGAGTCAATTACACTCGGAAGGATATTAATTGTGATTAGGTCTATGAGAGTTGAACTCTTGGGATATTAGGGGTGCAAAAACCAATTGGCCGTTGATTTAGGCTTGCAAAACTAACACTTAGTATGAATATTGGAGATTTAAGGGGTGCAATTGCACACCCTTGCACTACATTGCCTCCGCCCCTGGTTTCCTCTGTTTCTGTTTTTTGTTAGCAATTTTTGATTTGGAAATTTGTTGCAAGGTTCAAAGTTATGCAATTGATTGCATGGTTAATATACAGATCTAACTTATTCGAGAAGGGTTTTTTTATGTAATGTATTGCTGAAACTAAAGGGTTGCTGAAATTGAAATATTTTTCATGTTAGGTCCTTAGGAAAAACAGATGATGATCCAGGGAAGTATATATCCGAATCTGGGCCAATGGGTCGGGTATAGGGAAGACCCGAACCTAAAAGTTCATCTTCTTCGCCCGAATCACTGCTACTGTAAATCTGCAACCCTGCAATTTCATTCTCTGCTTCAGGAGTTGATCGAATTTGATCATGTTTCAACCTGCAAATCATGGGTTGAAGTATGAAATTTACAAAATCAGCAGATTTTTTTTTTTGTATTTTGAAAATCATTAAGAAGAATCCGATTGAATTAGATCGATTTAATGGAGATTTTGAAGAAGTTTGACGTAGTAATATCTGTGTTTGAGTATCTGTGATTGAAAGTGATGATCAATTTGATGGAATATCTCAAATTGTAACTTAATTTCATGGGGGACGTGTCATGTGTCTGAACATAGTACGCGGATTTTATGGAGTGGCCGAATTAGCCGCGAATAATTCGGACTTGAAATTCGGATGGTTTAGTTATAAATTCTAAAAACTGAATGAGATGGTGGGGTTCCAACTAGAGAACTCCGGCTCCCAAGTCTAGCGCTCAACCACTGTTCTATGTGTTATTTGTTGACACAATTCGTGTATGTATTATACTTAATGAGATGTTATGTTAGAATTTGTGTCTTTTATCCAACCAACCATTGTTTTTATGCTGGTTCTTATTTAGCAGTCGACGTGCTTGTTACACAACCATGCTAAAATGTTCTTTTTTCAACTAATAAGTCATATCATATATATATTTCGCCGCAGGATGACGAAATCGATATATAAATTAGCCATGTAAGGTCATAATACTTATCAATTTACTATGAACGTAAGCCGAATTTTGGGTATCGAACTCACATTTCTAAAACGAATTATACACGTACGTATGCCGTTCCGAACTACCTACCGAACAACGAACCGTTGACCGACTTTTTGACCGAATCCGACCTATCCGAATCTATATAATTCCCAAACGTATGTCGTCCCGAACTTATCCCCATACCCCGAATTACTAACTAGGTTGTAAAGCAGAGTTATGTAAAAATAATAAGTTGGGAGGTAGAGCTATCTAAAATATTATGTTGCTTATTTTAAACAGGTTGGTTTGACAGAGCATTCTTAGATAACTGTTTGGATCTGTCATAAGATGCCGCTGCTGACTTTATATCGTTGATTGGGCTGCAGGGTGATGTGTTATAGGGTCAGTTGGAGCCATTGGGCTGCAGGGTGATGTGCTATAGGGTCAGATGGAGCCATATATCAACAAGGTACATTTTCCTAGCTGGCTATTGCTTTGTATAAAGTTGTGGTAATTTCCCTTGCTTAATTGAATTGTGAGTTTGGCTTTCATCATCTAAAAGACTAAAACAATAAATATTTAACTGGGAACCAATATTAGTCATACTTCATAGCTGACTGAATAAAATTTTTGCTTGTCATTGTTTGATGCAGGTTAACTAGTATTGATGATGACTGTTGCAGCGGTGGCTAACTTTGTTGTGAGACAAAAAAAAAAAAAAAAAAAGATGGTGGTCCCACTGTTGACCCCACTCAGTCAATTGAATGAGGTGTTTGAAGATTAAGACAAAAATGATGGCAGTTGTTAAAAGAAAATGATGTTTTACTTCTCTTTTTGGCATCCTATGTTAAAAGAAAATGATTTTCTTTACGTAAATTGAAGACAAACTTTACAAGAAATGGACAAAAAGAAACAGTAATGTTAAAAGAGAAAAAGAAAAAGAATGGAAATATCTGACGGGGATGCTTTTCTCTCTCCACGTTTTTATTACACGTATTGGGACACGTCATTTGAGTTGTGTAGAGTGGTTTGAATGTGCGGTTTTTTAGCTTTTTATTTGGACTTGTACGTTGTTGTTGTTTTTTTTTTTTTTTTTTTGCTTTTTTTTTATGGCACGTATATTGAAGTACATATCACGCTGCCCTGCTTGCTTCACAGGATGCCTAGACACATATGGGGAACATGTTGTCCATTGTAAGGTAGATCCTGTTTTTAAGTTTAGACATAATCATGTGAGAGATGTCTTATATGATGTGTTCTGGCGAGCTGGTATTTCAAAGAAAGAAGGAAGCGCTTTGTCAACTTTTTGACAGACCCACTGGAGGGGAGATCCACACTCAGACCAGCAGATGTACTTATCTTTGGATGGACTAATGGAAAACATGCATGTGTTGACCTCACGGGGGTTTCTCCGTTAGTAGGCATTGGACATGGTACCTCACTACACCAGAAACCCAAATTTACCACGTTTATTTTCGTTGCTAATAATTTAAGCAACGCTTATGTACGTTGCCCACACGGCGTCACAAATTTTATACAACGTTTACAAATGTTGCTTAAATTAATTAAAGCAACGCTTCATCTGTTGCTGCATCCATTGCTTTATATAGACTTTAAGCAACGTATAAAATCATTTAAGCAATGCAAATATACGTTGCAAATATTTTACCATAATTAAAAAAAAATATATATTACAAAATCTGTATTAGTATTTTTGAAATTCTAGTATTACAAATAATATAAAACCCTGACTTGATAAAGACAATCAATCATTCTTACAACATTTTATAACATTATGAACTTGGTTCAAATATACACACAATGGACTTCCATTCAAGCTATTGTTACTAGGTTGCTCCAAATATGTTCACATCACATAGTCTTAGCTTTAATGATTTAGATTAACAAGAAAATCTTTGGACTGTATGATGTTGGCACACTACAGGACTTGACCTAGTTTCAACTAGCCTCTTAACCATACTCTTAATTTGAACAACAAACTTAGATGGCACAATGTACCTTGATTATTTTTCTGCGGTTAGCACAATGACAGGATGTAATGAACCAATCCATCCATAACATTACCAGCTTCATACCATCTTTCCTGCAGACACAACAATCAAGTGTTTATTCCAAAACATAAGAAGATGACAATAAAATCGATATGTCAAACCATACAAGCACATATATCATATCACACAAAATGTCACCTCATTTCCATGGAGTAGTTCCTTTAAAACAAACTTCATGTACATATCTATGAGATACTCTTGAAAAGGGAACAAGTTGTGCAAGATAATTACTTTATCTTGAGTAGAAGCACCTGAAACTACACCTACAATGACAGGACCCTCCTTATCCAAATAGACTGCAGTGAACTCCCTCCTCAGACCAGGTTATAAATTTATCAATGGTTTCTGCATCAAGTCAGCAATTGGCATCAAATTTTCATTTTTCTCAAATACAAAAGAAGAGAAGAGCAAGTAAGAATGAGAGAGATAGACCTCGTGAAAGGAATTCGTGGCCTCAACTGCTTCTTTTATAAATGTGTGTGCTGACCTAATGCCTGGAAAAGTAAGAATGCACAAAAAAAAGAGTGAGAAATTCCTTGTTATTTGAAATAGTGGAAATTGCATGAGTGAGCGAGGTATAACACTATGAACTTGTTTTGAATATATACAATGAAATTCCTTTTGGAAACATAAGAAAATTGCTATAACACTACTGTTACTAGGTTGTTGCTCCAAATATCTCCACAGTACCTAGTCCTAGCTTTAATGATTAGATCAATAGTGTGTATGATGTTGGAACACTACAGGACTTGCCCAAGTTTCAACTAGCCTCTAACTTGAACAACAAACATATATGGTACAAGGTACCTTGATTCTTTTTCTTTAATGATGTAATGAACCCATCTATCCATAACATTACCAGCTTCAAACAATCTTTTCTGCAGAAAAAACAATCAAATGTTCATTCCAAAACATAAGAAAACGAATATAAACCTACTACAAGAAAACAACTATAAAATCGTCATTCCACCAATAAACACTAGCAGGTAAGGTCACAGGGCCATCAAATCAAACCATACAAGATAAATATACATGTTCTTCTAAGTAAACAAACAAAACTAGTTATGATGTCTATTTTCTCTAAAATTTTGAACTTTTTAATGTATCAATTAGGACAACTGACCTGGAGCACAACACTTCAACATATAGAAGTTATCTTTTGTATCCGTCTCCACATCTATGTTGA
The DNA here is from genome assembly GCA_023529315.1 of Papaver bracteatum. Lineage (NCBI taxonomy): Eukaryota > Viridiplantae > Streptophyta > Magnoliopsida > Ranunculales > Papaveraceae > Papaver > Papaver bracteatum. The sequence continues at coordinate 145,695 of JAJJWX010004887.1, read as the reverse complement.
TCTGCACGTGTGCTTCCCAAAACCAGAACTTGTGATGTTGCAGAATGAACTACTGCATTTCAATTAGGGATTGAGTAGTCACAAGTGAACAAACAATGGTAAATCACTAAACAAACTTCACTTTACATCCAATAGAACTATAACGAGACATTTATGGAAAAAGGTAACATAAGGGGAAAACATGCCTACGAAGTATAGATGTGCCAACAACGCATCAGACGTAAGTGTACCAAGCATATAAAAAGGTTAAGTTATTAAGCAAAAATATACTTGTGCAATGAGTATAGATATGAGAACCAGACCATTGTGCTTATAGCTAACTAATATTTAAATGAGTTATATCTGTGTAAAATTCCCTGCAATGTTAACACAAACATTATAAATAAATAAAAAAGTTGACTTGTGCTAAAATCTATAAAACTACGAAACAGAACTTTAACCTTATGTAGATTTGATGTTACAAATGTTTCCCCAAATGGAGTTCTGTTGATACCCTCCAAAGATCAGGTTCAAATTGCAAATACTTCAGGAGTTACCTTGACAAATTCAGAAATAAACATTCATCATTATTCTGAAAATTGACTCTCCTGCTCAATTTACAAGAGAGGCTATAAACTTACCACTTAAAATTGACAAATGCATAATAATTCCTTCATATGTGGTCCTGAACTTCTAAATCTTATAGGATACATTCCCATTCCTGCAATATTAACAAATAAATCATTAACTGGAGAGGCATAAATTTAAAAAACAGAGAAGTTATAGTTGGATTTATACTTACTCCATCTTCAACCTAGAATGCCTAGAACTGCAAAATCATGGACAAAAGGTATTCCTTTGAGATGCCACTCAAATATGTATCTGCAAAATAGCAAGACATAGACTTAGCTTCGGGAAAAAGTGACTAAATTCTTTAAACCCATTTCATAATTCTACATTCCCCCCACCTGGTTTGCAATGTTTTTAATAACCAACTGCTGTAAGCTTAAGCAGTGGATAGATATGACTCTAGTGTCTATGATTATCGTCGAGAAATCTTCTAATATGATTTTCGTAACTTCTCAAGCAACAAAGAAAACACCTTTTCCATAACCTGTGCCATCTTCAGAACCCGTGAACATCTAGTTTCCATAAGTCATAAGTCATCACCTGTCATTGAGAAAAAGACGGTAAAGTTAATACACGGATGAAAACTAAGAAAATAAAATCCACATTGGTGAAACTATGCAAATAAAAAACTAACAGGCTGAGTGATGCGTTAACAATTAGAACAGAAGAATACTTTCATGACGGTTAAACCATGACTATGTCTATGACAATGGAAACAACAGTCCTATGAGTTTCCAATAGCTTCTAAAAAATAGCTTAGTATAAATGAGTGCATACACAGAATTATTTCACTATACTAGACAAGGATAGTGGTCAACTTGCTTCATCCTGCATCTATAAGAGAGGGCATGCAAAACTTATTCATTTAAAATTCATGAATGATACCACTAAGATCAAGTAAACAAAATTTCTTACCCTCAGCAATATCCCACTGTGATCAACTGAATACAGGGAGGATATAACAAACCAATCCATTCATACAATACCAGCTTCATAAACGACGTGTGCCTTCTCATCCATAGTTTTACATTAGCATGAGAAAGCAAGAGATAAGTTGAACTGCATGATTCTAGAATGACTGGAGATGTGTTAGACATCCAAGAAGTAACCTCTTTACTTCTGCCACCTGAAATCTATGATAAGCCTGCATAAACATTTTACATACCTGTAAGTCATCTTACATGAGTTAACAGAAATAGATGGAAATTCATCAAATAAGATGGCTAGTTACCAACAAGAGATACTTGTGTCCAGGTTGAAGGCTCAAAACCTTAAATTACAAACAGGAAAAAAATTTACATACAAATCTAAAACACATCAAACAAAATTCTAAGATCGAATAAAAACCAGGAACACGGTCTTACTTTAAGAGCATCAGAGATAACAATACTTTACAATGAGGGGTGTTGTAAAGGAAGGTGAATAAATGGATGACTGCATCACCACCACCAACAAGCTCGGTCGGCCACCATCTCTGAAGCTACCACCAAAAACACCTATAGACACCCACATGCTAGCATCTATAGAACCAGCAGCTTCAACACCAAACCATCACTAACAACTACAACAAGCTAAGAAGTATCATCCACTTGCACCCAACCGCTACCAACATCTCCACCCACTATAAAAATAAACCTATGACAAATCTCCACCAACAACTGCCAAATCTCCAACTTTTACCTGCATCACCACCACCACCACCACCATTCTCATAGCAGATCCAGGGATTTATCACAAACACCAAGCAAATGAGGCACCACCACCAACTAAACCCAAAAATCTGCAGCATTTACCACACTACCAGCACATGCTTCCACCATCAATAAGACATACCACTTTCACCAACAAAATAATCAACACCACATGGCCATCAAACTGAAATCAAAAGGAAACACATACTTTAAAACTCTACCAATTACAGTAAACAAAGATAAAAGTTGCAAAATCTGTACATAATAGAATTAGGTCAAAATAAAGCAATAATAGCAGCAACTAACAAGATTAGGGTTATACCATGCATGATCCGTCAGTTCGTCACTAGAGAAAGAAATTTTAGGTTGAAACCAAACATACCTTACATAATCATTTGAATTTAGAGAAGAAAACAATTTCTAGGGATTGGGTGAGTTATTGTAAGATTAGGTTTGATTTCTGAAAGATGAGTTTTGATTTATGAGATTTAGGTTTAGGATAAATGGTTTGATTTCTGAAAGTTGAGGTTTTGATTTCTGCAAGCTTGGATTTTGATTTCGCAGATCTCCTTCCAGGGTTAGATGAGAAAGAAAAAATGGGAGAGGAGAAGAACTCGCGGAGAGAAAGAGAGAGAGAAAAAAAAATAAGGTAAATGAAAATAAAAGTAAATGAAAATAGAAGAAATGAGAGGATAATAAGGCTGCAAAAGACATTTAACCCCCGAACTATATTAACAATGGCAAGCGCATCCTAGTTTATATTTTTCTTTTTAATAATTAGGATTAGTGAAACGTATCTTATGTTGTTAGCAACGGAAAAACGTATGCCACGTATATATAGGTTGCAAACCTCAAAAATGAAATGTTGCAAAAAGCTGGATTTGGTGTAGTGCCTTTACTGTCGGCCAAGCAGCGCTGAGAGCTGCCTCAGGTAAGATAGAGAAGCATGAGAAAGCATGTATTGATAATGGACACACTTTTATTCCCTTTGCTTTTGATACTTTTGGTTTCTTGGCTCCTGAGGCGGTTGGACTCCTCAAAAGAGTTCAGAAAGTCATGCACAGTAATGTCATGACCCCCGGTTCAAGAGAGTTTATTTTCAAAAGAATAGGCTTTGCAATTAAAAAAGGGCTTGCGGCGTAGCTTGTTGCTCGCTTGCCTTCTATGTAAGAATATTATGTTTTGACTTAACTACTTCAATGTTTTCCATTTTATCTCTTAAAAAAAATTAATTTAAAGTTGTAATTAAATTTCGGAATTTCTAAACCAGGAGCACAAAAAATTGGTTGCTTAAAAAACCAGGAGCACAAAAAATTGGTTGCTTAAAAAGAATAAGCAACCAAATTTAGGCCGTATTTCACTCGCTCCTAGGCTTGGTCTAGGTATTAAGCAATCACAATTTCATTCGATCCTAGGATTGGTCTAGGTATTAAGCAATCACAATAAATTTGGTAGCTTAATAACTTAAGCTACCACTCCAGGCCAATTCGTTTCATGTATCTATTAACTAGGTATTTTACTTGCTCATAGAGTACTTGGTATAACTATGAAGCGATTGGTATTTCACTTGCTCTAGTATGGTTGGTCTATCTATGAAGCGATCGGCGTTTCACTTGCTCATAGGGTACTTGGTCTAGCTATGAAGCGATTGGTATTTCACTTGCTCTAGTATGGTTGGTCTATCTATGAAGCGATCGGCGTTTCACTTGCTCTATTATGGTTGGTCTATCTATCAAGCGATGGTTATTTTGCTTACTCCAGGGAGGTCGGTCTATCTCTAAAGCGATCATTATTTTGTTTGCTCTAAGAAGGTCGGTCTAGCTATGAAGCAATTAAGAAAATAGACGCTACATGATAGTTGGTTGATTACTAAAGCGATTGAGTAGCTGCTCTAGACTTGTACAAATCCCACCTTTTGAAACTAACGAGCGAGAGCCAAATTAAGTAGCTATAAGGGTTAGAGCGACTTAATATGAGCTTTTGCAACCAAAAATGCCCGCTTGCTTAATCCATTTTTTCTTGTAGTGAACATATCCATGCAGAAGAGATTGCATGCACGCGGGAATTTTTTTCAGTTTGAATCTTTAGCCTTCCCCTTTGTAAACTACATGACTCCCTTTAGCACTTCCCTTGAACTGACTGCCCCTTAACAGGAAGGTGTCCCTTAATGAAAGATGCCCATTCAACTGTCAGTCCTGGAAGACTGACAGTTTTAATTCCAAGTTCATTCTTATTTTGCCCATAACTTCTTCATACGAACTCCGAATGACTCCGTTCTTTCGCCGTTGGTTTTGCCTTCTCGTCGTCTACACAATGAAAAGTATAAATATTTTATTTGAACGAGTTACATTTGGTCTTTGACCCTTCTTCACTCTTAGCTAGCTTCTTTTATTGCACAACTAAGCTCAAATTCACTTCTTTTTGGATTATTCACCTAATAACACACAAATAAGAGAAAACAAGCGTAACACACAATAATCTGCAAGAAAACCAATAAATACTAGCATGGAATTAACACAAAATATATGTGAAACATGCACTTATCACATGTTAGTGTTCAATCCCCTACTCTTATATTATCTTTGAAGATGCATTCTATTTATACACCTAACAAAGATTTGCCTTCCATCTCTGCCATTGTTGGCGCTGCGTTTGTGGCTTCTAAGAGTCTCTATTTGTCTCCTACCACCTTGCTTCAATTATGTGGTTCGTTTTCCAAGACTGTTACCCCCACTGTGATGGCCGATAGCTCATATTCGCATCCGAAGAAGAAGGTTGTGATTTCACTAGCTAGGTTCTCCTTCAATGTTGTTCTTGCTTCACTAGGGAGTGCTCAGTCTGTCTCTACTTCCCCTGTTAGCAAAGCTATTGGACATCTACCTTCGTCACCAGACTGGACTGTTATGGGAAATCTTCCTTCTACTGATGACATGGATCTTGGCGTTTCTCGAGCTATTCCTTCTATTCCTAGCTGATCCACCATGCCATCTCTTCGTCGTGGTGAAGGTTCAGCAGTCATGCCCCATGTTCATGTTGAATCAAGCCAAGGTAAGCTACCGAAGAGTTTGAGCTTAGGTAGCTCTGATAATGCTATTCTCGAAGCCATCCTACAGGATTCCAAGGAATCCTTCTTTGTAGGAGTTGATCATCATCATCTTGATAGTTCTTTCGAGGTAGCTTCACATCTGGATGTGCTATCTACGCAGCGCATCCAAAGACTTGTTCTTTGATCCTGATTGTTTATGCTCCAGTCATAACTTTGTTGAGATCTGCAGGGGTAACATCCAAGAGATGGAGGATTTCATGGATACCTATGCCAATTTCCTTCCTCATCTTTCAGTATTCTCAGTAAGTGATTCTTACCTGGTTATCTTTTTTCTTAATTTGATCCTTTGTCTGCTCTTATGCTCATTTGTTTACAGCTTTGTAAGCATATCGATGTTGGTTATTCCTTATTCAATGTCTATAGAGCTAATTGTACTCATTTGAGTGCCCTGCTGGAACGTACATATCAGGAATATGCACTTGTTATTGCACAACATCCTTCGTCAAGTGATGCAGCTTCTGTTGCTAAGATATCTCATTGGAGGATGATTTGAGGAAGACTCAGAGGACTCTAAAAGCTTGTTTATTGGCTCTTGAGAGAGCTAATAATGTTTCCAAGGTTGCTGAGGATGGTCGCAAAGCTTTTGATACTTCCTTAGCTACTGAGTCTTCCAAATCCATAGGTTTGTTTCTTCTTCTCCTTAGATTTTTCTTTATTTTTGGTTGCATAGTCCTAAGACAACATTCGTCTGCCAGCCGGTGGCTCTAGTGAACTTAGATATCTCTAAGATCAAATGGCCAAGTTAACTTTCAATGTTTGGTATTATCAAAAGAAGTCTAATAGGATGATGAATGTAACTTTCCATAATGAGGCCCAACTTTCCCTTGAGTCTGCTCACAATGCGGACATAGTGAAGCAGATGGATTTACTTCGTAAGGAATGTGACGAATCCCTTAGCTGTAAGGAGAGTCTCATTTTAAATAAAAAGGAGTATATTAACTTAGTCGGGAAACGTCTCTCGGCCCAAGAAATTATTCGCAAGAAATATCATGCCAATTTTGAGGATTCTTGTGCTTCCTTAGCTCAAGTTAATGCGGAGCGTAATGTCTTAACTTATGAGGTATGTTTTCTTAAGAACAAATTCATCGATGCTAGCTCCGTGTCTTCTTCCATGTCTCATGCATCCTTGGTAAAAAGGTTTGAAGAGTTAGATAATATGTACCAAGCTTTATCTTCTGAGAATGCCTCTCTCCGGATAGATGTTGATGATCTTCAGACGGAAAGGGATTCCCTTGTTGAAGACAAACATGCTCTTCTTATGCTTCTTCAATCGTCATCTATTACGTCATTCTTTAACCTAATCTACAACACTCGCAAAATGTTGTTGAAGAGCTCGCGGTATTCTCGCATAAGTGTTGTTTATTTCGCGGGAATATCATTGTAGCGATATTCTGATCCTACATCTTGCCTCTTCTCATGTATTCTTCTCAAAGTGGAGAGGATATGAAAATCTCCAACTTTTCATAGCACTCACAACTTCCTTTCTTTCCATGTTTTCTCCTCGACAAAACTCTGAAAATTTAGCTTAATCGCCTACACGTATCGTAAATTCTTCTTTTTACTGACACGTGTATACTCAACGGGTCATCTCCTTTTGCCTATAAAAGGTAGAATTTGGTTACGGAACTAATTTTCTTCTTCGTCTCTTTGTCTTTTCGTTTTTCCGTCTGCAACTTTTCTTCTTCTTCATATTTACCTGCTACTTCTTTAATGGAATCTTCAAGGTATGTGTTTTTCTAACATTACTAAATTCCATTTCGCTTACTTGAATCTTGTTTACTCATATTTTACTAGTCTTTTTTATTTGATTCTTCATGATTCACATACTATGTTTTTCTCTTCAGTGGTACTAACGCCCAATCGGTAATCCAAAACCCTAGTCTTCATAAGAAACTAGTTGAGAATAAAAGGAATCATGCGAGTCATAAGGTAGTAAGAAACATTTTATTTATTCTTAACAATATTGTTGCCTCTGTTTTTTATCTAAGTTATTACTCGCAGGATGACGAGAATATCACTAGACCTCACAAACGATCTCGCCAGGTTAAGACTCTTGAGGCTGATCTTATCATTCCTAAATTGACATCTGCGAGAGCAATTCCCATAGCTTTTCAAGTGGAACCTCCTTCTTCTGTTTGCGAGAACATCGTTGCTACCATCCCTTTCTCCACTAAACCTTTTTCAAATGAAGTTTCCAAAACCGCTATCAATGAAATTCCCTCTAGTCCTTTATTGCCTTCAACTGTTACCTTTCCAAACACTCCTCCTTCTGATGATGTAACCATTATAAATAATTCAAATCTTCAACTCGACATCATTACCACTTCACCTTCTAAACCTCTTCCCTTTCCCAAAGAAATACCAGTAGGGGTTGACGCTGCTTTTGAAGTTTTATCTAACATTTTAGATGATGCTAGAAAATCATCTATTGATCCTTTCAAACATGTTGTTTGCGATACTTTAATTAAATATTTTGGTCCTGACCGCACTGTCTCGCGATCATCTTTAGAAAATAAAGTTTAAGCTCTAAAGAGAGACCTCCAAGACAAAACTTCAGAATGTAATATTCTTAATCATAAGCTTCGCAACTCTTCACTTGATTGGGAGAATCTTCGCAGAAGAAATAACGAGCTGAAAGGTATAATTTCCCTGCCTTTGTCTTTTTGTTTTTCTGTTCTAGCAAGTTTTCATCTTCTCTGTACTTAAGCTTCTTTCTTAAATTCTTGGCTTGTATATTTAGTTTCAAATCAGAATCGATTCATTGAAAGACTTAAATTTGAGTCTATCGCTGAAGAAGCTCGTGCTGAAAAAGATTCTTGGATGGACCAGTTTAATAGATTAGATAATATCTACACGTACTTAATCGATCAAATAGATAATCTTACTAATGAGAATAATCAATTATCGCAAAGCTAAAATTTATTAAGTAGCGAAATTACTCGCCTCTCATATTTGTTAATCAAAGCTAATTTGGAGACGGAATCTTTATCTCAAGAAAAGCATAGTTTTTCAAGCTTGATGGAGATTTCTTCGCAACAATTGAGTAATCTTCATGGAATATGTGATAAGAAAGAGCAATCTCTTCGTTCTCTTAAGAATGAGCTCAAGCAAATAACTGAATCATCTGCCGCTGAGAAGGATAAACTTACCAAAGGTAGATTAATTATTAGTTTAAAGGCCACCAAGCTTCAAGACAAGTATTCCCAACTAGAAGAATCTTATTCTTTACTCGCAAAGGAAAACTCATATCTCCTTTCCAAAAAAGAAAATATAAAGTCTCGCCTGAAGGGTATAGTTGGGGATAAATTTGACGATGCTATGAATCAATGGGAGAATTGTTGCTTATCATTAATTCAAAATTTAACTTCTCAAAAAGAAGGTAGTCATATTTTGACTATCTTGACTGTTAATTTTTCTATTTAATTTCTCAGCTATACTTCATCTGAATATTTTCTTGTCATTTTTGTTTCTCGCATAATCTGAAAGAAGTCTTCACTCTACCATTTATGATCTGACTGATAAATTGGATAATGTTCGTAAAGAAAACAGGATTCTCACTTCTGATCTTGTAAAATCTCACGACCAGGCAGAGAGAAGATATGATTATCTTGAATACTTCAAGAATATGGAAATTAGAAACCATGACAGAGGTTTCCTTCGCAAGGTTCACCTTAGCGCTGAAGTCCTTGTGACTGATATTCTAATATCTCAGTCTCTTCCCCCATGTATCCGTTATTCCTCTAGAAGTAGATGATGATGAAGTTCCTCTTCCTATGGATAAGGATCTAGAATATGCAAGTGGATAAGAATATACTCCTCAAGAAGACCCGATAGAAGAAGAAGAAGAAGAATCTCGAATTAATCATAATGAAAAGAATGTTGGTGGAGCTGATAACACCATCAAAGAGAACGAATCTGGCGAGACCAACGCTGAAGCTTGAATTTTATTTTGTTTTCTTTTTTCTTCCGTTTTCTTGCGAGCAATGTACCTTTATGCAACTTTGGATTTCAACCTTTATTTTGAATACTCTTAAGGAAGATAATGATATTCTGTTTATTAACTCCCTTACTTGCCCCTCATTATCTTTCCTGAAACAATTAGTTACTTCTCATGCCTTCTTTTTGCGAGCTGATGAATAAGTTTGCGATTTGATGAATATTACTGCGATAATTTCTTCTAATAATCCTGTTGTGTGATTTTGAATAACTTTTCTGAAAAAATTCTGAAGGAATCTTCTTTCTCATAGATTTTCCTGCAATGAACAAATCTTTCCTATATTCTTAAAAGAAAATAGTTAATGATTGAAATTATTCTGTTGGTCTTATTTTTCCTTCCTAGTTAAAGGTCTTATTTTGCCAAATTTTTCTTTCTGCGACAAAATCGCAGGACGTCCTTACATTTGCATGTATTGACCCATTGATCTTGTCTTATCTGTATTTTGTCAGTTTCTCTGCGATAATATGACAAGTCTAAGTTCCCTTGCGAGAACAAAGTCTTATGACATTGCCGTCTTGCGATGAAATCCCAGGACGTCTTTACACTTTCATGTAAAAACCCATTGATCTCATATTAACTTTTTCTCATGGCTTGTTGCCTCTGTATAATCTTTGTCACGCGACAATATGACAGGCCTAAATGCTCTTGCGAGCATAAAGCCCCATGACATTGCCGTCTTAAGACACTTATCAGCTCCCTAATGGAGGGTGCCGCCCTTATCTTCCCCCTGGTTTCCCCTTCAATAAGGGCACATCGGCCATATAAGACTAGATCCTCCCATCCTAATTTACCAACAACCAGTTATTTTCGCAGCCTTTTGTCCTTTATGCCTATATGGCTTATAGTTACAAGACTGCACCCTAAGTGGGGTTTTCTTCAGGCCGAATGTATCATAGCCAAGACTTACCAAGAATGGCCAGGGTAGGTTCGTCCGTCTCGGGCATCCTTGGCTCAACCGTGTACCTCGGCGCCTTGGTCATATTTTGCATTCCTTAGAAGAGACCCTCGGTCGTCCAACCAGGGTATAACCTTATATAGTTGGAAATCCAAGGTACCTCTCCCGGATAGGTTTTCTTTAACCCCAACATCTTCATGACTCAGGTTCCAGCAGCGGTATAACCTTATCTCTGAGTCATGCAAAGATATACCCCCTAATATGACGTACTTTAGGTCTTACATTTTCCTCTTGCGAAATTGTATTCGCGAACTAGGGTGTACGCCAAAAAGGTTCGTCCCGTTCTTTGTTTCTTTTGCGTATATAACAATCTTTCATTCTTTATGTAATCTTGAATAATCTTGCGAATAAACTCGCAGCTGTAAAAATTTGTTTTGCCCCTTTTTTCTTTGTTTCATTAAAAATTTGTTACTGATAATACCTTTTTAAATATAATCTGTTTCATGGTCTACCAAGTATTTGGCCAACATCTCTGCCTTCTGGGTCCACCAACCTGTATGCCCCTGTTCCAACTATCTCTTTAATGATATACGTTCCATCCCATTTTCTCGCTGGTACTCCGGTGTTTCTCGCAAAACTAAATCGCCTGGTTGAAACTCACGCTTCTTAACTCGGTTGTTATATTCGCGAGCCAACCTTCGCTGGTAATTTTCCATATGTTGCAATGCTTTTTCTCTCTTCTCTTTTACTTCGTCAAGTTCTCTTAGAATCATACAAGTATTAAGATTCTTCTCCCAAACCTCTCTTTTTGTTGTAGGAATAGCGACTTCTATTGGTAACACAGCTTCAACCCCATATGTCAAACAAAAAGGTGACATTCCAGTAGCTTCTCGTATAGTTTTATTGTGAGCCCATATTGCGTTATGCACCTGCTCGCACCATGCCCTGTGGTATCCCTCTACCTTCTTTTTTAAGATGTCTGTGATTGTCTTATTAGTTGCCTCAGCCTGACCATTTGCTTGTGGGTATAAAGGAGTGATTTTCCACATTTTATCTTAAATGCATTAAGTAGTAATTCTATATTCTGCCCTTCAAACTGTTTTCCATTATCAGATACCAACTGTGCTGGAATTCCAAATCTACAAATTATATTTTCAAATATGAATGTGAAGATGTCTTTATCGCGAATATGTTGTACTGCCTTCACTTCTCCTCATTTTGTGAAATAATCTGTAGCGACAATTAAATATCTTCTTTTCCCTGAACAGGTACAAATGGTCCCACAATATCTAAACCCCACTTCCCAAAAGGCCATACACTTGTGGAAGATGATAATGGTGCTCCTGGTGCATGTATACTTTTTCCATATCACTGACAGTCTTCACAACGCCTTGAGAGTTGCTTTGCATCTTCATGCATATATGGCCAGTAATAGCCTTGCATTTTTGTTCTATATTCCAAAGATCTTCCCCCACTGTGATTACCAGCATCGCCACTGTGCAGTATTTTAAACATTTTTTGTCCTTCTTCCCTCGTTAAGCATCTTAGCGATGGTCCATCAAAAGATCTGCGATATAATACTCCATCTCTTAGCTCATAATTGGTTGCCCTACTTTTTAATTTATGTGTTTCTAATCTATTTCTTGGAGTTTCTCCTCTCGCCAAGTACGCATATAGATCTTCTCACCAATCTATAATATTTCTTTTCGGCTCTTCCTCGCCAGCTTCTACCATCATCACATTTGTTTCTTCTTCCTCCTTGTTTATCGAAGGTAACAAAAGTGTTTGAATTTTTATGCATCTCGCAGCTGGATTTGTCATCATGCTTGATATAAAAGCTAAAGCATCTGCGAGTCTATTGTCCTTTCTTGATATATTTATCCATGTTATTTTTGGAATTCTCGCAGACAATTCTTCAACAAGTTTTTTGTATTTCTTCAAGGATGGTTCATTTGTTGTGTATTCTCCTTTTATCTGGCGAATAACCACTTACGAATCTCTAGTAATTCTTGCATTTTCTAACTTCATTTCTATTGCAAATTTTAGAGCATGAATCACAGCTTCATATTCTGTCTCATTATTAGTAGATGCAAACTCCAATTTAAATGAAAAAGCCATTTTTTCTCCTTCTGGCGAGATAAAAACAACTCCAAGTCCATCACCTTCTATATTTTATGTTCCATCCACTAATATCTCCCACCTATTAGGTTCTGTTAATAGCTCTCCTGGGTCTCCATGTTCTTATTCTATATCCATCATTTCTTCCACCGCTTCGTCATCTTCTAAAGGAAATTCAGCTAAGAAATCTTCTATAACTTGTGACTTTGGCGAAGATAAAATGTCATATTTAATATCAAAGTGCCCTACTTGTGCATTCCATCTTTCAACTCTGCTTGATCTTTTTGAATTCTTCATTACTCACTTAATTGGCACTCTTGTTAATACTTTTACCTTATGTGCTTGAAAGTAAATGCGAAGTTTAAAAGTTACATGAACCAATGCTACAATTAGCTTCTCAATCTTTTAATAATTTCTCTCTGCAGAATTAAATGTCTTGTTGATATAATAAATTGGTTTTTCTACCCCTGCATCTACTCACAAAGAATATTTGCACTTAGCGCGTCTTGTGATTGTTGCGAGATAGATCAATAGTTCCTTTCTTGGCTCTGCTTTCTGTAAGATAGTTATGTTCATTAAATGTTCTTTAATTCCTTGAAAATCCTTTTCACATTCATCCGTCCACTTGAATTTTGTTCCCTTCTTGAGTATATCGAAAAAATGTTTTCACTTGTCTGAGGATCGCGAGATGAATCTTCCTAGCGAGGCTAAGAGTCCATTTAATTTTTGTACATCTTTTATTGTTGCAGGCGTTGGCATGTCACGAATTGCTTGTACCTTTTCTGGATCAACTTGTATTCCTTTTTTAGACACAATATACCCCAAATATTATCCTGAAGTTACTCCAAAAGTACACTTGTCAGGTTTCACTTTGATGTTAAAATGCCGCATTTGATCGAAAATCTCCTTCAAATCCTGTACATGGTCTTTAGCTTCTTTACTTTTGATCAACATATCATCCACATATACCTCTAATTTTTTTTTTATCCACTTCGCAAACACCTTCTCCACCATTCTTTGATATGTTGCACCAGCATTTCGCAAACCAAAGGGCATCTTTGTATAACAGTATAACCCTCTTGGAGAAAAAAATGCGGTGTGTTCTTGATCTTCTTCAGCGAGGGGAATTTGATTATATCCTTTATATCCGTCTAATGAAGATATTCTAGCATTTCCCGCTGCTGACTCAACCATTTGTGGAATTTATGGTAATGGAAAACTATCTTTAGGACAAGCTTTGTTTAAATCAGTAAAGTCTATGCAAATTCTTATTCCTTTGTTCTTCTTTGGGACCACCACCATATTTGCAATCCATTCTGGATATTTTGCTTGCCTTATAATTCATGTGTCAAGAATTTTCTATAACTCTTCTTCTATTTGGGAATGATATGTTGTTGCAATCTTCCTTATTCTTTGTTTAAATGGTCTTGCATCTTTATTAATTTCTAGTTTATGACACGCTACCGATGGATCTATGCATGGCATCTCATCCATGTTCCATGCAAAGATGTCTTTATATTCTCGCAAAATATTTATGGTTCTCTCTTCTTCATCTGTATCCATTTTAGTTCCAATTTTCAACAACTTAGGTTCTTCTTCACTCCCAACATTTACTTCCTTAGTTGGTTCTGCTATGATGTAACTGGGCTCAGGTCCTCCCATTGGTGTTGGTGTCTTCATTTTTCTCGCAGGTTCATCTCCTTCTTGCGATATTTCACTGGGTATTCCTTTTCCTTCTTTTGCTCTTATCAAATAAACTTTAAATTCCTATTCCTTCTTTGTTTCTCTAATCACTTTTGTGCGAGCTTTTCACAGCTTTGGACGTTCTTCATAATTTCTTACTTCAATTTGATAGCACATCTTCGCAAGATCTGTGTATCCTCTAATTTCTCCAAATCCATTGGGCATAGGAAATTTGATGCAATGTTGATGCCACGGCCTTGATTGCGTGTATCCATGGTCTTCCCAATATCATGTTTTACAGTGATTCCACGTCTACTACACATAATGTTACTTGTGTTTCAATTTCTCCTAGCGGAATTCGTACCACTATTTTGCCTTTTGGTTTTGTTGAAGATTTTCCAAAGCCATGAATATGATATGTTGGACAGGACATTTCTTCATCTTTGTATCCCATTTTCTTAAAAGCATGGTAAAATATTATATCCACAGAACTTCCGGCGTCCACCAAAATTCTATTTACGACCCACTCTTCCGCATATTTTGTTGAATTTCCTCTTCTCATTGGTATAGTGGATACCGTGATTATCAAAGGAGATGTGTGATTTAAATTTTCTTTTGGTATTTCTGCTGTTGTAAACGTGATCTCCTGCTTTTCCCAATCCTTTAATGATGATATTTTCTCTACCGTCATAATTTTCCTTCCTTCAAAATCCCGTTTATGTATCTTCCCCTTAATGTTTTCATGGAATTTATCAATCATTGCTCTCGTTACCATATCACACTCTAATTTTCTACAATTCTCTTTTGTTCTAATCATTTTTCCTTCAACTATTTCACCGATTTGCTTAATTATCTTCTTGATTTTGAGTAACTTTCAACTTCTACTTTGCCTTTTCTATGATTTTCGTTAATCCAGTCCCTGTTTCGGGTGCCAAAATATAGTTGCAGGAAATCCTACACTACACCCTTGTTAAGATTTCACAATAATCAACTCATACTTAAATATTAAAAATGACTCTTTATCATTTAATTCTCAGAAATGTCTACGGAAGTAGAAGAAATCAAGAACACAACTATTCTCTCAAAGTTTCTCTCTCCTCAAGACTTTCTCAACTCTCAAAAATTAATCCTCCTTCTCTGAATCTATAGGAACCCTTTATATAGGAAATTACATAGTGGGTGACAGCTAAGTTTTCCTTTTATTTAGGATCTACTCTGCGATCTTATCGCGATAGTTATAATGTCAACTCTCGCAAGACAAACACGCTATTCTTATGCTTCTTCAATCATCAGTTATTGCGTCATTATTTAACCTACTCTGCAACACTCGCAAAATGTTGTTGAAAATCTCGCGGTATTCTCGCAGAAGTATTGTTTATTTCGCGGGAATATCATTGTAGCGATATTCTGGTCCTACAAGACTTGTTTTTCTGAATGCTGAAAGCGTTAAATAGCATGTCTATGTTCTTTCCTTCCAGATGTTTGCCATTTCCAGAGACTATGGCGGCCGGTATCCCGAACCTGCAGATGATTTTCTCAAACAAGAATTTAAAGACATCTGTGTCCCTAATTCTTGCCAAAGCCCTTGCTTCACCCATTTGGTAAAATAATCCGTAGCTACTATGAGGTATCTTCTTTTTGATGTCCCATCTATCAAGGGTCCAACAGTGTCAACTCCCCATTTGGCGAATGTCCATGGGTGATGACCGAATTAAGCTTTGTTGCTGGTGCTTTAATCTTCTTGGAAAAGCGTTAGCATCTTTCGCAACACCTTGCTACGTTCTTTGAATCTTCGTCCATGCTTAGCCAATAATATCCTTGCATTTTGGATTTGATTTCCAGAGACCTTCTTCCGTTGTGATTGACAGCTTCTCCGCTGTATATATTATATAATATTCTTGTACCTTTGGTTTGTGAGAGGCACCGCATCAGAGATCCAAGAAATGACCTTCTATATAGTATTCCGTTCCGTAGTCTGTACATTGCTGCCTTCAAGTCAATTTTTAGAGTTTCTTTGATATCTGCGGGTAGGGTACCTTTGTCAAGGTACTGGTGGATTGGGATTCTCCAATCGTCTTCTGCTTCGCCTTCGTTGCTTCCGTCTGACATGGATTGATCTTTGTCAAATTCGTCAGCTTTGTTATCTGATTCCCCCTTCCTTCATCCTCTTTCTTTGCTTCTCTCATGGACCTGGTCTAGACGGCCAGGGTTTCCTCCGTTGAGGTTAGTCCTTCTATCGAAGGTTCATAAATTCTACAAATTTGGACAGAAGTGGTGTTTCTGTCCCTCAGCATTGACGATATGAATTCCAAGGTATCTGCGTGTCTGTTGTCTTTCCGGCAGACATGCCTGAACACGACCTTGTTGATCTTTGATGCATGCTCCTGTGCTAGATTTAGGTACGAAGATAGTATTGGATCCATAGTTTTATATTTGAGCTTTATTTGTCTAATGACTAATTGTGAGTCACTAGTCAAACGAACATATGATAGTCCCAGCTCTTGTGCTAAGTGTATGCCGTGTACGAATGCCTCATACTCCGTGATGTTATTAGTGTATTGTTCGAATTCTAACCTGAATGCATAGATGAGTCTGTCTCCGGTAGGGTTGTTATCACAATCCCTATACCTGCACCTTCTCCATTTGAGGAGCCATCTACGAATAATTCCTACCTTCATGAGTTTTGCGGTTGCAAAAGGTCTTCTAGCTAGTTATGGCTTTTCTTACTCCATTCCTAGGTTGTCGTCTATCTCTTCTTCGTAATTCATAGGTAGGTTCTCTAAGAAGTATGCTAATATTTTTGACTTCTCCGCTTTCCTAGTTTCGAAGATTATGTGAAACTGTTTGATCATGGCATTCCATTTTTCCACTCTTCCAATTTTCTCCGTATTGTCGAGGATTTGACTTATCTGAGCCTTTGTGAAAACTCGGATGGTGTGTGCATCGAAATATATCCTTAGATTTTGTGTTTCCACCACTAAGGCATATATGAGTTGTTCCACCTTGGTATAATTACGCTCAGCTGAACTGAGTGTCTTGCTGATATAATATATGGGCTTTTATCCATTCCCTTGGTCTCGTACCAAGACTGCGCTCATAGCGTAGCTTGTTGCTGCTAGATATAGGGTGAGTACCTCACCTATCTCCGACTTCTGTAGAATAGGTACGGACGCTAAGTATTCTTTGATCTTGTGAAAGGCTTGTTCGCATTCTGCGGTCTATATGAACCTGTTTCCTTTCCTCAGCGTATCAAAAAATGCTTTGCATTTATCTGACGATCTTTCTATGAATCTTCTCATGGAGGCTATGATTCCATTTAGATTTTGTACTCCTTTTAGAGTTTTTGGATATGGCATCTCCATTATTGCTCTTACCCTTTCAGGGTCTACCTCGACTCCTCGCTTAGTCACCAGATATCCCAAGAATTTTCCCGAGGTAACTCCGAACGTGCATATATCCGGGTTCACCTTCATGTGAAAGTTCCTCATGGCTTCGAATATCTCCCTTAGGTCTAAGATATGGTTTTTTGCTTCTTTTCTTTTGACGAGCATGTCATCCACGTAGACCTCTAGTATTTTTCCTATCCATGGTTTAAAATTTTTGTCTACTAATCATTGGTATGTTGCCCCCGCGTTCTTTAATTCAAAAGGCATCCTTGTATAGCAATACATGCCTCGTGGGGTAAAGAATGCAGTATGCTCCTTTTCTTCTTCCGCAAGGGCTATTTGGTTGTACCCTGAGTATCCATCCATGAAGGATAGTCTTTGATGGCCTTCGGTTTCATTGACCAGTTGGTCAATATTTGGCAGTGGGTAGCTATCTTTGGAGCATGATTTGTTGAGATTGCTTAAGTCGATGCAAATGCGCACGCCTCCGTTCTTTTCAGGAACAATGACCATGTTGGATATCCAGGTGGGATATTTGACTTCTCGTATGAATCCTGCTGTAAGTAGTTTTTGCATCACTCTTTCTACCCCTTCGTGGTAGATTCCGTCACTTTACGTATGCGCTGCCTGAATAGTGGTATTTACGGTCTGAGCCGAAGGTGGTGTGAGACCAAATTCGGATCAATTCCTGGCATGTCCTCCATTGACCATGCAAAGACATCTGCATATTCTTTTAGTAATTTTTGTATTTGCACCTCCTATTTCTCTTCAAGTAAAGTTCTGATGTTGAGCATCTTTGGATCCGCCTTCGTACCGATGTTGATCTTCTTCGTTTGTTCCACTGGTGAGCAGATTTGTTGTTGAGGTAGTCAAGGAGTGATTTTCTGCAATTGTCATTTGGAGAAGACATCTGCGCCTGGAGCGGCGGAGGTGCTTGTCTCCGGTGCTGGGACGGATTTGGGTACTAGGAGGCTCCGTCTTGTACTTCCTTGGTGTTTTCATTGTGTCTTTTTTTTTATATTGTTGAGTAGCAGTTCTTTATTCGTTGAGTCTGATTTCCGCTAGGTTGCATAGCCTTGCGTCTTGCTGGTCTCCTTTGATTTCAATTTCACCTATAGTTGTAGGGAAGCATAAGTATTGATGATATGTCGAAGATTTTCCTCGTAATCTATGGACCCATAGCCTTCCCATGATGACATTGTAGGGTGAAGGTGCCTCCACCACACAGAAGCTTGTGTTGGTTACTAAGGGTCCTGCGTATACCTGCAAGATAATTTCTCATTTTGGTCTAGAGACTGCTCTATTAAAACCGTATATTGTGCAAGTGGAAGAATCCATCTGCTCTGCTGTCAAACCCATGCGTAGGTAGGGTTCGTAAAATAACACATTTAATAAACTGCCCCCATCCACGAGGACTTTCTTAACATTCCATCTGTGTATTGGAAGAGTGATCACTAGTGGGTCGTTGTGCATTTCAACCTCCCGGTTGACGTCCTTTGTTGAGAATGTTAATGGCGTGGCCATCCATTCCTTCCAAGTGCTAGTAGGTGGTCCACTTAACTTGAACACCTCATGGGATTCAATTTGTTTTCTATTTCGAGATAACTAGAGTATGTCTTCGAGCATTTCTTCTTGGCTTCTGTTGGAGAAGGTAATCATGTTGATGTATTTGCCGTCCTGAGGTAGTTCCACCATTTTATTTGGGGTCTCCTCAGTCTCCGCTGGCTATAGTTATACGTACTCCATGAATTTTCTTTCGTCGTTGAATCTTTGGATCACGTTTCGTAAGTGGTAACAAGTATCAGTGGTATTTCCGTAGTATTGATGGAACACACAGTACTCCTTGTCCTCCTTCGTTTTTTATGGTTGCTTTCCTCTAGTACTAGGGTAAGGAAATCCTAGATTTGATCCCTCCTTGCCTAGGATATGAGAGAAAGTTATATTGAGCTTCGTGTAGATTTTGTCCACAAATTCTTCTCTTCCTTTTCCTCTTTTTCCATCCCCGTATTTGGTTCATTTGTATCGATAGCTAGTTCTTCCCCCGTCTTCATTTTGTCGCTTAGGTATCTCCGGAATTGGCTCTAGATAGTTGGTTCGATGCGGAGCTGTTGTTGTCTTCGCTTGTGCCCTAGAGTTATCCTTCTGGATTTCTTCGAGTCTGATGTAACGGTCTTGGACAACCCTGAGCTCTCATTCGGAATCGAGGGCTCTGTTGTGAAGTTCCACGAAGATGGCTTAGGTTCTATCAAGTCCATACTTATAGCAGTTAATGTTAATTTCTGGATTGACTTTCCCAATTGCTTGGCATGTCTTTTTCCACCTGTCTTTGTATTGCATCAATGTTTCACGGGGTCCGATATCTAAAGCAAATAGCCTATATAACCTTGGCTTTGTTAATTTGTTGTACATGTATATCTCCAAAAACACCGTAGACAATTTCTCGAATGAGTCAATTGAGTTTTCTGGTAAATTTTCATACCAGGCTAGTGATGATCCCGTTATGCTGGAAGGAAAGTACCTAAAAACTACTACCTCATCTCTTTCCCAATGGGCAAGGACACGAGTGTAATACCGTAGGTGGGCTGCGGAATCTGAGATACCGTTCTATGCTTGGAACGTAGGTACCGGGCATTTCGAAGGGATGTGTTCCCTTAAAATGCGAAAAGATAATCGGGATGTGGTTGCTTCTTGTAGCTCTTATTCTAATCTTGCGCATGCGTGGCCAGTTTTTAGGCCTTGTATTTCCCTCCGCATTTTCTCCATTTTCTCCATAACCATGTTCACACTTTGAGCATCTTTGGAGAATGCTTTGTCGTAGTAGGATTGCGAGAGTTTGTATGTTGAGTCCGCTTCGTCTGGATCGCGGTGCGCTTTTCTGGCTCCCTTAGGTTGATTGGTCTTTGGTGGGTTGACATCCAACCTTCATCTTCCTGATATAGCTCATTTATCATGCCTCTTTTGCGTAGGGCGAGCTTGGGAATCTTCGATCGGTGTGTCCAGCACACCTTTGAGGTTCTGGTTCTCTTAGGCCATCTCGTGCATTGCATCTTCGTTCTCCTTGTTACGAAGTAGAAAGGATGCTACTTGTGCCGCCATTTGGTTTTCATTATGGGCTCCACCTCCTTGAGGAGTGGTGTCGGCTGGATATTCAGAGTTTTCCACCCCATTATCTATAATTGGTGTGTATGGATCTATCTGAATTGGTGTTAGGTTTACCAACCCTCGTCCCGTATGAGCTAAGGTTCTGGGTAACCCTGTGTTGGACGTAGGTGGCTTAGTAGTGATTGGATGCTCCGGTAACGGCATTCCGTAGATTGGTTGAGCTCCCGACGTCTTCCCCATACCTACAGTAGGAATAGTTATTTTAGCAATTGTTCTTCTTACTATCTCGCTTTGTCCGTCCTCTGCTTCATTCCTTTGATTTGCTTGAAACGGATTTTGGGATCTTCCTCTTGTGAGTGCTAGTCGTGTGCTTGTTGTTACATCATTTAGTTTATGCATGCCTTCGGCTTTTGGTATCCTGCGGTCATAGAAAAGCGAAGAAATATGGTACTTGGGTACCTTCATCAAAAGTAGCAATTAATGCTCTGACATAGAAGGCGGCTAAGCAGCTTTTTCAGAAAAAGGACTGAAATAATGTCTTTGATAGACATGTATTAAATGTTTATGATACCCTTGGAAAAGACAACCTTAAAACATTGAAAACCCATAAAAAATGGTGTCAGCTATCACAAAAAACAAGGTTATTAAATGCCTTAGAAGATCATTTTTCCTTAAAATCTCGCTGAGATTCCTCTATCAGTCAAAGGTTCTCAGATCAAAAATAGGCTTTGTTAAAAATGGTTGTTTTAGTATATAACAAAGATTTTGGCGTTTTGTGGGTATGCTTTTGTGAAAAACTATGTGTATATCTGCATCAGATCCTCAGAACTGTATATATTATGTAGACTACGTGAAAACGCGTAGTCACAGTTTGGCGCCCACCGTGTTTTGCTCACGACCTTGAGTTTAGACACAATTTTTCTTTTTGACTTCTGCATATTCGGAAACGAAGGGATCTGTGTTATAAAACGATGAATCTCACTCTCTAGAAAGGTATGTTTTTATAACGGATAAACGAATCACTAGAGAGTGAGACTCATCGTTTTATAACACAGATCCCTTCGTTTTCGAATATGCAGAAGTCAAAAAGAAAAACTGTGTCTAAACTCAAAGTCGTGAGCAAAACACGGTGGGAGCCAAACCGTGACTACGCGTTTTCCCGTAGTCTACATAATGTATACGGTTCTGAGGATCTGATGCTACGTAGTATCGATAACTATGTTGAACCGACAATGCTAAGTAATAAATGATATGTAAGATCACAATAATAATGAAGAACACAAATATAATGTAAAAGCTTCTAAGTTATCATGAGACACAAGAGATTACGTGGTTCGACATTTGTCTACATCCACGGGGTAATGATTGATTGTTTTGTATTTAGTTGTGGTGGTTACAAAGATCTTAAATGCTTCCCAAAGTAATAGAGAGAACTCAAGTTGAAGTAAATTCTTAAGTTCTAAACATTAAAGAGGTATAAGCTTAAGACTAGATCTTCTTCTCCTCGATATTGAATGCCCTTAGTTTGTTGGTGAGGCTTGGTATTTATAGCACCTTCTGCTCCAGGTATATCTTCGCTGCATCTGGGTCCATCGTCTGCTGATATACCTTTCGTACCAATGATACCTTCGTCTACCGCATACCTTTTCCAGTAGTATTCTGCCACCTCAGCTGACCCACGTTCTTTCGGGAACTACCCAACCTAAGTATAGGTTGTACCTTCGTTCATCGCCAGCTTCTGCCAATCGGGTTCTGCCACGCCTCCTCTCTCCACGTGCCTTGATTCATGGTGTAGATAAGAGATTTGTGTAATTAATGCTGATTAGATGCGTCATCTACCTCTATCCCTTCGCCAGCTGCCTCTTAGTAGACTAGGCTTTTACTCTTCTTATCTCAACCGTCGAGGTCTCCTTTCTTGGGGAGAGATAAAGTGGATCTGCGGAGGCATCCTTTGCTACTTAGGTTTCTTCGTCCAACAAAGGCTACATCGTTGGATTTGTATGCGACCACTAAGATCGCGACATGTGCTCCACAGAATATTGGTATTCACAAATACACTCATGCACCCTATTACGTTAGTTGGAATTCACTTCCGAAGCCACTGCAGTGAACTAGGAAAAATCGTCGGCTTATGCCTTGTCAAGTCGAACATATCCAACGGTCCTTTTTCTTTTAAAACCGCCGGCTTATGCCCTGTTAATGGGAATAGATTTTTGGGGGACTTGTGAACCCACCATTTGTATCTAGATGTAAAATACCTAATGTCTAAGTTCCAATCGATAGAGTTTAGGTATGTTAACCGAACCTGTAATGGGGCAGCCCATGAACTAACTCAATGGGGTAAAACAAATGGCAGTCACATGTCCTCATCGTTACCACCGATTTGGCTTCTCCATGCCCTTACCAGTGATTTCAGGGGGAAACAACAGCAATGTAACGTAGTCTTGTTCCACTTTTGCTTAAAAAATAACAAACAAACAAAAACTCGAACATATAAAACCTGGAAAAATTGGGGTATACCTAATGAGGCAAAACCTGGGTCATTTTGAAGTAAAACAAGTCTCCCCTTATCCATGTATTTTTTAAATGGCTAATATACCCTTGTTTAATTAACACTGGAAATTCTGATTAAGTTAATTAATTGCGTAGATTAAAACTTATGAATTTATAAATTTAAGTTATGAAATTTTGTTATTGATTGAACTCAAGATTTGTGATGAAAAAAAATTGTTCTGAAACTATGAAAAGTCGGCAAGGTCGACGAGTGAAGAAGATACCGACTATATTTGGTCGGCAAGGTAGATGAATGAAGACGACGCCGACTAACTTTTGCCTGCAGGGTATTCAAATGAAGACAATGCCAACTTTATTTTTTTGACACTCATGAGACGACTAATATTAGTCGGCAAGATCTACAAAAAACAAACCCGCCGGCTGTTGAGAAAAATGTGGAATCATGTATTAGTCGGCAAGGTCTACAAAAAAATACCCTGGCGGCTGTTGAAAATACCCTTCCGATTGTTGAGAAAAATGTGGAATCATGTATTAGTCGGCAAGGTCTTCAAAAAATACCTTGTCAGCTGTTGAAAAAAATACCCTGTCAGCTGTTGAAAAAATACCCTGTCAGCTGTTGAAAAAATTTACAATCGTCATGGCTATTATGAAAAGTCGGCAAGATATGCATGTTACGACCTTGCCGACTAAAGACACATAAATCATAATTTTTGATTTCTAACCTAATATAACAATCAAATCACAAAACACAATGATGGGTTTGAGTTTAGACATCATTTACAACATTCTTTTCGCTGGTAGAATCAACCATTTTTTTGGAAAATCAAAGTGGAAGATTTTCGGTTGACGGAAGAAATGGAAGAGGATTAAGGGGAAGAGAAGAGAGATTAGGGAAGATTAAGAATTTTTTAGTTTTAATTTTAGAGTTTAATTTTAAGTTAATTAGTTCAAAAATATTAAAATAAACTCACCTATATTTAATCTCCCCTTAGTAATGGTATTAGGTCCATTTAAATTTGGGTATACCCTAATTTGACCGGGATAAAAAAGCTTCCGGATTTAAGTCACTGTTAACTTTACTTTGCTCTTTTTTCCAAAGAAGTCACTTTACCGTGGCAGCAAGGGAAAAACAACTTACCTATCAATCACGTCGGAAAATAATGAGAAACTTTATTACTTTTTTTAATAGGCGTTGTATCCAATTAAGTGTGAAGGATGAGACAGACACCACCCGACCCGATTACCGAATACCTATACACTGTTATCAATTTCTCGCATTCCCAAACAATTTGGGTCAAATGACAAGACAAGAGATATTACTTCTCAGTGGTTGGGAGCCAAATACCGAGAACAAGGCCAGAATAGCCTACAGACTACCGAGAACACTTTTCATTTCCAAAGCCAAAATGTACTAGTGAAGAAAGCAGCAGTCCACAGGCTTATGCCTCGTCAAATCAGAAAAATGGAAATCTTGAATCGAAGTCTCTGGTAACTTTAATTTGCTCTTATCTCTTCGTAACTTTATCACGCATGAAAGAGAAGTGTAATTATGCTAGGAGAGACCTAGCAAGTCATTTCTATGTCTTTCGTTGCCGACACCCACTCCTCTCCCTTTGGCTATAAAACTCACTATAAAATCCCTCCAAACTCTGTCTGTCGTTTCGTCTCGTTTCATTTTACCACTAATCAAAAACCAGAAAACCATCTTGCTCCCAGTTTGTGACTTACTGCAAAGCCCTTGTTTAAGTTCTACTCTAGACACCAAGCCTCTGTAACTAGTCCCACTTTCCTTGTAGCTGCTGCTCCCTCATATGTAGTTTCGAACTTTTACTTTCCGGTGATCAGCTCTCCGGTGATAACTGAATAAAAAGAAAAGAGGTCTTATTTTCTTTTTCACATATACTCTTCATATATATATATATATATTCTGCTAAAATTGCTTTTCGCTTCTTGGTATTATGTTTTCTTCTTTCTACCAAATTCTTTTTTTTTTTAACTTGAATGGTTGCATTGTGGATCAGGTAGAAAGGAATATGAATGGGTAGTTATAAATCGAATAATGATTTTGTATGGGATTCCAGCGGAGGAGTAAGGAATCCTCTAATCTTTCAATAGCATTATGTTATTTCCTCTCAAACAAAATAAGTACTAATCTATTCATTTTTATCACTATATTTCAGTTATTGGATTTTATGAACTTGAACTTTGGTATGGTTAGTCTTGAAATTTCTGTTTTTGGATTTTATGAATTTGAGCTTTAATTTGGTTAGTATTTGCAATATGTTTCATAACTTAAAAGACTTTAATTTCGACAAATTAGGTGTTTTTGATGTATGTGGGGGAAGTGATTAATGTATATGTTTGAGTGGTGATTAATTTATGTTTATCCTTTGAGTAGTAGCTTTAATTTCGAATTCATTTGTTTATTGAGCACTGCCCAACTTATCTATTTCCCAATAGCAAGTTATTTTTAAAAGCAAATCAGTTTTCAACCATCATCAAGTAGAGTAGTGTGAGGAAATAGAAATTGATAATAATTTAACAAGTCATGAATGTTTAGATGTCTCGACTGCTTCTATTTCCTTGTTCTCAGTCTATTTTAGTATGAACTATATGTAGTGTCATTACTATGTATGGTGATGGTTTCAATGAGTTGTTGAGTATGCTAATAATAATTTCTAGTCTAATTTCAGCATGTAGTGTGCTAATAAGTTGTTTAGTGGTAAAGCATAAAGGTTAGGGAGCTGAAATTTCAACAAATCCATGAATTCTGAATGATGTGGACCATTTGGTTAAAATACAGTATGCTGTCCGGAATGGCATTCAAAGTGGAATAGATGAACATGTTAGTAAACCTCTCCGAGAGATACGTGCACGTGAAATGGAGATGCTGGACTACCTTCTCATCCCGATGAATATAAGTGACGACCCACTTAAATCAGGATATCACTGGACTCTATTAGTGTTTGAAGTTCAACGCAGAGTGGCATTTCCTCAACTCATTGGTTTCACAAGTTGAAGATCCCTATCTTGTCGATGCAAGGAAAATGACAGCGGTTGTCACACCTGAAATAAGAGAACAATTAACATAACCAATTGCTTTCACCGATGTAATCCAGACTGCATGTCCACAGCAAGGACCCTCTCCAGACTGCCTCCTTTTCATATGCTATTTTATGCAAAGATATGGAAAAGATAACGGCAACTCTATCGAAATGGATTCAAAAAAAAAATTGGTGAAATTTGCTGCGAAATGAGGCACAAGATGGCAGCAAAAATGTTGAGACCATGTGAATATGCCAGTGTGTGGAGTGCTCCTAACGATGGTCATCTTTAAAGCTGAATGCAGTGGAACAATTTATTGTTATCTCAGAGGGATCTTAGTATCTTTGTTTGGTTGAATTATGGCGCAGCTTTTGTAAAATATCTTGTGTATGTTCTATATAAGCACAACAACATATTTCATGTAGGGATTTTTCTTCATGTCAAAAAGCATACTTTCAGGTATTGCGGTCACTGGCAGCTGACAGACCCGAGTCAAGTGAATTGAATATATTTTTGAACCATTACTTTTAAAAGGGTAAAATAGAAAGGCACAGACATGCATACACTTTTTCACTGGTGAATTGACTCTGCATTTATATTAATAATAGCTGGGAAGCAATGACACGGACACGTGACATGGAAGCGACACGACACGGACACGAGGACCGGCAATTTCTCAAAATACTAGGACACGGACACGTATATAGTATATAATATTTCCATTAAATTATATATGTTCGTCCCCATTCCTTGCATAAAAGATTAAGCATTTACCTGTCTAAATGTTCCCAGACATAGATATATATCGATTATTAACAAAAAGTTATATAGACATTTACTAATCTATATATATATACATATCAACAAAAAGTTAGACGGCTTCACAAAAGGGAGTAAAGTCCTTTCCGCAACTTCATGAACCAAAAACTAGCCAAAAGAAGGCTTCACAAAAGGGAGTAGAGTCCTTTCCGCAACTTCATGAACCAAAAAACTAGAGTATGTGGCTGAGACTCTGTGAGCGAGGTTTGAATAGAATAAATTCTTTTTCAATTTGGAAATTGGAATTAAAAAATAGTCCAACATATGTGTCCGAGTGCGTCCGATATGCGTCCAACGTGCGTCCCCTATGTGTCCAACGTGCGTCCAGTAAGGACACGGATTTTCACGCGTCCGACGCGCGTCGTGTCGGCGTCATGCGTCCGTTGTGCGTCCGACACGGACACGGGACCAAATCTGATGTGTCCGTGCTTCCCAGAATAATAGTAATAAAAAAAAACGATGCACATGATGGGTGATCTTGATGTAATAAGAGACAATAGTAGTCAGAAGTACGGATTTATAGAGATCTTACAAGTTACTCTAAATCAAAATTTGAGATGAGAAATCAGGGAAAAGATCGACCAAAAATTGAGCTTGTGGTATATTATTCCACCAGTTTGCATATGTCTAAGTTGTCAGGAAATCTAACAAAGACAAGCATCCTGCTAGCATGCATTCCCATGGTTAGTCGAGGTTCAGATGTAAGTAAATGACCAATTCGTCTAAAGTAAGATGACGAAGATGTGTCGGAAGATGAATTTCCCTTATTTAAGCACAATAGACGCATTATTGTACTTAGCATAATGTACTCGACCAAGTGTTACATCCTCGATGAATTTGTTAGCTAGATATAACTCAGCGCCAACGCAACGTCATTGGAATGGTATAGTGAATCTAATCATATACGTAGTTGCAGGAAATCCCACAACACACCCCATAGCATATTATGATAATAATTTCTTGATCTAAATCTATTTCATAATCAAAATAAAAGTTAAAGTGCTAAAATTGTAAAATGGACACACAAGATTTTTACATGGTTCGATCAATATGATCTACATCCATGGTTCTTCACTATGATTTTTGAGGTTACATGAGTATTACATTTAGAATCTCCATTAATGGATGTTTGCTAGAGCTCTAGATCTAGTTTTTGGGGAATAAGATGATAAAGAAAATAAATCTCTCTCTCTCTCTCTTACAAAGTGTGTCTCTGATTTACAAAAATGTGTATCCTCCAAAAATGTATTCCTCCCCTTTCTCTTTATATAGGTGTTTACATAGTGGATGACAGCTCACATAGAGTGGAGTATAGCTCATATTCCCCCTATTTTAGGATCCCTTGCTACATTCTCGCAAGCTCTCACTACAATTTCGCAAGCTAAGGAATTGAGTTAATTTCGCATGCTAAGAAAATATGTTGTTGCGAGATTCTGCTCCTACATTTTGCCTTTTGTTTCTTGAATATTGCTTGAAGAGCGATTTTTAAGAAAAAATTCGTTGTTGTAGTAGTCTTTGATCATTGTTGATGAAGGGACGAGCGAAAGAATACTGGACTTGAAAAGTACGTACTTGCCTTTATTCTTTTGCGAAGTTCCAAAGCTTTGTGACATAAATAAAAAGTATCAACTCTTTAAGTATAAGAAGTATGAAGTATCCTTGAAGAAGTATAAGAAGTACTCAATCCTCTAAATATAAGAAGTATCCGTCCTTGATTGCGAATAAGAAGTATTGCGAAATTATTACTCCATGTTCTCTGCCTCATGTTGTGCTGAATGCAAATAAAAATTTAGATTAGTATTCAACATTTCTTTTATCAAATTTTTTCATTTAATTACAAATTCAAATCATTTTTCTTTGTTTTGATTTCCTTTGTATAACTTGTTTCGTCTCATCCGATAAACATCTTTCATGGAAATGATCCTAATGAGGTCTTATGCAGCCTGTTGATGGAAGGTCTTACTAGCCTGTTGATGGAAGGTCTTATTTTTCCTCCTACTACTCTCCATGTTAGATATCATTATCATTTGAAACAAAGCAAATAATCAAGAAAAATATATAAATTGATCTGCGAGATATTGTTCTCGGTTTCTTTTGGAATTCTGAAATCTCTGTAATTCTGCGATTGTATCGCGTTTTGTAAACCAAATCAAAAAAAAGTGGTACTTAGGTTTGTGGTTTGCTGTTCTTGTCAATCTCGCGGAAGAAATACATTGCATAAAGTATAAATGTCGCTTAGCAAAAAGCGACGCGAGAGGAAAGAATTGAACCCGCCTGCTACTTGCATATTCTCGCGACATACCAACTGTTCTAACCCTCTCTTGCGAAATAATCAAAGATCATGCGAAGTAATCAAAGGCCAACTTTGCGAGAGGCAATTCTGTATAAATTTCGCATAACAAAAATAAACTTGCGAGAAGCAAGAATTGATCCTGCGACCTACCGCTTGCATTCATGCCTCTTAATCAACTGTGCAAGCTTCTTCTATGCAAAATATCTTTGCGAAATTATCATCAACTCTCTTCTGTGCGAAATAATCACGTGAAAAAATCCGCATGCGTTGGGACTTGAACACGCGACATGAACTCTTTAACTTCGCAGATCACCAACTGTGCTGCCTCTTGTTTGTGAAATAATGAAACAATATTGCGAAATTATTCATTCTTGCGACATTTTCGCAGGGCAAAAAAGAATAAAACTATGCTCGCAGGCGAATTCGAACTTGCGACCACCAACGCACATACTGTTCTCTGGACCAACCTTTCAAGAACCTCTCTGCGAAATTAACGCAAAAAACTTTTCCTTATTCTTTTATTCTCCCTTAGAATTGGAGGAAAATGCAAAATATGTGTCTCTGCGAATTCGAACCCGTGACCTATTTGTTGTTCGCTCAGCCTTGAACCATTTGTGCGAATTTCTGTTTGTGATTGAAATTGCAGTGTCTGCCTCTTATCCTCTCTCCGCCTTCCTTTATTTCCTCCACCAATTTTCCTTCTTCTCCTGAACATGAAAATCTTCCACCGAAACTTTGGTTTTCTTCCTTAAATTCACCACATCAACTAATTTTTTCTCTTACTCTTTTCTTGTCTTTGAATTGTTGATGATGTTTACTCCCTGAAAGTGTAATTTCTTCCATGAAATTTCCATTTTTGAACCTAAACTTCGTAGATCTAGAAAAATATGAACAATAGCTAATCTTCATGGAAACTTCTTAAACCAACAAGTTACAGGAAGGATAAATCCTTTACTCCTCTCTGTTTCTAGTGCCAACATGTAGTTGCAGGAAATCCCACAACACACCCCATATCATATTATGATAATAATTTCTAAATCTAAATCTATTTCATAATCAAAATAAAATTTAAAGTGCTAAAATTGTAAAATGGACACACAAGATTTTTACATGGTTCGATCAATGCGATCTACGTCCATGGTTCCTTACTATGATTTTTGAGGTTACATGAGTATTACATTTAGAATCTCCATTAATGGATGTTTCCTAGATCTCTAGATCTAGTTTTTGGGGAATACGATGATAAAGAAAATAAGTCTCTCTCTCTCTCTATCTGTTACAAAGTGTGTCACTGATTTACAAAAATATGTATCCTCCAAAAATATATTCCTCCCCTTTCTCTCTCCTGCCTTTCTCTTTATATAGGTGTTTACATAGTGAATGACAGCTCACATATAGTGGAGTACAACTCATATTCCCCCTATTTTAGAATCCCTAGCTACATTCTCGCAAGCTCTCACTAAAATTTCTCAAGCTAAGGAAATGAGTTCATTTCGCACGCTAAGAAAATATGTTGTTGCGAGATTCTGCTCCTACAATGTACTTAAAAGTAACCATTGACATAAATTTGTTTTATCCTTGCAAAGACATTGAAAGGAATGCTAATGAAAGTGCAATCCAAAAGTTGTTGATTATGAAGGAACAATAATCTCTTCTCCAACGAAAGTAATCAGGGGAAGATATGGTAGACTATTTTCTAAGTCATTACCGATATTCAGTTTCAAAAAGTACATGACTAAAGGAATTGTCTGAAACAACTCTGAATATATTCAGGGGGAGGATCCAAGGATATGATGTCGATATATTTTATTTCGAAATTGAAGCTGTGTTGTACTCTTTTTCCCTTCGATCGAGAATAGTTTTTCCCAAAGGGTTTTGTTACTCGACAAGCTTTTTAGAGAGACAATACTAAAAACATCAAGTATGTTGAACGTTGAAGACATAAAAATCGCGTTGATATTACTGAAAATATCTGAATCAAAGAAATGAAATGCGATAGTCTGTTAAGCAGCGTAACTTCCAGAATCAATAACGTGGTCTTATAAACATTCAAGTCACCAAAGTACAGTGTGATAAACTCCTTTTGATTTCATTAGACTAATGAAAATTTTCTGACATCTTGGGGAGCATCTAATGGTGTGTTGAACTATTTTCCTTCACCGAGGTTACTTTTTCCCACAGGGTTTTGTTACTCGACAAGGTTTTTAACGTGACAACAACTAACACCGGGAATGAATTACCCCAACTAAGACTATTGTCTTTCTTACAAGGATTTTCTTCCTTAGGAGTTGTAAAGCAACTAGTCAACTTCAACTGAGAAAAGTGATCATCTGCAACGGATCACCTTTACTTGCATTTGTCATGTTGTACTCTTTTCCCTTCCTCAAGGTTTTATCCCACTGCAAGGTTTTAATGAGGCAACGTATACGCATCCAACTATGTTCTAAGTTTACTTAATGTTGTACTCTTTTTCTTTAGTTCAGGTATTGTCCCTCTAGGTTAGCCTGACGAAATTTTAACAAGACAACTAACTTAGGCTCGACGATCTTTGAAAATAGTATTACATGTGATGAACTACATGTAAAATACGAGGCAACATGTGAAGTACTACATGTGAATAGTTGTACCAAGGTTTTGTCCCACTAGGTTTTTTCCTTGTCAAAGTTTTAATGGAGCAATTGTCTCAGACACAATAGTCATCAAGGAGAGAACTACATTTGAAGACCTACATCTGAATCACTGTATATGAAGTACCGCATATGGAATTCTAAATTCTATTGAACCGCACAAGGGGGAATATTGTATGGCTTTAGCCCGCGGATGTACAACCCAATATAGTAGCTAAAATTCTATTCCTATTGTATATAAATAATTATCTATGTAACCCACTAAAGTTAATGAATGAAATATATTTCTCTCCATGCCTCTTTATCTTTCCCAATTATCTATTACAAAATAAATTAAATATTAATTTCTCGAAACTCTGCTACTCTAGTAAGTAATCTACGGACTACCGAACAGTTCGAATATTCACAGGGGTTAGCATATTTTCTTAACCAAGGCCGAACCACATTTCTGGCATAGCCTTGGCTATCTTACACGTGTAAAGCTTAGTCAAAGTCTATTAACAGAATCTCATAGTCCACCAGACCACCACTTTAACTTCTCAATCCTCCTCCCCACTTCCCCATTTCTCTCCCCCCCAACGCAACACACTCTCTTAGTTCCATAAAACCCTAAGCAGTTTTTCCTCCACCATTCCCAACTCCTCTCCAGAATCCAGAGATCAGGGATTCATACTCTGAAGACCTCCATTCTTGCAGGTACGATCTCTCACTAGCCTCTTCCAATGTGCTTTATTCTTGTTTTGCTCTTCATTTTTCCTTGTTAAAAACAGTTAATTAGTTTCTTATGTGATTTTCTTTTTGATTTTATTGATTGTAATCAAAGAAAAACAACTTAAAAATCATGGGTTTTCATTGTATTGTAAGAATAGCTAAATCTGTTGTTTGATTGTCAACAATTAGTAGTATAATACTGTTTACAATTGTGTAGTTGCTCTTTGAGGGCTGAAAACATAGTGACATTTCATTTTTTATTTTTCATGATTGAGGTTTCTGAACAAGTGAACTAGGAACTGAAAAATCATGTGTTAGATTTCTATTATGATCTTGATTTTGATTGAAATCAAAGAAACATAACTTACAAAGCATTGGTTCTTTTTGTTTCTCCTGTTTTCTCAATGTATTGCAAGATTGGCTCAATTTGTTTGTTTATATTGATTGTCTACAACTAGTAGTATGATTTACAAGGATGAATTGTAAGATTAGCTCAGTATGTTTCCTTCTTTGACCACTCCCAATGAATAATAATACTGTTTCATTGTGTACCTGTTCTTTGAACACTAAAGATTTTGATATTTTATTTGATTTTTTTAGATTGTTGAACAAGTGACTAAAATGGATGAAAAGATTGGTCTCGTGCTTCATAATCGCAATGATGTTTATACCTTAAGTTATGATCCATCCTCGTCTACATGTACTGATGTTCGCCATGTGAAACACCCTGTTAAATCTTACCATATGTACCATGATGGAATTGAGTTTTTTGGTTGCTGTAATGGTTTGGTTCTCTTGAGGCATGTTGATGAGTTTTACTCTCATGTTCTTATCCTTTGGAATCCGACAACTAACGAAGCTAAGAAAGTACCATTTCCAAAATTTGAAGAAACAGAACAATGTTTGGACTATGTAGAGTATGGAATTGGTTATAATTCTCGGGCGAAAGATTTTAGAGTGGTAGCAATTGGGAATTTTGAAGGTGAATTTGAGGTTATGGTGTATTCATTAAAAAAGAACAAATGGAAAGCAGCTGAGGAACTTCATCTTGATAATCTTGATCATAGGAAGATACCTGATATGGCTCGGATGCCTGTTAACGGAGCTCTTCACTGGATAGCAGATATGGAATCTATGACCTTACCATCCGAAGACTCAGAAGTTATTCTTTGTTTTGATATCGAGAGTGAGCAGTTTGACCATCTGAAACTGCCTGACCTGTTTGATGAAAATTCTGAAACAAGTTTGTGTGTTTTAGGAGGATCTCTTTGCTTGCTTGGTTTTGATCCTAAGGTTGGTGCGGATGTGTGGGAGATGAAGCAGGATGGAGCTGAAAAATCATGGACCAAGCTATTCACCATTGACCTGCAAAAACATTTCGGTGGGTTGGCTAAGAATTTGATGCCGTTGCAGTGTTTGAAGGATGGAAATATTCTGTTAGGATTAGACATGGAGACTGGTTTTCAAATTGTTTTGTACGACCCAAAACACGATACGACTAGTGTTGTCAAGGTCCATGAAGGTTTGAAGAATGGCTGTTTACATATTTCTGTCTTTGGGGAAAGCCAGGTTTCACTCTGTACTCAAACTTATCTCGGAAAAGAACGCTTTGCTAACTCAAACAAACGACGACGTTGATGATTACCATTATTGCTTCAGCGACTATGACGACGACGTCGATGGTGCTAGTGCTAGTGATGGTGATGAAGAAGATGATCTCCAACATTATGAAGTAAAGGAAGAAATTGTAAGTCTTACGCATGTGCACTTTGTTTTTATGGTATATTTGTTTTCCTAGTGAATAGTCAGAAGATGATTATCAAGTCATCAACTGGAGGGTTCTTTTAGTTAGAATATGTTCGTTGCAGTTTTTTCTTTTCTATTCTTAGTTATTTCATTTGGTACATTAGAAAAGGTTAATTGAGTAGCATATGGTTGGAATGTGAACATGGTTGCGTTTATGTTATGAACATCAGTATTGCAGATCTCAAAGTTAAAGAATTGTTGTTGAACCATGTTTCTCATAACATTATTATTAGACTGTAATATTGCTTATTTGGTTGGTTAAATGTTATCATGGAAGATGGCTGTGGTTGGTTGCCATGGGTGCTATGTTTGGTGGTGTTGCGAATATTCAAGTGCACCTATTGAGCTTGAGCAGCAGCTATATTGCTGTTAAAAATTGTTGCTCTCGTGATTCTTTTGCAGGTTTCTGCTAAGTTTTCCGACTGTTTTTTACTTTCTTTATAAGCTTTCCATTCATGTCATCCTAAGACCTCCTCATACCATTCTCAGTTTTAGTTGTATATGGTCTAGGATTCATGTCGCCTATTGGTATTTTTGGAAAATGCTTAGTTGATTCTTCTCTGTTTTATTCATTCAATTTAGTTAATGCCCGATGCTTTGAATTTGGCTCTATACAGAGATACAGTAGTTAGCCTTCATTTTCATGCTTTGTACTCAGATATGACCAACGACAGTCAATTTCTTTATGAGATTAGAATAATATGGTTTACTTACTTTTTGGTCTATGGTGAATCTATAAGTCGAGTATTTTTTGGCCGTCCACACCACGGTATATACTGACGCCTATGTATTGCACAATTTGCACTCATGTAGCGACTCGGTGTGTTTTAGACTCTTTGTTTTCTTAGCAATATGCATTTACCCAACTAGGTTACATTACTCGGTGTGTTTTAGACTCTTTCACAGCACCACTTAGCCGCACCAAGCATATATATGTTCGCAATGTGTGTTTTCACAAAAAGCTGAAGATAAATAAAGCTTAAAGCTTAGCTTCTTCTATTGTTTCTTTTCTGGCACACACTGTTATGCTCTTCTATGATAAGCATCAATTTGTAGTCCATGGTAGGAATGTGGATATGGTCATGGTTAAGCTTTTTGTCACTTGGTTTCACACCTATCTTATAAACTCTCTCGTCAAGCTCCTGAACTCGAATGTGACCAAGGGATGTCAATTTCTTTTGACATTATATATGATGAAATTGCTAGATAAGTTTTTGCCGGTAAGGCAACATTAAGATGGATAAAATTTTTTCTAAAAAATAGAAATTTCGTGATCTAAGATTTAAGAAAATCACATAAAGGATATGAATGTTTCTTAGAATTTATCGCAATAGATTGCTTGTCCAGGCTAGTATAGACTAGACATAATTGGTGCCAATTCCCCGTAGCACGATTCCGTTTTTACAAACCTTCAACACGATTCAGTTTTCAAACTTTCAACTGAGAGTCAGTCAGAAAAGCAACTTCTACCGGAACTAAATTCGACGGCAATAAACTCTAGGCAAAAGATATTGTTTGCTCAATAACATACCTGACATCTTTAGGGGCGACCCTGAAAGAATTAGGGGCGACACAAAATGACAAAATAAGTTAAA
This sequence comes from Papaver bracteatum, assembly GCA_023529315.1. Lineage (NCBI taxonomy): Eukaryota > Viridiplantae > Streptophyta > Magnoliopsida > Ranunculales > Papaveraceae > Papaver > Papaver bracteatum. Next base: position 109,698 of record JAJJWX010004887.1, on the reverse strand, counting down.
AATACTTATATGTCCCTTCATAATCGGTAGTTTAAATAATCTACCGTTGTGACTATGTTCTTCTCTTACTAGCTTTGTTTTGAAATAATTAAATTTGGGGCTACTACCATAATCGGTAGGCAATAAACATCATCAAACTACCGATTGTACAATCGGTAGGAAATATACATCATGAGACTACCAATTGTGAAAACAAAGAAATCCAATTCCATTGGTTTTTGAAAAATTCGAATTTGGGGCTATTACCATAATCGGGAGGCAATAAACATCATGAAACTACCGATTGTGCAATAGGTAGGAAATAAAACTACCGATTGTGAAAACAAAGAAATCCAAAATTCCATTGGTTTTTGAAAAATTCGAATTTGAGGCTACTACTATAATCGGGAGGCAATAAACATCATGAAACTACCGATTGTGAAAACAAAGAAATCTAAAATTCCTATTGGTTTTTGAAAATTTCGAATTTGGGGATACTACCATAATCGGGAGGCAATAAACATCATGAAACTACCGATTGTACAATCGGTAGGTAATACACATCATGAAACTACCGATTGTGAAAACAAACAAATCTAAAATTCGTATTAGTTTTTAAAAATTACTACCATAATCAGGAGGCAATAAACATCATTAAACTAACGATTTTACAATCGATAGGCAATAAACATCATTAAACTACCGATTGTGAAAACAAACAAATCTAAAATTCCTATTAGTTTCTGAAAATTACTACCATAATCGGGAGGAAATAAACATCATTAAACTACCAATTGTACAATCGGTAGTCAATAAACATCATGAAACTACCGATTGTAAAAATTCTCAATCATGTGAAAATGGAATCTCCTCTATATAACAAATTTCTCCTGATTGTAGACTTAACTACCGATTATGGAGGGCATATTTATCATTTCGAAAAATTTGAGATAAAGGATGGCTTTGTTTTAGGTTTGGATGATCTTTTTTATCTTTTTATGTCACCCCTAATTCTGTTTGGGTCTCCCAAAAATGACAGGATAACATAACCCACCAAAAAGTAAATTAGTCCAAAACAGTGATTTTCACTTTTCATTCCTGTGTATACTGTACACACAGTTTTTGCTATCTTCTGAAAGGTGTGCAAGCACAGTTTCTAGTGTCTCAGGATTCCTTCTTGTGCGCCTGCTTTCTTTGTTGCATGCTGCTGCTGGTTCTCTCTCTTTCTCTCTTATATATGTTTTGTAGTTTGATTTTATTTGAAAATAAGGACTGCTTATATTTGAAGAAACTGCATGAGTTAGCATTTCTATGTTTTTATGTTTCTCTCTTTTTTGATGGTTGATTTGTACGTATTATGTAGTATAGGGAACACATGGATTATCTATGGTATTTGGTTTTCTTGGGAACCCTGTGGAACCACAATCATCTCTTTTCATTCGCATCATTATGGTATATCCTCTCAAAAATAAGTATTAATTTGATCATTTTTTGACAATCTATATTAATCTTAATTAATCAATAGTTGATTCACGAAAAATAAAGTATGTGTGTGTCCCTAGCTCTAAATTATTCTAATAATGTATCTTGGTCCATCTACTTTTAACCACCTAGCTGATGGAAGGTTCACTACTCACTAGCATAGAGGAGGTATGGATTGGCAGTATCTGTAGTGAATTCACTCAGGAGCTCTGCAAATTTATTGTAAATATAATAGGGAGAATCTTTTTCTTTTTATTGTAAAATTTAGATTGTAGATGAACATTAGTACTGGTGCTAGATCGTCCAAGCTGTTCCATAACGATTAAATGACACGATTTAAGTTCGATGCTTACCAGAAAACATAACACGCTAATTAGAGTATGTACATATTCAATGCACTAAGGGCAATTCCTATGGCGGATGCAAATATTTTTTGAGCTAGGTGGATGGTCAAATTGGCTTTTCCACTATGGTAAAGCAGTGGCCGTTAGAAAACTAAGCGTGTGTTGGACAGACAAACTCGGGCACGGCCGGCCCTGACATTTTTCTCCCCCAAAGAAGACCGAAAAATGTTGCCCCTAAGGTGGTCTGTAAGGTGTATTATGGCCATTTTTTGACATATATAACTTTGTACATATATATCAGCTCCCAAATGTTTCCACAGGCATATCAAAATACAAAATAACAATTAAGAAAGGAGAAGGAAGTAGACTTTTGTAGAGAATCCGAGAGAAAAAATTGGTCTCTCGTACTCTGTATTCTGTAACATACTGTATTAGATTTGTTACATATTTAGTAATAAGCCATTAGAGTAATCCTTTATTTACAGTACGCCCCTAAATATTTTGCTACACGTTCTTTTTATTTTCTGTAATCACGATTTAATCCTTAATTATATTTTTTTAGCATAAAACCACCCTGGACAAAATATTGTTCTTGTTGTCCCTACTATCGTGCTGCCCCGAAGTCAAACTTCGTTGACCTTCCCTCAGGGCCGGCCCTGAACTCGGGCGTTGGCCATGTAAATGCGCGTTGGTGTTATCAACGCGGGCGTGCGATACAACATCTCCAACGTTCATATCTCCAACGGCCACAATTCCAACGTCCAAATTTTACAAACCTATAAATTGGACTTAATTGACTTCATTTTAGTTACACCACTACCATTTCCTTGTTCTAAAACTATTCTAAATCAAAAAAGTCTAAACATAATATAAACATAGTGAGAGGAGCGGCGAATAGTATAAAGAAGACACTACACCATTTCCTGTATTTTGTCACAGGATATAACCGTTACTGATGAGATTTGTAACGGTTATAACCTGTTGAAAATAGCCCGTCATAAATAACTGTGAAGCGCTTTTGTAATGTTTTTATCCGTGACATTCGCCCACTACAGTCACATAAAATAACCGTTACAATAATTAATAGTTACGATTGACCTAATTTTATGATAGCGACATGTGTCAAATTAGTAACGTTTATCGTAACGGTTTTAACTGTTACTCTCTATTTGCCACAATTAAGTGAGTGACACGTGTCTTAAAGAGTCACATATATGACAACAGTTATAGTTGTTACTGAATACTTGCAACGATAGATTCAGCGACACGTGTCCGTTTTTGTTGCGATTATAGTAACACATATTAGTGTTGCCATTAGTTTTATAACGATTTCTTATTGGATACTTGTCGTCCGTTTTTCACGGATTTTGTGACGATTAAACTGTTACTCTCATTTGTAACAACACAAGATGATGACGCGTGTTTTTTTACTTCACAATTTTTGACACAGTTATTCCTGTGACAATTCCTTCAGTTACAATAAAAAAAAAGTGGGTAGCCCAGATCATTTTCATGGACCTAGGCTTCAGTTTACATGCCTGTAATATAGGTCCTCATCCTGGGCTCGGACTTCCAGTGTACACACTTACAATACAACCCAATTATAGGTTGTTCTTTTTGGAATTGCAATTCATACATTCACAAATGCATATAGGAAGTTAATACATTCAATATAGAAGCTCAAAGGAAGTAAATTATCCAAAAATAATTCAATCTTGTTCATTAGTCTCAGACAAGAGTTACAATTACATATGCAAAGTTGATAATAGACAGGTTCAACATGTGATAGGGCTAACTCACATGTTTAATTACACTTCTAAATCTTGAAAGAGCTAACTCAGATTTCCCAACGTGGATATCTGTGTGTGTGAATTGTCAAGTAGAGCATCCATGTGTTGTGTCTCTGGTTCACATACGACAAAGAACGTATTTCCTTCAAAGCAAATCAACATCAGTACAATGACTTCTTTCAGTTCTTAATACACAATAGAACAAAATATGTTACTAGAGTATACTTCACTCAGCCAATTCTACAAGTCGTACAGCTCACAAAGGAGTGTGTTAAACAACATTCTTAATTTTCAAATAGGAAAAATAGAAGATGTGAAGCACTTATCTTTTTGTGCTGATTGTGGACTTTAGGCTCTTCTTCATATCATGCTATTCATAGTTGTGCATTCAGACCGACCTACAACAGCAAGATGCAAAAATGAGTGTATAATAATTTTTACTGTCAGATCTTATTCGGCTGAAAAATTAAGAAAAAAAATAATCAAAATCATTTGTAATTGGTTACTAAAACATAAATAAAGATAAAAAAAAACCACAAAATTTATGAGTTAAGACCTGTAGTTGTTTCAGTCCAACATTTTATGGCTTCATCTTAATGATTCGGTCAACCCAAAAACCAAATTACTACTGCACAATTATCCATTCTTTAACAAATCTATACTACTCTTCCTCAGATCCCTATAAACCTTCACAACAACCTTCAAACGGCCAAACCATTACCCTATTTCAACAAAACTTTCAGCCTCAACCATACTGTCCATTAATCCTTTAGCATTACCTACTTGTTTCGTAATTGGTCCATCCAGTAACCAAAAAATGCAAAAATTATAAATTGGGTCTCTCTGAAAATCAATTATAATGACAGAAATCCAATCTTTTACGAATTTACTTACCCCTTGATGTAAAAACCCTGAGAATCCATGCATAAGCTTAGATCGCTTAGATCCATTTGTGATTTCAATTTCATGGTGTCCTCCAAAATTTTCCCTGTTCAAAAACCCATGAATGGATTTATTATTAGATACAGTTATTTAAACTTGCAGAGGAAAAGAGAGGGGAAAGAAGGTGATACCATTGAAGATGAGTTTTTGACCTCTAGGGAGAACATTAGTAAGAGGTCGAAGAAGAGATTTAAGGCCTTGATTCGATAGAAAGTGATTCTCTAGGCTGTAGCAGCAACAACCCTCCTTCATTTCCCTTCTCTGCTGATTCAACAAAAATTCAATTAGTAATCAAAAACCTATAATTCCACTGTAGTGTCTACCAATTCTCTAACATCACATGAACCACTATATACATGATAAATAGATTAACAAAATTAATAAGGTTTAACTTACCTAATACAATAATATTATACAAAGTGGGGCCTTTGCTGGATGCAATGACTCTCAAACAATCCCTGGCATTGTGCTTCTTCAAGTATTTCTTGGTCAGGTACTTCATGTACCTAATCACAGGAATGACAAAAAAAAATCAATACAGGACACCCCAAAACAAGCATAGGGGAACAACAAAAAGAATCAGCACAAGGACACTCAAATACACGCATAGAGGTCATAATAGCAATAGGTTCTCAGATTCTGCTAGAAACAAATAAATAATTTTGCACACATCACAAAATGAGTAAAAACAATACAGTAACTAGACAAACAATCACTGTATATTCAGATCATACTTCCCATGTTAAATAACTCTTTCAAAATCCCTAGATGGGTTCCCATTAAAGTAAAACCTCCCACATTCATCAAATAACCTACGCCTAATGATTTCATGTTCCCAAACACCAACTACCGAACTAGATTGTCTTTTAGTAACACTAACAAGTAACCATATTCATGAAGGTGCGCTTGTTTGAAGTACAACATAACATTAACTGTGATTGTAACACATAAACAGAACAAAATCAACATCTTCTAAGACCTGAGCATAACATAGCAAAAAAACAAACTATTTTAAATTAGAGTTCCACTGTCCACTGGGAAACGTAAAACTTCTTCTCATTCTAAGTAGGTGAGTCAGAATGTGAACGATGAACATAACCTAAGGCTAGGTTGAATCCTGAGGCACTACAACATAATGTTAACCAGTACACGTACATTACCTATCATGTTCTAAGACAATAAGCACAACATACAAGATGCAAAAACACACACTAATGATTAAGTAACCACACTAATAGCACAAGAATTGAATGTTTGGTTTGCTTCACTAACCTGAATTCATTTCGCATGCCAATGTAGTTGCAAATAAAAATAAGTACTAAAGAGGTAATGCTATTTATGCTGCAATGAAGTTATATAGGTCCTGCAATCACAATCATTTGATTTGAAGTTTAGATTGTAACCATAGAAATCAAATCACAAATCAATAAGGATTGAATTCAAACTTACATATAAATAGAAAACGAGTTAAAGGCTGAGGGATTGACACCTAAGTTGTTCCCTTATTGGTTCATCAAATCAACATCAATAAGGTGTGAAACTCCATCTCTTTCTGAAGAACCAAAGGCTCATTCTCCTCACCCAAACGTAAAAAACCCCTCTGTCTACTTATAAATCCCATATAAAATTAAAAGCAAACAAAATTAAACCCTATCAAATTCATAGAAACATATGTGAAGATGTACATAAATCAAACTCAAAACTAAAATTCATAAAAATATAGAGATTAGGTTTAAAACGATTTACCGAAAATTGAATTTTCCTTATGAAATATGGGTTTTGATTATGAGATGAGTTCAAGGGATCTCAAAAATCCGATTGAGAATAGAAAAAAGATAAAATAAAATTGCTTAAGCTCAATATTATAAAAAGCAATCTCACAAATCAGACTGAGTTCAACAGAGATCAGTGGTAGATAATCCATCCCAGACTAGTCCGACCCGACCCGTATTATAGAAACTGGTCCAGGAAAAATCTTAACCCGATCCTGCAAGCAGGAACCCTAACCACCATCTTTCTCACCTTTAGAACAGAGGAGCATCACTTTCAGCGAATTCTACCATAGAAAACGAAAACCTGAACACACCCAACAACCACAAACTGAAAAGAACACCACCAACAAACAACAGAAAACAAAGCCCCAACTTCGAAATCAAGTATCACCACCAACAGATGCAATCACACCAACCGATGAGGATAAACTTGAAAGAAAATAAGAGCATCAAAATCAAATAATCAAACCAAGAAATCAAGACCTTCTCCAAATGAAAGGATGGAATAAGTTTGTAAACCCAAGAACCACCGCAACAAAAACTATTTCACAGCACCATCACCTCTCAATCCACTTGAAACAATCAGATAATTTGGACCAAGAGACCCAAAAACCAAAGAAAAACACCCCAAAAGAACAAGATGTAAAATAATTACAAAGATCTTACTCGATTTGATCCAACCGAATCAAATTAAGCAAGATCTGAAGACAAACGAAGGTTTTTTTTTCCCTCAAGTCGGTTGTGCAGAGGAAGAGAGGCGGAGGAAAAATAGAAAGAGATTAGGATTAGGTTTGAGAAATTTTCTCTCTCTTATAAAAATATATACGAAAACCTAAGAGTTTCCTTGACTAACTAATCAACGAGATAAAGGGACACAATATCTTGCTTGTGTTTTTCCCACATGCACCTTAACTTGATTTTTGTGTGGTAGAGCTATACGATTATTACATATGACCCCAATTTAATTGGTCCACAAATATTTGATGGTTAGTTTCTCGCCATGTGTCAAAAACAAATTTATTGAACGGTTCCCATGGTTTTTATACTCCTTCCGTCCAAGTTTACTTGTCTAAATTGAGTTTTTTTTTAGCAAAATTGTACCCAAAAAATTCTATATTTCCCACTAAAATTTTCTAATTATCAAGAAATAAACAAAAACTAGGATGTCAAAATTTGTATATGAAACATGTAATTTGGAAGATTGATGGTGTATGTGGAAGTAATTTGAATTTCTTTCAAATTTTTACAAAATCCAATTTAGGCAAGTAAACTTGGACGGAGGGAGTATTAGGTGGTGCAATTCATGATTTTGTGAGCCAAGCAATATTATTTTATGAGGGTTCAAAGATCTAGAAAGAATGAGAAATGAACCGGAAGAGTGGAAAATATATTGGGAAATTGTTATTGACCTTCGACTAAACACAAATTCAAAGAATATATGAGAATGTTAAACTCAAGTTATCTCATTCGGATGAACAGAAGACGAAATATATCAGATTTGAACATCACAGGTTCAAAGATTACGAGAGTTGGACCTGAGTTTCTCGTTCGGGTGAACTAAAGGCGAAATATATCAGAATTGAACATCACAGGTTCAAAGATCACTAGAGTTAGACCTGAGTTTCTGATTCGGATGAACTGAAGACGAAATATATCAAAATTTAACATCACGGGTTCAAAGATTACTAGAGTTAGACCTAGGTTTCTCGCCTGGATGATCTGAAGACAAAATATATCAGATTTGAACATCACGGGTTCAAAGATTACTAGAGTTAGACCATAGTTTCTCTTTCGGGTGAACTTAAGAAGAAATATATCATAATTGAACATCACGGGTTCAAAGATTACTAGAGTTAGACCTAAGTTTTTTCCAGGATGATCTGAAGACGAAATATATCAGAATTGAACATCACAGTTTCAAAGATTACTAGAGGTAGACCTAAGTTTCTCGTCTGGATGATCTGAAGACGAAATATATCAAAATTGAACATCCCGGGTTCAAAGATTACTAAAGTTAGACCTAAGTTTCTCGCCTGGATGATCTGAAGACGGAATATATCAGAATTGAACATCACTAGTTCAAAGATCACTAGAGTTAGACCTGATTTCTAATTTGGATGAACTGGAGACGAAATATACCAGAATTTTACATCATGGGTTCAAAGATTACTAGATTTAAACCTAAGTTTCTTTCCCGGATGATCTGAAGACGAAATATATCAGAATTTAACATCACAGGTTCAAAGATTCCTAGAGTTAGACCAGAGTTTCTCGTCCGGATGATCTTAAGACGAAATATATCAGAATTGAACATCACGGGTTCAAAGATTCCTAGAGTTAGACCAGGGTTTCTCGTCCGGATGATTTGAAGACGAAATATGTCAGAATTGAACATCACTGGTTCAAAGATTACTAGAGTTAGACTTAATTTTCTCGTCCGGATGATCTGAAGACAAAATATATCAGATTTGAACATCACAGGTTCACTCATTACTAGAGTTCGACCTGAGTTTATCTTTCGGGTGAACTGAAAAAGAAACATATCACAATTGAACATCACGGGTTCAAAGACTACTATTGTTAGACCTAAGTTTTTACCAGGATAATCTGAAGACGAAATATATAAGAATTGAACATCACAGGTTCAAAGATTACTAGAGTTGGACCTGAGTTTCTGATTCAGATGAACTGGAGACAAAATATATCATAATTGAACATCTCGGGTTCAAAGATTACCAGAGTTGGACCTGAGTTTCACATCTGGGTGAATTGGAGACGAAATATGTCAGAATTGAACATCACCGGTTCAAAGATTACGAGAGTTGGACCTGAGTTTCTCGTTCGGGTGAACTGGAGACGAAATATATCAGAGTTGAACATCACTGGTTCAAAGGTTACAAGAATTAGACATGAGTTTCTCTTCCGGATGAACTGGAGACGAAATATAATAGAATTGAACATCACAGGTTCAAAGATTACTAGAGTTAGATCTGAGTTTCTCGTTCGGGTGAACTGATGACGAAATATATCAGAATTAAACATCACAGGTTCAAAGATTACGAGAGTTAGACGTGAGTTTCTCGTCCGGGTGAACTGGAGACGAAATATAGTAGAATTGAACATCACAGGTTCAAAGATTACCAGAGTTGAACCTGAATTTCTCATCCAGGTTAACTGAAGACGAAATATATGAGAATTGAACATCACGGGTTCAAAGATTACCAGAGTTGGACCTGAGTTTCTCATCCGGGAGAAATGAAGATGAAATTTATCAGATTTGAACATCACAGGTTCAAAGATTACCAGAGCTAGACTTGAGTTTCTCATCCGGGTGAACTGAAGATGAAATTTATCAGATTTAAACATCTCAGGTTCAAAGATTACCAGAGTTGGACTTGTGTTTCTCATCCGGGTGAACAGAATACGAAATATATCAGAATTGAACATCACAGGTTAAAATATTACTGGAGTTAGACCCGAGTTTTCTCGTTCGGATGAATTGCAAATGAAATATACCTAAGTTTCTCGTCCGGATGATCTGAAGATGAAATATATCAGAATTGAACATCACGGGTTCAAAGATTACTAGAGTTAGACCTCAGTTTCTCGTTCGGGTGAACTGAAGATGAAATATATCCGAATTGAACATCACGGGTTCAAAGTTTACTAGAGTTAGACCTCAGTTTCTTGTTCGGGTGAACTGGAGATGAAATATATCAGAATTGAACATCACGGGTTCAAAGATTACTATAGTTAGACCTCAGTTTCTCGTTCGGGTGAACTGGAGATGAAATATATCAGAATTGAACATCACGGGTTCAAATATTACTATAGTTAGACCTCAGTTTCTCGTTCGGGTGAACTGGAGATGAAATATATCCGAATTGAACATCACGGGTTCAAAGATTACTAGAGTTAGACCTCAGTTTCTTGTCCGGGTGAACTGGAGATGAAATATATCAGAATTGAACATCACGGGTTCAAAGATTATTATAGTTAGACCTCAGTTTCTCGTTCGGGTGAACTAGAGATGAAATATATCCGAATTGAACATCACGGGTTCAAAGATTACTAGAGTTAGACCTGAGTTTCTCATTCGGGTGAACTGGAGACGAAATATATCATAATTGAACATCATAGGATCAAAGATTACTAGAGTTAGATCTGAATTCCTCTTTCGGTTGAACTGGAGACGAAATATATCATAATTGAACATCACAGGTTCAAAGATTAGTAGAGTTAGACTTGAGTTTCTCGTTCGGGTGATCTGCGGACGAAATATATTAGAATTGAACATCACAGGTTCAAAGATTACTAGAGTTAGACCCGAGTTTCTCGTTCAGATGAACTATTATTATGGGGACTATGTAAATGACCAAACTACACTTACCGAAAATAAATAAAGAAATTCTGACAGACTGTGAAAATGACCATATTACCCTAATTGGAAAAAAGTGCAAAAATATTATGAAGACTGTGAAAATGACCAAATTACCCTTATTGAAAAAAAGGGTGCAATAAATATTATGGAGACTGTGAAAATGACCAAACTACCCTTATCGGAAATAAATAAATTAAATATTATAGAATGTGAAAATGACCATATTACCCTTATTGGAAATACGTGTAAAATATATTACGGAGACTGTGAAAATGACCATATTACCCTTATCGGAAATAAATAAAGTAATTCTTACATAATGTGAAAATGACCATATTACCCTTATCGGAAATAAATAAAGTAATTCTTACAGACTATGAAAATGACCATACTACCCTTATCGAAAATAAGTAAAGTAATTCTTGCAGACTGTGAAAAGGACCATATTACCCTTATTGGAAAAAAAGTGCAATAAATATTTTGGAGACTGTGAAAATGACCATACTACCCTTATCAAAAATAAGTAAAGTAATTCTTACAGACTGTGAAAAGGACCATATTACCCTTATTGGAAAAAAGTGCAATAAATATTATGGAGACTGTGAAAATGACCATATTACCCTTATCAGAAATAAGTAAAGTAATTCTTACAGATTGTGAAAATGACAATATTACCCTTATTGAAAAAAAGTGCAATAAATATTATGGAGACTGTGAAAAAGACCAAACTACCCTTATCGGAAATAAATAAAGTAAATATTATAGAATTTGAAAATGACCATATTACCCTTATTGGAAATACGTGCAATAAATATTACGGAGACTGTGAAAATATCCGTATTACCCTTACCGGAAATAAATAAAGTAATTCTTACAAACTGTGAAAATGACCAAACTACCCTTATCGAAAATAAATAAAGTAATTCTTATAGACTATGAAAATGACCATACTACCCTTATCAGAAATAATTAAAGTAATTCTTACATATTGTGAAAATGACCATATTACCCTAATTGGAAAAAAGTGTAATAAATATTATGAAGAATGTGAAAATGACCATACTACCCTTATCAGAAATAAGTAAAGTAATTCTTACAGACTGTGAAAAGGACCATATTACCCTTATTGGAAAAGGTGCAATAAATATTATGGACTGTGAAAATGCCCATATTACCCTTTTCAGAAATAAGTATAGTAATTCTTACAGATTGTGAAAATGACCATATTACCCTTATTTGAAATATGTGCAATAAATATTACGGAGACTGTGAAAATGACCATATTACCCTTATCGGAAATAAATAAATTAATTCTTACAGATTGTGAAAATGACCATATTACCCTTATTGGAAAAAATGCAATAAATATTATGGAATAGTGAAAATGACCAAACTACCCTTATCGGAAATAAATAAAGTAAATATTATAGACTGTGAAAATGACCATATTACACTTATTGGAAATAACTGCATTAAATATTATGCAGACTTTGAAAATGACCATATTACCCTTATCGGAAATAACTAAAGTAAATATTATTGATTGTGAAAATGACCATACTACCCTTATCGGAAATAAATAAAGTAATTGTTACAGACTGTAAAAATGACCATAATATTTAGTGCACTTATTTCCAAAAAGGGTAATATGGTAATTTTCACAGTATGTAATATTTGTTGTTTTTTTTTTGATAAGGGTATTCTGGTTATTTTCACAGTCTCCATAATATTTGTTGCACTTTCTTCTAATAAGGGTAATATGGTCATTTTCACAGTTTGTACGAATTACTTTACCTATTTTCGATAAGGGTAGTCTGGTTATTTTCACAGTCTCCATAATATTTATGGCACTTATTTCTAATAAGGGTAATATGGTCATTTTCATAGTATGTAATATTTACTTTATTTATTTTCAATAAGGGTACTTTGGTCATTTACATATTCTGTAATATTTATTTTATTTATATTCAGTATGAGTACTTTGGTCATTTTCCCAGACTCCATAATTTTTATTGCACGTATTTCCAATAAGGGTAACATGGTCATTTTCCCAGTCTATAATATTTACTTTACTTATTTTTGATAAGGGTAGTCTGGTCATTTTCATAGTCTCCATAATATTTGTTGCACTTTTTCCAATAAGGGTAATATGGTCATTTTCACAGTCTGTAATAATTACTTTACTTATTTTCAATAAGGGTAGTTTGGTCATTTTCACAGTCTCCATAATATTTATTTCGCTTATTTCCAATAAGGGTAATGTGGTCATTTTCACAATCTGTAATATTTACTATATTTATTTTCAATAAGGGTAGTTTGGTCATTTTCACAGTTTCCATAATATTTATTGTACTTTTTCCAATAAGGGTAATATGGTCATTTTCACTATTTGCACAAATTACTTTATTTATTTTCGATAAGGGTAGTCTGGTCATTTTCACAGTCTCCATAATATTTAGTGCACTTATTTCCAAAAAGGGTAATATGGTCACCTTCACAGTCTGTAATATTTTTATTATTTTTTTTCGATAAGGGTATTTTGGTCATTTTTCAAAGTCTCCATAATATTTATAGAAGTTTTTCCAATAAGGGTAATATGGTCATTTTCACAGTCTGTAAGAATTATTTTATTTATTTCCGCTAAGGGTAGTTTGGTCATTTTCACAGTCTCGATAATATTTATTACACTTATTTCCAATAAGGGTAATATAGTCATTTTCACATTCTGTAATATTTAATATATTGATTTTTAATAAGGGTAGTTTGGTCATTTTCACAGTCTCCATAATATTTATTGCACTTATTTTCAATAAGTGTAATATGGTCATTTTCACATTCTATAATATTTACTTTATTTATTTTCAATAAGGGTACTTTGGTCATTTTCACATTATGTAATATTTACTTTATTTATTTTCAGTAAGGGTACTTTGGTCATTTTCCCAGACTCCATAATTTTATTGCACGTATTTCCAAAAAGGGTAATATGGTCATTTTCCCAGTCTGTAATATTTACTTTACTTATTTTCGATAAGGGTAGTCTGGTCATTTTCATAGTCTCCATAATATTTGTTGCACTTTTTCCAATAAGGGTAATATGGTCATTTTCATAGTCTGTACGAATTACTTTACTTATTTTCAATAAGGGTAGTTTGGTCATTTTCACATTTACATATACGAATCTCCATATTATTTATTTAAGCTTATTTCCCATAAGGGTAATATAGTCATTTTCACGATCTTTTCCAAATAATATTTACTATATTTATTTTCAATAAGGGTAGTTTGGTCATTTTCATAATATTTAGTGCACTTATTTCCAAAAAGTCTCCATAATATTTATTGCATTTTCCAATAAGGGTAATATGGTCATTTTCACATTTTCAATCTCGATTTGTACGAATTACTTTACCTATTTTCGATAAGGGTAGTCACATTATGTAATATTTACTTTATTTATTTTCGTTATTTTCACTCCATAATTTTATTGCGTCTCCATAATATTTATGGCACTTATTTCTAATAAGGGTAATATGGTCATTTTCATAGTATGTAATATTTACTTTATTTATTTTCAATAAGGGTAGTTTGGTCATTTTCACAGTCTCCCTAATATTTATCTATTTATTTCCAATAACGGTAATATGGTAATTTTCATAATCTGTAATATTTAATTTACTTATTTTCGATAAGGGTAGTCTGGTCATTTTCACAGTCTTTATAATATTTATAGCACTTATTTCCAATAAGGGTAATATGGTCATTTTCACAGTATGTAGTATTTACTTTATTTATTTTCAATAAGGGTAGTTTGGTCATTTTCACAATATCCATAATATTATTGCACTTATTTCCAATAAGGGTAATATGGTCATTTTCAAAGTGTGTAATATTACTTTACGTATTTTCAATAAGGGCAGTCTGGTCATTTTCACAGTCTCCATAATATTTATTCCACTAAATTCCAACAAGGGTAATATGGTCATTTTCACAGTTTATAATATTTACTTTATTTATTTTCGATAAGGGTAGTTTGGTCATTTTGACAGTCTCCATAATATTTATTTCACTATTTCTAATAAGGGTAATATGGTCATTTTCCCTGTCTGTAATATTTAGTTTACTTATTACACTTAATTGGGTAGTCTGGTTATTTTCACAGTCTCCATAATATTTATTGCACTTATTTCCAGTAAGGATAATATGGTCTTTTTCAAAGTGTGTAATATTTACTTTACTTATTTTCGATAACGGTACTCTGGTCATTTTCACAGTCTCCATAAAAATTATTGCAGTTATTTCCAATAAGGGTAATATGGTCATTTTCACAATCCATAATATTTACTTTATTTTTTTCAATAAGGGTATTCTGGTCATTTTCACAGTCTATAAAATATTTATCGCATTTATTTCCAGTATGGGTAATATGGTCATTTTTAGGGTCTTCTGAATTTTTACTGCACTTATTCCGATAAGGGTAGTATGGTCATTTTCACAGCGTTCGGAAGAAGCAGAAATTTTTGTTGTGGTTTTGTCGAGAAAATCGAAAGAAAAGGTTGGTATTTGTCCAAGTCAAATGTCCTACAAAGTCATGACTTGTTGACTTGGTCTTGATCCTTTTTTCTAATATTAAAAAAATTAAAAAATTAAATAAAAATAAAATTGATATTTAGAAATTAAATAAAATTGTTATTTTGTATAACTGTTGCGAAAGTAGTGACAACCAAAATTCTAAGAGTGATTAATTCGGGGTTGTTTTAGATGTGGTGGAATTTTTGGGTGGAAATATCATTTTTGATTATAATTGTGATTGTCTGGATAATTGTCAACAAATATAATTGTGACTAGTAAAAAAGTTAAATATTCAGATTTATTATCACGATTACAAAATTTAGCAACAGTTATAGTTGTTGCAGGACTTATCACAGGTGTATCCGTGACTGAAAAATAAACTGTGACATGTTACACTGTTAGAAAATCCTGGAAATGGTGTAGTGAGAAAAGAGATCGGAAAAATGAATCGGCACCGCGACCTCACATAGGTGTAGATTTTACTCAAAACCGAGAAGCATATTTTTCTGCGCCAAATATCGTTGCTGCTCCATCATTAGTCCCAGGTCATGTGTCAGGGCATCAAGAACGGTCTGAGAATTATTATCACATGAGAGGTGGATTTTCAGAATTTAATGATGTTTATATTCGTTTACCCCCTACAGTCCGAGAAAGGGTTGACAAATATCCTTGGCATGCGCTTTATGTAGTGAAGGTGGTGGATGACGACGCACACATTCCATTTTTTGGATTTCAAAATTGGTAATTTTTTTTAGCTCAACTTAAATTAAATTTTTTAAATAATTATATTAAATAATCAAAAGAATTAATTATAGTTGATATTATACTTGTAATAAGAATTACTCCACTTGATTTGTATTTCATTGTTGGGATCCCGAGTAGAACGGGAGACTCGCCACCGTTCAACCAAGACGAATGGATATCAAATAGTAAATGTGAGACTCTTTTTTCCTCGTTTGTGGAATCAGAAATACGTCAAGATTATAAAGATTTGAAAGGAGGTGGGATTAGATGTGCAGCGTTGAAGGCTTTCCTAACCAAACCCAGAAACCCAGAACATGTAGATGACTATCCTGAACTCGAAAGGATATTTATCTTATGGGTATTGGGTTAGACATTCTTTCCAAACTCAACTTTTGTTGCTCATGTTGGTTGGCTTGAAGCGTTAGAAGATCTCGACAAAGCACCAAATTATGACTGGGTTCTGCAAATTTAGCAGAATTGTACTGGGGGCTGGATAGAGCGTCCATGGGCGAAGATAACTTCACCGGTTTTTGGAGCATTATAAAGGTAAATATCAAAATTCTTTACTAAATTTAAATAATTTTTATGAACAAATGTAGATTATTTAGTCAAAATACTAAAATTATGTAGTAATTTGCAGTATTGGTGGTATACCTACTTCCGTGTTGGTAAACCGATCCTAAAAGACGGGACACCGAGATTTCCAATGTTGGATATGTATATGAAGAACAACTTAGAAAACAACATTGGCAATGACATCTTGGGTTCCAGTTTTGTTCACAAGTTACATCAGATGACTCGGAGCCACAACAACGTAGTTGTTCACCCTTACGTTGATTTGCCTCTGTATGGTGATGATGTCGGAGTAAGTATTCTTGATTATTCTATGCGTAGAGTTATTTTTTATAATCCGGAATCACAAAGATGGGTTTGGTATCTGGGAGAAAGAGTTTAGTACCAAATACAATGTATATTTGCAATTGCAATTAACCCGCTACAATAGATGCAAACCTTTGCATCAGATTATCATCGGCTGAGAAGAATCGGTTGGAAGAGGTATGAACTAAATACAAGAATTGAGAGTGAAGAATTAGCAGAATGTGACAGTATGAAAGTTGTGTAATGTATAGGTAGTGAAGATGGAGTGAAATCAAGTCTACAGACGAAATGAATTTATAAGGAAAAGAAAGGAGGAACAAGGGAAGTCAGATGGAGTGGTTGGCGCTCTTAGGATAAACGCGACGTAATAACGAAAAGCGCTGCCATTTTAATGGATAACGCGCGTTGGCAAAACAAGCACCAGTGCTGTTGGTTACAACGCCAGCGTTTTCGGAAAGCACGCGAATACTTCTCTCAAACGCACGCTAGGTGGTCCGACTCAATGTTCAAACCAACAGATTTGTTGATTTGAACATCCATTTTTCATGTTTGTTCATTTCTTAATTGGAGCAAAGGAACTGTTCTAAGAAAAATGCATGCATCAAAACACTACCACTCTTGTCAAAAATATCATTCTTCTTTGATTTATATGTCATTGGTATGGGTTTCTTGGAAGAAGATTAATGTTCCGATCATAAACGGGGGTTTAGGTGTGAAAAATCTGAGGAGAATTAATCAATCCTTTTAGTTAAGTGGATCTGGAGATTTTCGAAGACAAACGACCTTTGGAGGAAATTAGTTAATGACAAATTTGCTCATAACAGTGACTTGCTAGTCCCTGATGTACATAATCATTCTCAAGGTAGAAGTCTGTGGAAGAACGTTACCAATATGGTTCCGACGATCCAGAGTATGGAAACTTTCACTGTTAATAATGCCAAAGGCATTCGTTTTTGGAAGGATCATTGGTTAGTTAGGGGGAGGTTGCAAGACCTGTTCACAGAGGTTTTCAAGGCGGCTAAAGATAAGGATGCAACTATTTATGATATGATAGTAGATGGAGCTTGGCATTGTGAATTCAGGATGCATCTAAATATGAATGAGCAACTAGAATGGGACCTTCTTCGGCGTGATCTAAACCAAGTACCTGAACTTGTTGGGGCGGAGGACGAAATGAAACTTATGGATAATTTCAGCACTTCAAGATGTTATGAACATCTAACAGGCAAATTGGAAGAGTGCGGTTTCGACCAGTTTATTTGGAAAGCTTCTATCCCTAACAAGGTTAGTTTTATCCTTTGGGCTACTTTCCATGATTCTCTTCCAACCAGGGATATGTTGCAGCACCGTGGTATGACTATTGATAGCGAGCAATGTGTTTTGTGCAATGAAGTTCGAGAATCTTCAAGTCACATGTTTATACACTGTAAGTACTCTTTCGAGATTTGGAGATAGTTCATTATTTCTTTCAAGATAGCTGGTCCCGTGCCAAGAACTTTACTTGAATTGTTTCAAGCGTGGTCGACTAATGTACTTCATGGTAGAGGAAAGGATATCTGGCTAATCTTACCCTATGCGATATGTTGGATTTTGTGGAAGGAAAGAAATGTATGGGTTTTTGGAGGTCGTCATAAGAGTGTTCAAGAGAACATTGATTTGATTAAACAATTGGTAGTCCTATGGTCCTGTGACAACGATACTTTTAAGTATGTTGATCCTAGCTTAATTTGGAGTAATTGGGATACTCTAATGTGTATGTAATTTCGTTGTTTTGACCTTGGTTTGATCCTTGGTTTTTCTCCTTTTTAATATAACCAAAAAAAAAAAAAGTATATTTTGGTATTCATATTTTCTATTTTGTTTAGCTACTCTCTTTCCAAAATATCAACATTCCAAATTTTTATCACATCTACACTGCTTAAACACTATCTGTACCTTCATTAGAACAACAAAAGTGAAAAATGGATTTATGTTTATCTACTGAACTAACATGGTTTATTAAAACCTTGCAGCGAATTTGATGTCCACCAGGAACTGTGATCCAGACTTCCTCCTATGTATATGGTTTCTTATGAAAAAGTATTGAAAGGACAACCTATTAAAATAAGTGATGAAAAAGAATTTTTCCGTGAAATGAGGTGTAAAATGGCAGCAAAAGTGTTGGGGCATTTTGAAAATGCCTCCGTGTGGACTGATGCTAATAATGGTTATCTTTAAAATTGGATGTAAGAGAACAATTTAGAGACACGAAGTTCTTTGTTTTGTTGAATTATGGAGCAAAATTTTCTATAAAATTATATTTTGATTAGGTATTTTGTAAAAGGGTCATATATTTAGCGTCTAATTAGGGTTTAATTCGTAGAAGATGCAGTTGATGCGTTAGGGTGGTTGACTAACCATTGAACAGTTTGATCGTGTAAAATATTTATTAAAATGCCCCTACAAAGTTAGTAAATAACTATATATATCCTAACTATGTTTAATATTTACTAAATTGACCGTACATATCTACGTTCGAAATTTTCGATGGAATCATTGAAATTAAAACTTAGAAATACTTTTCTAACCCATTGTAGAGTACTATTTTTCGAAGTAAAAGAACAATATCAATCTCCCCTCTTTGAGTTTTTCCTGGAGCATTCTATAAGAGTTCTTGGCATTAGTTGATTAAAAAAAAGAAGTCTTGACATCCAGGCAATACCAGCAACTATAGAGTACTATCGGTAGAGCTATAGATCTAAGCGTCTGAAATTAGTTTCGCAGTTTTTGCGCACTCCGAATTTCAACATTGTTTTAGTTAAACTAGTTCCACTGATCCACAATACAGTAAATAACTTCAGCAGAAGCCGAACTTCATGGATGAGGAGTTCTCATGTGTAATGTGTTTATATATAAATAACATAATAGACATGCACCTATACAACCTAATTAAGATCATTCAGAGAGAAGAAAACATTTAGATGATTTGCGTTGGTTCCTTGGGTCTATGGGTTGTGGTTACAAACTGATAAACAATGAATGGATCATGATTTGGGAGCAAAAAAATCCTAAATATTACTTACTGATATTGATCTAGATAATGGAGGTTGATTTTAATGGGTTGGAGTCTTGGAGAGCATATACACGATTAGATAGAAAAGAGTCTTTAGGTGGGGCATAAGATTTAGTCTTATGGGCTAGATTGGAGGTGCTAGATTAGCACTTAAGTGTTGTAATTCAAAAAAAAAAAGTGTGGCAAAAAAGTTAACACTAGTTCTCTCCTACCAGTTGCTAGCATGTGAGCTAGCATGCTAGATAGTTACGCTGAATTATTCAGCGCTTGAAAAACCACCTTTTCGCGGAATGGTTCAGCGCTGAGAGATTTATTTTTGATCTGACGGCTGAGATTTAAAGCGCTGAATGGTTCAGCACTGGGCTGACGTGGACTGCTAATCTAGCTACTAGATTAGCACTCCCATAAGACTTAGGAGGTAATCTTGACTGCTAATCTTGCTTCTAGACTAGCACCGCATAAGACTTAGTGTAATGAAATTTTTTATTGACAATATTTAAAAAGTCAACATGAGTCAAACAACCGTCAGGGTGTGTGTGACAAAATTTAGAAAGTCAATCAACAGTTTTCTAACAGTCTTTGGTCAGTCAACGACCCTAATGCATCAACTGCATCTTTTATGACTGTTTGAGGGTGAAAATGGTTTCTGCTGATTTCGGTAATTTCGGGTGTATGGGTGAGAAACGAATTTAAACAATAAACAATGTACTGCAAGGGAGTACTTTAGATTCGAGAGATCAATCTCTACAAGTCCAGCCTAAACCAAGAAATGGTCGTTCCGGACTTGCCTCGGTCACAAAGTGAATGAGAATGGGTTGGTTTTGGGGAGGGAAGCAAGGAAAGTGATGAGACCAGAATAGTTGATTTCTGGAAGAGTAGTTGTTTTCTATGAATTGTATCAGAAAGTGGGAAGATAACAAATGGAAAGCTAGAAAATGTTTTCTGAGTGTTGTATGCTCCTGACTGAACTTCTTGTTCGGTGGAAATAGGTAAGACCTATTTATACAAGTCGAAGTGAAACGTACTCTGGTCACATTAAGGAGTGGAAAAATGGGTGAGTAAATGGGAGGAGGTGGCAACCGTTAACACATGGAATTGATGTCCCATAAAAAGAGTGTTTCACCATTAACTCCCTGTATTTACTAACCGCCTCATCCCTTTAACACTTCCTTATGACGGGCGTAGTGTACGCCGCATGTTGTAAACCGCCAAACCAATACCCAAAGAGGATCCCCAGTTTTATGATATGCGTTGATCTCTCGAATGTTTTTTTGGAAAACATGTCGCATATTGTTGTTGCCTGGCAAGTCGAGCTTGGGAGACTTGCTATCTTGGTGACCTTCGACGGTCGAGATTTTGTATCTTAAGAGGAAAGGTAGCCGCACGCTTTCGTTTTTGGTGGCCGCATAGGGAAGGCCAACATGGTGGCGCAGCTAGGTCGGCATGTCATTGGCGTGTCCAAACTAGTGTTTTCGGTCAAAGGTTACCATGTGTTGTCTGGTAACCTTGGACGACTAGGATTTGCTCCTGAGATTGAAGGGAGACTGTTGATTATCGCACACCTTCGTTTTGGTAGCCGCATAGGGAAGACCAGCATGGTAGCACGGCTAGGTCGGCACGCCATTGGCATGGCATGCCTTGGCGCGGTTTGGCGTGGCCAAACTAGGGTTTCAGGTCAAAGGTTACCATGTGTTGTCTGGTAACCTTGGACAACTAGGATTTACTCCTAAGATTAAAGGGTGACTGTTGATTGTCGTACGCCTTCGTTTTGGTATCCAGATAGGGAAGGCCAGCATGGTGGCGCGGGTAGGTCGTCACTCCATTGGCATGTTATGCCTTGGCACGGTTTGGCGTGGCCAAACTAGGGTTTTGGTTCAAAGGTTACCATGTATTGTCTGGTTACCTTTGACGGCTAGGATTTTCTCATGGGATTGAAGGGCGACCGTTGATTGTCGCACGCCTTCGTTTTGGTAGCCGCATAGGGAAGGCCAGCATGGTGGAGTGGCTAGGTTGGCATGGGGCCATGGCAAGGTGCATTTGGCATGGACGGTTTGGCATGGTGGGGCCAAGGTCTTGGCATGGGGGGGACAAGGGCTTGGCATGCCATGGGCGCATGGTGCAGCTGGCATCTCTAGGGCCAAGGAAAGGTGTAGTTTGTCATGTACGGGGCCAAGGGCTTGGCTTGGACGATTTGGCTTGGCATGGTGGGGCCAAGGGATTGGCATGACATGGGCGCATGGTGCGGCTAGCATGGCTAGGGCCAAGGCAAGGTGCGGTTTGGCTTGGCATGGCGGGGCCAAGGGTTTGGCGTGACCAAGATAGGATTGTGACCAAGCTAGGGTTATGGCATAGTTTAGGCACGACCAAAAATTAGGGTTTGACGTTGGCCCAAAGGTTACAACGCGTTAGCTGGCGATCTTGGACGGCTAAGATTTACGTCTTAGATGGAAAGATGTCCGTTGATTGTTGCAGGCTTTTGTTTTGGCATCCAACTTTGTGCATGATGTGTTGGGACGACAAGCATGGTTGGAATGCTTTAGCGTGGAGATGTGGCTGGCATGGTTTGTCATTGGCATAGTGGTGCATATGGCATGGTTGGCATGCCTTTGGCGTGGTAGACGTGGCTAGCACGAATTTCCATTGGCACAGGGGGTGCGGATAGCATGGTTGGCATGCCTTGGTGCGGTAGGTGTGGCTGACACGGCTTGCCATTGGCACAGGCGTGCGGCTAACATGGTTGGCATGCCTTAGAGCGGTAGGTCTGGTTGGCACGGATTTCCATTGGCACAGGGGGTTCGGCTAGCATGGTCGGAATACCTTGGCGCGGTGGGTGTGGCTGGTATGGCTTGCCATTGGCACATGGGTGCATCTAGTATGGTTGGCATGCTTTGGCGCGGTGGGTGTGGATGGCATGGTTTTCCATTGGAACATGTGGCATGGGAATTAGGGTTTTGGCATATCGAAGCCCTAATTAGTAATTAATTATAAAAAAGGTACCCTTGTAATTTTCTCGCAGACATATTAAAGGGTTCAATAAATGCGTTTAAGTCCTGTGACGTTACTGCCGGACTACGGTTTTACGACTTTACCCCTAAGTTAAAAACCACCATCAACATTAAATACCCTGCTTAGATCGGAACATGGGAGTTTTTGCGAGGTAAGCATAAGATGGTGACAGACAAGGACATAATGGAAACGTAAATCATGGAATATGGTCAAGAAGATCCGTCTAACCTTTTTTGGGAAGCATGGAAAATTTGTGATCCTTGTGTTTGGCAGCTTTGCGTAGATTCTCTTTGTGGTGTTGATCGTGAAGTGGTGAGACGAGAAATTGTTAGTTCAGTCGGGATACTCATCATCTTGATTGGGTCAAGGAACATCATGATGTTGGCTTGGCGAGTTGGTGCTGGAGCGGCAAGTCATGGCACGAACATCTTGGCATGATGGGGCCACGGTAATGGAACAGACGGCTTGGCACGGTGCGGTCATGGAAAGGCATGGTTTGGTGAGGCAAGGAATGCGCGGGCGGCTCGGCACGGTGGAGATTTGTCTTTGCGGGCCCAAATGCCTCTTTCTCGACTCAAATGGGAAGTCCTTTCCTCTTTCAAACGTTAAAGTATCACACCCTTCTGTCTCGCCTAGCTTTCATTGGGGTTTTGATGAGGGGTTTCGTTTGAAGATGATTTCCCTGTCGTGATGCCATCATGTTCCGCCTATTCATCTTGTGTTTCTCTTTGTTCCTTTATGGTTTCCACAGTATTTATGCCGGTGAAGTTGTGTAGTCTTCCCTGTTTTTCAACAAAGATTTCTTCTCGTTGAGTCCAACTTTCTTTATCATGTCTATCAGAAGTGTGAATCATCCTTGAGCCGGCCAGGTTCTCCAACCAAACGAGCTAGGCTTGACTCTTGCAATAATTCCCCATATGAGTCGTTCGGGTCAAGAAGATCATACCGGTATGTTCTTATTGATCAACATGTGTTTCATTATTTGCCGATAAATAACAAAAGTTTTCTTTCGGTGTAGAGATATCCCTTCAGATCGTGCGTCACCATCATTGATGAAGATGATTTGGTTACTCTTGTTTTTTCAAGTTCGATCCTACCATCCGCTGCAGATCTGGAGAACGCCGACATAAGAATTTCTTGTCATGAGTATCCCAATGCGGGTTTGTCGTTCGGAACACGCATGATGTGTATCTCCTATAACTACCAAAACGTCGATGGGTTTCTGGTGCGGAAAGAATTCATGACTCTTTACACAAATATATGGAGGATATATAGCCATATTACCACCAGGAACATGGTGCAATATTGTTCGTCCGCTTTAGTTTCCATAGTGAATTGTCTCTTGCCAATGGTTGTAGAAATATAGAGTACGTCTATCTATGCCGTCGCGGAAGGAACTATTCAAAGTGGGAGAACATGGTGTCAACCTGTGAATCTATGAAGTTCAACATTAGTTGGTTACGACATTGTCTTGACATTGTGAAAGTCGACAAAGAAGGTATTCTTGCTGGCGTGGTCCCTGCTACGAAAGATATTCTAAAAGAGAAGAAAGCTTTGTCCATGGAGTCACAGAAGGTGGAAGAGTCAATCTGGAACTTGAAGAGTTGGACTGAAAGGTATCGAAGCCGGTTAAAGATGATGTTTTTTAGGGATTACAATCTTTTGGATGGGCTTTTCTGAGTTATGTGGTTGTGAGATATTTGGTCTCTTTCTGGGTTTTAAACATGCTTTTGCTCTTTCTCTTCTCCTTTTTTTTTTGTATTTTTTTTTTTTGAAAGAACAAGAAAATTTTATTGATTTACTTCAATCAAATAAAGGAAAAGAAAAGACTTGATATTTGGGATGTGGAAAAAAGTGGAAAGATGCCTATCCATCCGTGCTTGTGATACGGCGAGGGGCGAGGCGGTGGTCAGGCGTAGTATGCCTTAAGCCATTTTCCGTTGATGACAGCTTCCAGTTTTCCTCCGTCTTCTTTGACGACCTTGTAGTACCCACTGTTGTACGCTTTTGTGACTATATAAGGCCCTTCCTACTTTGCGGAGAACTTTGGTGCAGACGCGTCTTGCTGAATGTTCTTGGCGGTTTTTAGCACCAAATCTCCCACTTGAAAAACTCGAGGTTTCACGGTTTTTTTATATGCTCTGGAAACCCTATATATGGATGTTTTGTGTGTTCTTCTGCCTTGGATCTTTTAGAACATACAGTGTGAAATTATGCAACTCTGGCGCTTAACACTTCAACTTCATTCCATCGAACTCCGCTTTCTTCGGCAATCCTATCCAATGGGATTTTAACTTCCACTGGGAGGATAACGTATGCGTCGTAAACAAGAGAGTAGGGAGAGACCCCGGTGGAACTTCTTGGTGATGTCTTGTACGCCCAGAGTTCCATTGGCAATTGCTCATGCCATGTACGAGGATTATCATGCACTATCCGGCTGAGGATTCGGATCAGAGTTTTGTTGGTGCTTTCAGCCTGCCCGTTCCCTTAAGGGTAGTATATGGTGGAGAAGACTTTCTTAATTACGTATTCCTCGAGTAACTCCCGTACTTGTTTGTTCGCGAAAGGGGTGCCGTTGTCAGTGATGATATGTTTAGGTATGCCAAAACTGTAGATAATGTACTTCTTAATGAATGTCGTGATTGTGGTTCCACTCGTCCCTCGTAAAGGTATGGCTTCGACCCATTTGGTGAAATATTCGGTTGCTATTATTACGTACTCGTGATGCTTTGAGGATGGTGGATTGATCTTTCCAATGATGTCGATGCCCTATCTATGAAAAGGCCACGGACTTCTCATTGAATGCAGGGGAGTCAACGGCACATGGATAAGGTTTCCGTGAATTTGACATTTCTTGCACCTCTGGACAAAAGTCGCTGCGTCATCCTCCATGGTTGGCCAGTAGTACTTCTCATGTATCTGGAGAAATAATTTTTGCTTTCCTTGATGTTCGCCTTCATGCATCTCTTTCAGTATGATTAGGATTTCTTCTTCGTTCAAGCATCTTAGCGGACTTCCTCCAAAGCTTTTACGATATAAGATTCCTTAATGGAATACGAATCTCTCGGACCTTTGTTTTATCTTGGATGTATCCTTCTTATTGGTGGGGAGTATGCCGTCGCGAAGGTAATTGATGTATGGGTCATACCAGTCCCTAGCATGACCAATGTTGAAAACTTAAAATTGATGCGGCGGTTCTTGGCAGTTGGAACAGTTTCTTTGAAGTAATCGAGATTGGGCCTCCATTTCTGGCCAGTAGTATCCAAGGCGTTGCAAACGGCGATAGAGTGTTATCACTAATGTTTGCCCGCAGATCTCACCATGGACTTGGTTGAGTTATTGTTGTGCTTCTCCCTCTCCGAGACATCTTGACAAGGAACCGTCTGGATTTCCATGATATAGCACCCCTCGGATTATGAAGAAGTTACGCAAGTTTTTGAGACTGACTTTTCCCTGGAAAAGTGAGATGTTAAGTTATTGGATAATTGGTGTTCTCCAGTCACCAACTTCATCTTTTTCAGGTTGCGAAAGCCATATTGAATCCACGATTCATCTCTTTACTGTCAAGGTTTCCTCAAGAACTTTAAATTGCAGTTTCTATGCTAGCATGGCTAGGCAGTCAGCGTGTTGGTTGCCGATGCGCGCAATATGGGTTATGGTTGCGTTGGAAAAGTAGTTCAGCAATTTTTGCGCCTCGTATCTATATGAGGCTAAGGTTACTTCTTCCAGTGCGTATACTCCGTTTACCTGGTTTACAAGTAGTTTAAAGTCCCCTCTTATTTCCGGACGCGTGGCTCCGGCTCGTTTAGCCAAGGATAGTCCGATGAGAAAGGCTTCGTACTCTGCTGAATTGTTGGTGCATGGAAGTCTAGTTTGAAGAAGTGCGAGAATATTTCACCAGCTTGGGATACTAGAATTACACCGGCTCCTCCTGTACCGTTGTTAGGAGTAGCGGAGCCGTCGAAGAATAATAGCCATGTTTCTTCTTGGATGAAAGAGATTTCCAGAAAGTCCCCAGGGAGGTCCTCACGTAGCGTCACGGTATTTTCTACCGGAAATGCCGCCAGAAAATATACAACTGCTTGTCCTTTGATGGATCTCGGGGAAGCACATGTTATGTCGAACTCTGACATTTGGAGGAGCCATTTGGCCGTAATTCATATCAGGGACGGTTTTGAGAGGAGGAACTTCACAAGATCGGATTTAGATATTAGCACCACTTTATTGGACAGTAGGTAATGACGAAATTTCTGAATGTAGTGGATCAAATCCAGAAACGCCTTTTCTGCTTTGGTATACCTGAATTAGGTATCACTTAAAGTTCGACTGAAGTAGTATATGTGGTGTTCAACCCATTCGTCATTTTCTTGGGCGAGGAGAGCTCCGACAACAGTGTCGCTAAAAGCAGTGTAGAGGTGAGCGGTCTTCCTTGCATGGGTGATTTCATGACAGCTGGGGAAGATAACGCTTGCTGAATCTTCCGGAACGCTTCTTTTTGTAGTGTGGTCCAGACATAGCTCGCTCCTTTCTTCAGTAAGGGGGTAAACGAAGCAACAAGTTGAGCCAATCAGGGTATGAAGCGGCAAATGTAGTTTATTTTACCCATAAAACTTTGGAGTTCTTTCACGCTTTGCGGTGGCGGCATCGTGAGGATGGCTTGTGTTTTGACCGTGTCAACTTTAATCCCCTCGGCGATTACCTGGAAGCCTAGGAATTTTCCCGAGGAGATACCAAAAGCACACTTCAATGGATTCATCTTTAGTTTGTATTCGCGACATCTTTCGAACACCTACCACGGGAATCTTGTGTGAGCTGCCCGGGTTTTTGAATTGACCACTATGTCATCTACATAATCTTCAACTTGCTTGTGCATCATATCGTGAAAAATGGTGGTCATGGAGCATTATAATGTGGCGCCAGGGTTTTTCAAACCGAAGGGAATCACAGTGTAGTAAAATTTTCCAAGAGGAGTTCGAAAATCCGTCTTACTTGCATCGTGTTCGTACATCTTTTTTTGGTTGTAGCCGCTATATCCATCCATGAAAGAGAACATTCCATGTCCACTGGTGGCGTCTACTAGCATATCAATGTTGGGGAGCGGAAAGTCATCTTTGGGGCAACATTTGTTCAAATCTCTAAAATCAACACAACATCTGATCTGGCCATTCTTATTTTTTACCAGAACTACGTTTGACAACCAGGTGGGGTGATGAATCGGTTTGATGAAACCAGCCACTAGTAGATTTTGAATTTGTACCTTAATATTTTTTTATACATCGTGCCAGAATTATCTTGGGGTCTGCTTGACCGGTTTGGATCCGGGTACCACGTCTAAATGATGAGTGACCAGCTTCTCGTCCAAGACGGGCATTTCCTCGTATGTCCATGCGAATACATCTTGATATTCCTTGAGGAGGTCTACCAACTTTACACGTTTGTCTGTGCACAGAGTCGAGCTTAGGGAGATGGATCGCTGAGATTCTTCACTCCCAATATTAACAACCTCAAGTTCGTCCATGGTCGAGTTGGTCCCGTCTTGTAGCTGTCGTGGTGCATCAGGTACCTCCTCATGCGACTCATTACTACGTTTGCGTTCCATTAGGCGGAGAGAATGTGTGGTAGTCTCCCTTGTTAATTTCTAATAGCGGCGCTGATATATATGGTTTCCTTTTTTCATTATGACCCATGATAAAAACATGTCCTCGCTTGGTGTAAGCTGAACTCTAATTATGCGGATGGAGGCGGGCGCGTCTCTCTTTCGAAGAGGTGATGTGAGACCGGGTTTTTCCACGAAGCTATGAAAGACCATCACTTTCTTCAATGGACGTCCATTTTGGCAGTGAAGTATGGTGAGCTTTATTGGCTGTGACTTGCGGGCCCTGTCTTGGATCAAAAATCTCTTTGCTGCAGATCGGCGCATAGGGAGATAATGATGCAGTGATGCGAATGACTTCTCCATTTAACATGGTTTTCAAGCACTGGTGATACGTCGAAGGAATGATTCTGTTGTAGTAATCTAGCTCATTTTCGATTACCTCGAACCTTACTTTTGACTGGACGGGTCCTACCGATAGATTCAAATTGACGTACCCATATGTACTGGTTTGGTTGCCTTCGAAATTATTGGATATATATATGAAGAACAACTTAGAGAACAACATTGGAAACGACCTCTTGGGTTCCAGTTTTTTTCACAAGTTACATCAGATGACTCGGAGCCACAAAAACGTAGTTGTTCACCCTTACGTTGATTTGCCTCTGTATAGTGATGATGTCGGAGTAAGTATTCTTGATTATTCTATGCGTAGAGTTATTTTTTATAATCCGGAATCACAAAGATGGGTTTGGTATCTGGGAGAAAGAGTTCAGTACCAAATACAATGTATATTTGCAATTGCAATTAACCCGCTACAATAGATGCAAACCTTTGCATCAGATTATCATCGGCTGACAAGAATCGGTTAGAAGAGGTATGAACTAAATACAAGAATTGAGAGTGAAGAATTAGCAGAATGTGACAGTATGAAAGTTGTGTAATGTATAGGTAGTGAAGATGGAGTGAAATCAAGTCTACAGACGAAATGAATTTATAGGGAAAAGAAAGGAGGAACAAGGGAAGTCAGATGGAGTGGTTGGCGCTCTT
Organism: Papaver bracteatum; assembly: GCA_023529315.1. Classification (NCBI taxonomy): domain Eukaryota; kingdom Viridiplantae; phylum Streptophyta; class Magnoliopsida; order Ranunculales; family Papaveraceae; genus Papaver; species Papaver bracteatum. The sequence goes on along the minus strand of JAJJWX010004887.1, from coordinate 80,112 downwards.
AGGATAAACGCGGCGTAATAACGAAAAGCGCTGCCATTTTAATGGATAAGGCGCGTTGGCAAAACAAGCACCAGTGTTGTTGGTTATAACGCCAGCGTTTTCGGCAAGCACGCGCATACTTCTCTCAAACGCATGCTAGGTGGTCCGACTCAATGTTCAAAGCAACAGATTTGTTGATTTGAACATCCATTTTTCATGTTTGTTCATTTCATAATTGGAGCAAAGGAACTGTTCTAAGAAAAATGCATGCATCAAAACACTACCACTCTTGTCAAAAATATCATTCTTCTTTGATTTATATGTCATTGGTATGGGTTTCTTGGAAGAAGATTAATGTTCCGATCATAAACGAGGGTTTAGGTGTGAAAAATCTGAGGAGAATTAATCAATCCTTTTAGTTAAGTGGATCTGGAGATTTTCGAAGACAAACGACCTTTGGAGGAAATTATTTAATGACAAATTTGCTCATAACAGTGACTTGCTAGTCCCTGATGTACATAATCATTCTCAAGGTAGAAGTATGTGGAAGAACGTTACCAATATGGTTCCGACGATCCAGAGTATGGCAACTTTCACTGTTAATAATGTCAAAGGCATTCGTTTTTGGAAGGATCATTGGTTAGATAGGGGGAGGTTGCAAGACCTGTTCACAGAGGTTTTCAAGGCGGCTAAGGATAAGGATGAAACTATTTATGATATGATAGTAGATGGAGCTTGGCATTGTGAATTCAGGATGCATCTAAATATGAATGAGCAACTAGAATGGGACCTTCTTCGGCGTGATCTAAACCAAGTACCTGAACTTGTTGAGGCGGAGGAAGAAATGAAACTTATGGATAATTTCAGCACTTCAAGATGTTATGAACATCTAACAGGCAAATTGGAAGAGTGCGGTTTCGACCAGTTTCTTTGGAAAGCTTCTATCCCTAACAAGGTTAGTTTTATCCTTTGGGCTACTTTCCATGATTCGCTTCCAACCAGGGATATGTTGCAGCACCGTGGTATGACTATTGATAGCGAGCAATGTGTTTTGTGCAATGAAGTTCGAGAATCTGCAAGTCACATGTTTATACACTGTAAGTACTCTTTCGAGATTTGGAGATAGTTCATTATTTCTTTCAATATAGCTTGGCCCGTGCCAAGAACTTTACTTAAATTGTTTCAAGCGTGGTCGACTAATGTACTTCATGGTAGAGGAAAGGATATCTGGCTAATCTTACCCTATGCGATATGTTGGATTTTGTGGAAGGAAAGAAATGGAAGGGTTTTTGGAGGTCGTCATAAGAGTGTTCAAGAGAACATTGATTTGGTTAAACAATTGGTAGTCCTATGGTCCTGTGACAATGATACTTTTAAGTATGTTGATCCTAGCTTAATTTGGAGTAATTGGGATACTCTAATGTGTATGTAATTTCGTTGTTTTGACCTTGGTTTGATCCTTGGTTTTTCTCCTTTTTAATATAACCAAAAAAAAAAAAAAAAAAGTATATTTAGGTATTCATATTTTCTATTTTTTTTAGCTACTCTCTTTCCAAAATATCAACATTCCAAATTTTTATCACATCTACACTGCTTAAACACTATCTGTACCTTCATTAGAACGACAAAAGTGAAAAATGGATTTATGTTTATCTACTGAACTAACATGGTTTATTGAAACCCTGCAGCGAATTTGATGTCCACCAGGAACTGTGATCCAGACTTCCTCCTATGTATATGGTTTCTTATGAAAAAGTATTGAAAGGACAACCTATTAAAATAAGTGATGAAAAAGAATTTTTCCGTGAAATGAGGCGTAAAATGGCAGCAAAAGTGTTGGGGCATTTTGAAAATGCCTCCGTGTGGACTGATGCTAATAATGGTTATCCTTAAAATTAGATGTAAGAGAACAATTTAGAGACACGAAGTTCTTTGTTTTGTTGAATTATGGAGCAAAATTTTCTATAAAATTATATTTTGATTAGGTATTTTGTAAAAGGGTCATATATTTAGCGTCTAATTAGGGTCTAATTCGTAGAAGATGCAGTTGATGCGTTAGGGTGGTTGACTAACCATTGAACAGTTTGATCGTGTAAAATATTTATTAAAATGCCCCTACAAAGTTAGTAAATAACTATATATATCCTAACTATGTTTAATATTTACTAAATTGACCGTACATATCTACGTTCGAAATTTTCGATGGAATCATTGAAATTAAAACTTAGAAATACTTTTCTAACCCATTGTAGAGTACTATTTTTCGAAGTAAAAGAACAATATCAATCTCCCCTCTTTGAGTTTTTCCTGGAGCATTCTATAAGATTTCTTGACATTAGTTGATTAAAAAAAAAAGTCATGACATCCAGGAAATACCAACAACTATAGAGTACTATCGGTAGAGCTGTAGATCTAAGCGTCTGAAATTAGTTTCGCAGTTTTTGCGCACTCCGAATTTCAACATTGTTTTAGTTAAACTAGTTCCACTGATCCACAATACAGTAAATAACTTCAGCAGAAGCCGAACTTCATGGATGAGGAGTTCTCATGTGTAATGTGTTTATATATAAATAACATAATAGACATGCACCTATACAACCTAATTAAGATCATTCAGAGAGAAGAAAACATTTAGATGATTTGCGTTGGTTCCTTGGGTCTATGGGTTGTGGTTACAAACTGATAAACAATGAATGGATCATGATTTGGGAGCAAAAAAATCCTAAATATTACTTACTGATATTGATCTAGATAATGGAGGTTGATTTTAATGGGTTGGAGTCTTGGAGAGCATATACACGATTAGATAGAAAAGAGTCTTTAGGTGGGGCATAAGATTTAGTCTTATGGGCTAGATTGGAGGTGCTAGATTAGCACTTAAGTGTTGTAATTCAAAAAAAAAAAAAGTGTGGCAAAAAAGTTAACACTAGTTCTCTCCTACCAGTTGCTAGCATGTGAGCTAGCATGCTAGATAGTTACGCTGAATTATTCAGCGCTTGAAAAACCACCTTTTCGCGGAATGGTTCAGCGCTGAGAGATTTATTTTTGATCTGACGGCTGAGATTTAAAGCGCTGAATGGTTCAGCACTGGGCTGACGTGGACTGCTAATCTAGCTACTAGATTAGCATTCCCATAAGACTTAGGAGGTAATCTTGACTGCTAATCTAGCTTCTAGACTAGCACCGCATAAGACTTAGTGTAATGAAATTTTTTATTGACAATATTTAAAAAGTAAACATGAGCCAAACAACCGTCAGGGTGTGTGTGACAAAATTTAGAAAGTCAATCAACAGTTTTCTAATGGTCTTTGGTCAGTCAACGACCCTAATGCATCAACTGCATCTTTTATGACTGTTTGAGGGTGAAAATGGTTTCTGCTGATTTCGGTAATTTCGGGTGTATGGGTGAGAAACGAATTTAAACAATAAACAATGTACTGCAAGGGAGTACTTTAGATTCGAGAGATCAATCTGTACAAGTACAGCCTAAACCAAGAAATGGTCATTCCGGACTTGCCTCGGTCACAAAGTGAATGAGAATGGGTTGATTTTGGGGAGGGAAGCAAGGAAAGTGATGAGACCAGAATAGTTGATTTCTGGAAGAGTAGTTGTTTTCTATGACTTGTATCAGAAAGTTGGAAGATAACAAATGGAAAGCTAGCAAATGTTTTCTGAGTCTTGTATGATCCTGACTGAACTTCTTGTTCGGTGGAAATAGGTAAGACCTATTTATACAAGTCGAAGTAAAACGTACTCTGGTCACATTAAGGAGTGGAAAAATGGGTGAGTAAATGGGAGGAGGTGGCAACCGTTAACGCATGGAATTGATGTCCCATAAAAAGAGTGTTTCACCATTAACTCCCTGTATTTACTAACCGCCTCATCCCTTTAACACTTCCTTATGACGTGCGTAGTGTACGCCGCATGTTGTAAACCTCCAAACCAATACCCAAAGAGGATCCCCCAGTTTGTGATATGCGTTGATCTCTCGAATGTTTTTTTGGAAAACATGTCGCATATTTTTGTTGCCTGGCAAGTCGAGCTTGGGAGACTTGCTATCTTGGTGACCTTCGACGGTCGAGATTTTGTATCTTAAGAGGAAAGGTAGCCGCACGCTTTCGTTTTTGGTGGCCGCATAGGGAATGCCAACATGGTGGCGCAGCTAGGTAGGCATGCCATTGGCGTGTCCAAACTAGTGTTTCCGGTCAAAGGTTACCATGTGTTGTCTGGTAACCTTGGACGACTAGGATTTGCTCCTGAGATTGAAGGGCGACTGTTGATTATCGCACACCTTCGTTTTGGTAGCCGCATAGGGAAGACCATCATGGTAGCACGGCTAGGTTGGCACGCCATTGGCATGGCATGCTTTGGCACGGTTTAGTGTGGCCAAACTAGGATTTTGGGTCAAAGGTTACCATGTGTTGTCTGGTAACCTTGGACATCTAGGATTTACTCCTGAGATTAAAGGGCGAATGTTGATTGTCGTACGCCTTCGTTTTGGTATCCAGATAGGGAAGGCCAGCATGGTGGCGCGGATAGATCGTCACGCCATTGGCATGGCATGCCTTGGCACGGTTTGGCGTGGCCAAACTTGGGTTTTGGGTCAAAGGTTACCATGTATTCTGGTTACCTATCCAATGGGATTTTAACTTCCACTGAGAGGATAATGTATGTGTCGTAAACAAGAGAGTAGGGAGAGACCCCGGTGGAACTTCTTGGTGATGTCTGGTACGCCCAGAGTTCCATTGGCAATTTCTCATGCCATGTACGAGGATTATCATGCACTGTCCGGCTGAGGATTCGGATCAGAGTTTTGTTGGTGCTTTCATCCTGCCCGTTACCTTAGGGGTAGTATATGGTGGATAAGACTTTCTTAATTCCGTATTCCTAGAGTAACTCCCGTACTTGTTTGTTCGCGAAAGGGGTGACGTTGTCAGTGATGATATGTTTAGGTATGCCAAAACGGCATATAATGTACTTCTTAATGAATGTCGTGATTGTGGTTCCACTCTTCCCTCGTAAAGGTATGGATTCGACACATTTGGTGAAATATTCGTTTGCTATTATTACATACTCGTGATGCTTTGAGGATGGTGGATTGATCTTTCCAATGATGTCGAGTCCCTATCTATGAAAAGGCCACGGAATTCTAATTGAATGCAGGGGAGTCAACGACACATGGATAAGGTTTCCGTGAATTTGACATTTCTTGCACCTCTGGACAAAAGTCGTTGCGTCATCCTCCATGGTTGGCCAGTAGTACTTCTCATGTATCTGGAGAAATAATTTTTGCTTTCCTTGATGTTCGCCTTCATGCATCTCTTTCAGTATGATTAGGATTTCTGCTTCGTTCAAGCATCTTAGCGGACTTCCTCCAAAGCTTTTACGATATAAGATTCCTTAATGGAATACGAATCTCTCGGACCTTTGTTTTATCTTGGATGTATCCTTCTTATTGGTGGGGAGTATGCCGTCGCGAAGGTAATTGATGTATGGGTCATACCAGTCCCTAGCATGACCAATGTTGAAAACTTCTAATTGATGCAGCGGTGCTTGGCAGTTGGAACAATTTCTTTGAAGCAATCGAGATTGGGCCTCCATTTCTAGCCAGTAGTAGCCAAGGCGTTGCAAATGGCGATAGTGTGTTATCTCTAATGTTTGCCCGCAGATATCACCATGGACTTGGTTGAGTTATTGTTGTGCTTCTCCCTCTCCGAGACATCTTGACAAGGAACCGTCTGGATTTCCATGATATAGCACCCCTCGGATTATGAAGAAGTTACCCAAGTTTTTGAGACTGACTTTTCCCTGGAAAAGTGAGATGTTAAGTTATTGGATAATTGGTGTTCTCCAGTCACCAGATTCATCTTTTTCAGGTTGCGAAAGCCATATTGAAGCCATGATTCGTCTCTTTACTGTCAAGGTTTCCTCAAGACCTTTAAATTGTAGTTTCGATGCTAGCATGGCTAGGCAGTCAGCGTGTTGGTTTCCGATGCGCCCAATATGGGTTATGGTTGCGTTGGCAAAGTAGTTCAGCATTTTTTGCACCTTTTATCTATATGAGGCTAAGGTTACTTCTTTCAGTGCATATACTCCGTTTACCTGGTTTACAAGTAGATTAAAGTCCCCTCTTATTTCCGGACGCGTGGGTCCGGCTCGTTTAGCCAAGGATAGTCCGATGAGAAAGGCTTCATACTCTGCTGAATTGTTGGTGCATGGAAGTCTAGTTTGAAGAAGTGCGAGAATACTTCACCAGCTTGGGATACTAGAATTACACCGGCTTCTCCCGTACCGTTGTTAGGAGTAGCGGAGCCGTCGAAGAATAGTAGCCATGTTTCTTCTTGGATGAAAGAGATTTCTAGAAAGTCCCCAGGGAGGTCCTCGCGTAGCGTCACGGTATTTTCTATCGGAAATGCCGCCAGAAAATATACAACTGCTTGTCATTTGATGGATCTCGGGGAAGCACATGTTATGTCGAACTCTGACATTTGGAGGAGCCATTTGGCCGTAATTCCTATCAGGAACGGTTTTGAGAGGAGGAACTTCACAAGATCGGATTTAGATATTAGCACCACTTTATTGGACAGTAGGTAATGAAGAAATTTCTGAATAGAGTGGATCAAATCCAGAAACTCCTTTTCTGCTTAGGGATACCTGAGTTAGGTATCACTTAAAGTTCGACTGAAGTAGTATATGTGGTGTTCAACCCATTCGTCATTTTCTTGGGCGAGGAGAGCTCCGACAGCAGTGTCGCTAAAAGCAGTATAGAGGTGTAGCGGTCTTCCTTGCATGGGTGATTTCATGAAAGCTGGGGAAGATAAGGCTTGTTGAATCTTCCGGAACGCTTCTTTTTGTAGTGTGGTCCAGACATAGCTCGCTCCTTTCTTCAGTAAGGGGTTAAACCAAGCAACAAGTTGAGCCAATCTGGGTATGAAGCGGCGAATGTAGTTTATTTTACCCATGAAACTTTGGAGTTCTTTTACGCTTTGCGGTGGCGGCATCGTGAGGATGGCTTGCGTTTTGACCGTGTCAACTTTAATCCCCTCGGTGATTACCTGGAAGCCTAGGAATTTTCCTGAGGAGATACCAAAAGCACACTTCAATGTATTCATCTTTAGTTTGTATTCGCGACATCTTTCGAACACCTACCGCGGGAATCTTGTGTGAGCTGCCCGGGTTTTTGACTTGACCACTATGTCATCTACATAATCTTCAACTTGCTTGTGCATCATATCGTGAAAAATGGTGGTCATGGCGCAATATAATGTGGCGCCAGGGTTTTTCAAACCGAAGGGCATCACAGTGTAGTAAAATTTTCCAAGAGGAGTTCGAAAAGCCGTCTTACTTGCATCGTGTTCGTACATATTTATTTGGTTGTAGCCGCTATATCCATCCATGAAAGAGAACATGCCATGTCCACTGGTGGCGTCTACTAGCATATCAATGTTGGGGAGTGGAAAGTCATCTTTGGGGCAACATTTTTTCAAATCTCTAAAATCAACACAACATCTGATCTGGCCATTCTTCTTTTTTACCAGAACTACGTTTGGCAACCAGGTGGGGTGATGAATCGGTTTGATGAAACTAGCCACTAGTATATTTTGAATTTGTACCTTAATCTTTTTTTCTACATCGTGCCAGAATTATCTTGGGGTCTGCTTGACCGGTTTGGATCCGGGTACCACGTCTAAATGATGAGTGACCAGCTTCTCGTCCAAGACGGGCATTTCCTCGTATGTCCATGCGAATACATCTTGATATTCCTAGAGGAGGTCTACCAACTTTACACGTTTGTCTGTGCACAGAGTCAAGATTAGGGAGATGGATCGCTGAAATTCTTCACTCCCAATATTAACAACCTCAAGTTCGTCCATGGTCGAGTTGGTCCCGTCTTGTAGCTGTCGTGGTGCATCAGGTACCTCCTCATGCGGCTCATTACTACGTTTGTGTTCCATTAGGCGGAGAGACTGTGTGGTAGTCTCCCTTGTTAATTTCTAATAGCGGCGCTGATATATATGGTTTCCTTTTTTCATTATGACCCATAATAAAAACATGTCCTCGCTTGGTGTGAGCTGAACTCTAATTCTGCGGATGGAGGCGGGCGCGTCTCTCTTTCGAAGAGGTGATGTGAGACCGGGTTTCTCCACGAAGCTGTGCAAGACCATCACTTTCTTCAATGGACGTCCATTTTGGCAGTGAAGTGTGGTGAGATTTATTGGCTGTGACTTTCGGGCCCTGTCTTGGCTCAAAAATCTCCATGCTGCCGATCGGCGCATATGGAGATAATGATGCAGTGATGCGAATGACTTCTCCATTTAACATGGTTTTCAAGCACTGGTGATACGTCGAAGGAATGATTCTGTTGTAGTAATCTGGCTCCTTTTCGATTACCTCGAACCTTACTTTTGACTGGACGAGTCCTACCGATAGATTCAAATTGACGTACCCATATGTACTGGTTTGGTTTCCTTCGAAATTGGTTATTGTAGTGGATGTCGTACAACTTTGTTCGGTCGTACTCTGGACGTCCTGAGCATCCTAAGGGTAACAAGTTGGAGGATGCTCCCATGTCGATGAGAGCCCTTTTGAATTCCATGTCTTTGATACGAGCTGTGACGTGTAGGGCACGGTTATGACCTTCCTCTTCCATCATGTTGTCGTCGGTAAACATGATGTTGTTGATGGAAAAATATGGCGTTCATGTTGTTTTCAAGCGTGAAGGAACCAAGGGCACACTTAACGCTATTCGATTAATGGCGGTGAATGTCTCCATCCGTTGATCCTTTGAAAGATGTTAGAGTTCGCATAAGTTTTCTACCATAAGTTTGCTTCCTGGCCTACGGGTCTATGATTAGTAGTGAAGATGTTGACTTGAGAGTGACCATTCGGACTGTTAGTCCCCAGTTATAGAGTCTCCGGGGCAGATGAACTGTTTAATTTTTCCGTCATGTTGATGAGGAAGTTCAGTATGGCGTTAATCGCATCTTTCATCAGACCCATGTTCTTGGTGTGGATCTCTTGAACCAGCACCAAGTCAGTCAGCCTTGTAATTCCTTCGTCGGTCGCATTGTTGGGCGTTGTGTTGGGGAAAGAAATGTTTTCGTTCTCCTGAGTGGAACTTTAGGACACAGATTGAGTCCTAAAACCGACCATCCTCCTGAGTTAGAGAAACGTATTCTTGAAACTGATATTGGGACCGATAGATCAACCTCCCACTGTGGACGCCAATTGTTTGAGGGTGAAAATGGTTTCTACTGATTTCGGTAATTTCGGGAGTATGGGTGAGAAGCGAATTTAAACCCTAAACAATGTACTGTAAGGGAGTACTATAGATTCGAGAGATCAATATGTACAAGTTCAGCCTAAACCAAGAAATGACCGTTCCATACTTTCCTTGGTCACAAAGTGAAGGAGAATGGGTTGGTTTTGGGGATGGAAGCAAGGAAAGTGATGAGACCAGAATAGTTGATTTATGGAAGAGTACTTGTTTTCTACGACTTGTATCAGAAAGTGGGAAGCTAACAAATGGAAAGCTAACAAATATTTTCTGAGTGTTGTATGCTCCTGACTGAACTTGTTGTTCGGTGGAAATAAGTAAGACCTATTTATACAAGTCGAAGTGAAACGTACTCTAGTCTCGTTAAGGAATAGAAAAATGGGTGAGTAAATGGGAGGAGGTGGTAACCGTTAACGGATGGAATTGATGTTCCATAAAAAGAGTGTTTCACCATTAACTCCCTATATCTACTTACCGCATAATCCTTATGACACTTCCTTATGATGGGCGTAGTGTACGCCACACGCAGTAAACCGCCAAACCAATACCTAAAGAGGATCCCTCGGTTTGTGATATGCGTTGATGTCTCCAATGTTTTGTGGGAAACATGTAGCATATTGTTGTTGCCTAACAAGTCGAGCTTGGGAGACTTGCTAGCTTGGTGACCTTTGACGGTCGAGATTTTGCATCTTAAGAGGAAAGGTAACCGTTGATCATCGCACGCTTTTATTTTTGGTGGCCGCATAGGGAAGGCCAGCATGGTGGCTTGGCTAGGTCGGCACGCCATTGGCATGGCATGCCTTGGCGCTATTTGGCGTGGCCAAACTAGGTTTTCGGGTCAAAGGTTACCATGTGTTGTCTTGTAACCTTGGACGGCTAGGATTTTCTAATGAGATTGAAGGGCGACCGTTGATTGTCGCACGCCTTCATTTTGTTAGCCGCATAGGGAAGGCCAGCATGGTGGCTTGGCTTGGTCGGCACGCCATTGGCATGGCATGCCTTGGCGCTGTTTGGCGTGGCCAAACTAGGGTTTCAGGTAAAAGTTTACCATATATTGTCTGGTAACCTTGGACGGCTAGGATTTTCTCCTGGGATTGAAGTATGACCATTGATTGTTGCACGCCTTCTTTTTGGTAGCCGCATAGGGAACGCCAGCATGGTGGCGCGGCTAGGTTGGCATGGGGCCATGGAAAGGTGCGGTTTGGCTTGGCATGGAGGGGCCAAGGGTTTGGTGTGACCAAGATAGGATCTTGACCAAGCTAGGTTTTGGCATAGTTTAGGCGCGGCCAAAAATTAGGGTTTGACGTTGGGCCAAAGGTTACCACGCATTAGCTGGCGATCTTGAACGGCTAAGATTTGCTTCTTAGATGGAAAGATGGTCGTTGATTGTTGCAGGCCTTTGTTTTGGCAGCCAGCATTGTGCATGGCGTGTTGGGACGGCAAGCATGGTTGGCATGCTTTAGCGTGGAGATGTGGCTGGCATGGTTTGCTATTGGCAAAGTGGTTCGACTGGCATGGTTGACATGCCTTTGGCGTGGTAGGGGTGGCTGGCATGACTTGCCATTAGCACAGAGGGTGCGACTATCATGGTTGTCATGCCTTGGTGCGGTAGGTGTGGCTGGAACGACTTGCCATTGGCACATGAGTGCGGCTAGCATGGTTGGCATGCCTTGGCACGGTAGGTGTGGTTGGCACGGATTTCCATTGGCATAGGGGGTGCGGTTAGCATGGTTGGCATGCCTTGGTGCGGTAGGTGTGGCTGACACGGCTTGCCATTGGCACAGGGGTGCGGCTAGCATGGTTGGCATGCCTTAGAGTGGTAGGTGTGGTTGGCACGGCTTTCCATTAGCACAGGGGGTGTATCTATCATGGTTGGAATACCTTGGCACGGTGGGTGTGGCTGGCATGGATTGCCATTGGCACATGGGTGCGGCTAGCATGGTTGGCATGACTTGGTGCGGTGGGTGTGGCTGGCATGTTTTGACATTGGCACATGGGTGTGGATAGAATGGTTGGCATGCCTTGGCGCGGTGGGTGTGGCTGGCATGGTTTTCCATTGGCACATGTGTGCGGCTAGCATGGTTGGCATGCCCTGGCACGGTGGGTGTGGCTGGCATGGTTTTATTTTGACACATGTGGCGTGGGAATTAGGGTTTTGGCCTATCGAAACCCAAATTAGTAATTAATTAAAAAAATGGTACCCTGGTAATTTTCTCGCAGACATATTAAAGAGTTCAATAAATGCGTTTAAGTCCTGTGACGTCACTGTATGACTAGCGTTTTACGACTTTACCCCTAAGTTAAAAACCACCATCAACTACGACCTAGACCCAAATTATGCAATAAAGTTATGACCCTTTTGTAAAATATCTTTTTGATTATCACCCTCATTCTCCCTCTCTTGCTTTATTTTTACGCCTACTCACAACCCTAAATTCGCCGTATCAAATGGAACGCGTATTTTGTGCACATGATTGTAACCCCGATGCCTCTACGCGGATTATTTTGGTTTACTAATATTCTTCTTATATAAAAAAATTAACGTATAAAATTCATTTATTACGCTTCATATTTCTGTTAAACAGTTATGTTTCCATATGAAAATCCATACATATATAAAAATTAATGTCTTAAAATGATTAAAACTTACTGATTTATTATATATGTAAGCCAATTTTTTTACACCGAACTCGCAATAGTAAATCGAATTATACACGTAGTATGTTGTATCGTATAACTTCCAAATCACGCATGGTATGTTGTACCGTATAACTGCCGAATGTTTTACGTCGAAATTGCATTAGTAATTCAATTCGAATTATACACATAGTATGTTGTACCGTATAACTGCCAAATCACAAATCGTTGACCGAATTTTGACCGAATTTAATTTTTAGGAATTCGTATAATACTCGTGTACCACTTTCCGAACGTTTCCCCTACCCGAATTACTAACTAGTCTCACAACCATAGCTTAGCTTAGATATGATCATGGCTTCTGATGTCCATGATCAACAATAACAACAATACCTCTAGCACAATGATTTCATCTTGTGAGGGTAAATTACCCGATGGCCACGTGTCAACATCTCAAGGGGTGATCTCATGATAGGATGATAAGGTGGGAGCACCGAATCATACTCTATAAAGCTGATTTCGTATGAATCGAGACGCCTGCTACGAACATTACATGAATGACGCGTGTGAGGATTGGTCTAATCGATTCAGTCGGTCAAGTTTAAAAAGAAGGACTGCATTTAATGAAGGATCAGAAGAGGTGTGAGAAAATCTACATCGTATCAGAAGATTCGGACAATCTATACTGTAACTAATAGATGAAGCAACACGAGGTTCTCCAAGAAATAGCTATACGATGACGAGTGGAGCGAGACAACTCGGGAGGAGAACCAAACATGCCATCACGAGTGATAGTATAGAACCTGTCCGAGGCAACGAAGACGATGTACGATAGACCCATCAACTCGGTGAGACCAAACCTTCACGAGGTTAATTTTCCTATAATATCAGTCCATGTAGAAGGAGATGGACAACTTATGTATAATTTGATGGTATTTGTACAGAGTATTCCTGAGAGAGATCTAGAGTGAGAGAGTAAAACATATCAAAGTCATTCCCCTGTGAGAATCTCAGCCGTAGTCTCGGTCGGTACCATACTTTTGGGCTTCCTCAAGCCTGAAAAGGATGTTGGATATTTTCAATAACATGGAAAATAAAACGGTTTTCGTTTTTGGTTTGCCGCTATGACGGGGGAGCTTCTTGTGTTGAATAAACACAATGGATATTAGTTGGAGATAAAGAGACACATTTAATAGGTGTGATGGTTCATAAAAGACACAACAATTCCCAATAGACACCTTATATGTCTTTTGGAAGTGAACATGCATCTCCAATGGGCATGAATTCCCTATAAGTAGTGATGATTTGTTTTCATTCAAACAATGGAAAAACACAACAAAATCTCTGATTTATTTTCTCTCTGAGCATTATCAGAATCTAAATAATGTGTGTTCTTGGTTGGGTCAAGGGAAGTACAACTCTTGAATCCAATTACGTTGTTAGGGCTTTATTGTATCATTAAAGAAATATTTCGCTGACCGGTTGTACTCGCCAATTATTTGGGAATGGTCGAAATAATTGTTGAAAAGAATCGCAAGGCCTTGAAGCTCCAGTGATACAACATTCATTTCGGTTCTCTGTTTTCTTCATCCTCTGTTTTTAGCCTAAATTTCCAACAATTTTCAGCAATTATTATTCGTCCATGGAGGGTGGAATATGACTGATGTTTTGAGAACGTTTCTGGTTGATGTAATCGTTTTAAGAAGATTTAGTCCGTGGGGAGACGATGACAGAGTTTGGATTATCACAAAATTGAAGATAATATTCGTCCCCAAATACTCTTGTTGCCAACAGGGGCCACCTGGTTTTTTTATTTTTTTCTTCTCCTCTCTTGATGAGTTTGACAAAATTGAAAACAATTAGTTTTCGCACAATAGAGGATGAATCAGGGTGACTGGTTGGTTCCACAAATTTTAGGAAATCTGCACTTGGGTATTCGTGGATTATTGTTCGTATTCCAAATATATGGTTTGACGGTGCAAATCCGGATATGACGTCTGCAAAAGGATGTCAAAACCTTGATTACCGGGAAAAGAATGTGCACTTCTTCTTATGAAAGACTTTGACATGGTTACGATATGTCATCTACGATTCAACCAGATAAGCATGAAAATGGTTTCTCAATCGTCGAAAGGTGGATGACCAGAAAAACGATTAGTATAACTTGACTTCCATACTGATCATAATAACATGCTTATGATACTGATTCATGTCACTGTTTGAGTTTGCAATCGATAATGAAGAATACTCAAGTTTGGATGTATTTTGTAGCCACCATTAATGGTTGAAAGCCAAATCCGACAAGAAGTAACTGTGTTACTATTTAGGATTTGAAGATTGCCTTATTTTAGGAATCATTTGTGAGTTGGAAACAGATATGTTGGTTTTCTCTAATCCTGACTTTGCCCACGAAACCTTGTACCGGTGATGGTTACACATACGAACATATATTAGTATCTTTATGGTACTGGTCCTTTACCGTGTGGGAGAAAATCTGGGTAATGATTCTCTGTTGATTATAGAAAATCTATGCTGGATCACCGGAAGTTGGCGATCTCATTTTTCTTTCGCTATGGTTTACTTACTTGGTGATATTCAGGTATAATAAATGCATTTAGCAAGGTCGGTTTCCTATTAATGCTAGTTTCTTAAATGTTTTATTTAGAACTGCAAGGATGTAATGTAGTGTCTATGCTAGAAGTATAGCTTCATGACAATTGATATTGGTCATGAAATGTGTGTATCTTTAAGATACAGTGTTGCACCGGTCCCCATTTTATGCACAGATGTAAAAATGACTATTCTTTAGCACGAATACCATTGCATTACATGAGCATAATTCTTGTGATAAGAATTATAAGGTTCCAAAACTTGGAAATGGGTATGTCTTAAATGACATAAAAAAATGATTACCCGGTTAATATGTAACGTTTTGGAAGATTCAGCGCGCGACCAAATATCCAACGAGGGAGGTGTTACAATATTATCGATACATAAATTGTGAACATTTGCATTACATAATGTAAAATGTTAAATAGACATTGTCTATGTTTTTGGGTATAAATTTGTAGAAGATTGGGCATGATTAGAAGAGTTACTCATCGTAATAATGGTGTGCTTGTTGAAATAACAAGTAAGTTTCCTACAAATTTTCTAATGACTTCTTATGAATTAACTGTAAATGCTAATTAGGATCACTAAAGAAGTTACAATTATTTTGTAAAATCAAAGAGGAACATTTTTAATAATGTTTTCAGAATTGATTGCATGAGTAGATGCAATTAATGAGGAAGAATGGCTTAGAACCTAACTTGTAGAGATCCCATTTTTGGAAGAAGCCATCTCAAGCGGTCTTGATTAATTATGAATCAGGCTATGATCTATAACGTCTATAACAAAGACTTATAATGAAAAGTCAAGACATACAAGTCTTGTACATTGAACGGTAAGTCAATTACTCAAGAAATGAGTAACTGCAGTTAGCCATTGAAACGGAGAAAATCTTGATAGACCCATTTATGAAGGGTCTCCCAAAGGAAATGTTTTCAATGAAGTATACAGAAATGGGACTAAGGTCTGTGAATGAAAGTTCGATCACCCATAGCAGAAACCCAACCTATGTTTTGAAAAAGATAAACAAGGTTCAATGTGGTACCAACAAGTTATGAAAGTGATTATGGTGCACTAAGTAAAAACTTCTCATTTCTGTTTAGTGCAGGTTCCGCAAGAAAAATTAGGATGGATAGAAATCCTTAATAAGTCTAACTTTTATTACAAGGTGTCTCGCAGAAACACCTTCGAGACTTACCTATATGAGTATGGAAATCATGCCGTTTCCTAAGAGAAAAAGACCGCTCTCTGAGTGACTCATGAATTCAGGAAAAGCACATGGCCATTAATGTGCTGGCTACAGAACACACGATCCCTGAAAATCAGTATGTGTGGAGATTCTGGTTTTATCACATGGGGTACTTGGTTCAAGACTGGTTTCACCACTGAACCCCGATAAGGCTTTGAATTTCTTACACTAATTGAAGGTTCAAATCCAAAAAATACCTATCATTTATGAAGGTTCGCTACCTTTAATTTCCTCAATTAGATATTTGTTCCTTTATGCAAAGATCTTGAGAGAATTTTTTTTGGTGTTATTCTTATTGATTTTGAGATGTTTGTATTTGGGGGTTGAATGATGCAGCTTGAGATGGAAGAAGGGGATATCATTGATGTCGTGCAGAACCAAGATGGAGGTAATGGCTATGGATCACAGCAAAACGTCAAGAGGATGCAAAGAACAAAAACATCAGAAATAGTGGAGATGAATGAAGCAAGGAAAATGGAAGAAGTATTAAGCTCCAATTGCAATAGAGCTTGAAATGGAGGATCAAGATCACAAAAATGAACCTTCTAATTTGAATTATGCAATTGATAAAGTTATGTTAGTAATTAGGACTTTTAATTTATGAATATAGGCCAGTTTGGATTGGTTCTTGGTTATTGCAACTTTGCAAGTGTTTAAAAAAAATATATCAAAATTGGTTCTTGCAGTTATAATTATAAAGGACAATGGATGTGTTCGAACAAACTCTTGGCAGGCAGTGGCACACCGCACATGTACTCAATTGTGACCATTGACAAAGGTTGGTCCAAAGAATGATGAATTTTCTTAGTGTCTACTGGACATAATGATGTAATAACTTTTCATAAATTGATCCAAATGCTGAGTACAGTACACTTATTTGAATTCTGAAACAATTTCTATCTATACACAAAGTTGATTTGATTACACACTGTGAATAGTACTAGCTCATTTGTCGTTTCATCAAAGCAGGACGCTCGTGTTACTGCAACTTTATAAATCTTAGACCCTAGTCTTTTACCAAATTACAGCAGTGCCTCAAACTGATACAAAAACCTATTTCACTTGAGTTTAAATTTTGAACTAGAAGAAGAAGAGATTCAAACAATACTACTACCAATAGTGCATAAGAATGGCATCTACTAACTTGAGCGTTCATGTGGATGTTGATGAGGTAAAGTTTCTTGAACTGGTTTTTCTACTTCCGTTTCAAACTTCGCAATTGGAATAAGTTCCTCTGTTTCTCTCTGCTTTGTGAATACAGGGGATTGAAAACATTGATACTGTTTGTGTGCCAAAATATAAAGGGTTATCTCTATCTGAAATCAGAAAGGTATGCTCTGTTCTCTCTTTCTCTTTTTCACTAGATACCCACTCAATTGATCCATATTTCATGCCTAATTTAGACTTCTCTGATTCAGTTTCCTGGGTTTGGGTTTTGGGTTGCTTATAAGTGTGATGTAATGGTCCAGTTGATTCTCAGTTGAATTTACCAAATAATTAGTTATATTTCGCTTAGATTTTCTAAATTTGGAATGATGAGATTATTATTTATCGTTGATCATTGATACTAGGCTAAAATAGAGAAACTGAAATTGGAGAGAAAAGAACAAGAAGTTGAAATTGAGAAACTAAAATTGGAGAAACGAGAGCAACAAGTTGAAACTGAGATGTTGAAAAAGGAACTGCTAGATAAAGATGAAGCTCTGGAACACTCTCAAGAGCTCAACAATGTCTTAATGCTAAAGGAACATGGGCACAATGATGAGCTACAACAAATTCGTAAACTACTGATCCGCGTAAGTTCCTTCGCTTATTACGATATTACAAAAAAACTAGTTTATAATGATCTGATGATCAGGAGCCTGCCCACAATTTGTTAGTACTTTCTTTACTTGATTTTAGCTGAAATAGAATGCCTTGCAACTGAAATGTAGGCAATCGGATAAAGTTCATCTCAGCGTGGTGCAGTTCGTCTTAGGTTAATGGGAGAGTTGGACCGAAAACCGTTCCTTGAAGCTGTCAAAGATAAATGCAATTCTTTCTCGGAAGAACAAGCTTCAAGGCACAGTGACAATATTTGCTCTTTCTGGGAGGGCCTGCTCAAAGACGTAACCTGGTATCCCTTTAAGGTAACCTTGGTCAATGGCAAGCCACAGGTAATATATAGCTCAGTCTGTTGATACTAACTTCATTGGTTGAAGCATTGTCGTTATTCACCGTTATAGTGCATTCTGTGTATAAAAGAAAATGCAGGAATTCGTGGACCATGAGGATGCATTTTTGAAAAGCTTAAAGATCGAGTGGGGTGAGAAAGTCTCGGATGCCGTTGTTAATGCACTCGTTGAGTTGAATGAGTATAACTCTAGCGGTAGAACTCCTGTTCAGGAACTTTGGAATTTTGAGGAGAATAGGAGAGCTACTTTGATGGAAGGAGCTTCTTCTGTGCTTAATCGCCGTAGAAAGCGTCCAACTACTGCTATGGTTGCTACATCTACTCCGAAGCGTCCAGCTACTACATCTATTCCTCTCAAGAAATGATTTCAGAACTCCGCAATGCAGATAATGTTATTGTTTTTTGGTAACCAGGATGTCCATTAACCATTTTTCTTACCAGCTAGAGCATCTTAGGACTAGTAATTCTGAGCATTTCGCAATATATACGTATGTTTTGTTTATAGCTACTAGTATGAGGGCTAAATTCCCTTTGTGCAGGTTTAGGTATATTATGTAGTCATGTTTGTGGAAGTGGAGCCGTAGATCTTGAAACAAATGATTGAAAATTTGAAATGACAGTAAATTTCAGATTTTTGTTACTTAAAAGTTTCTAATCTTTTAAAATTGTCTGTGAATCTTTCGACTTATTGGCAGAGTAGGAAGGAAAATGGGCTGATGTCTTTGTTCTCTGTGCGAAGTTTTGGTTATTTTGCTTGTTACCTCAAATAGATTGTATACGTATTCTGTTGAGAAATGTAGAGGGATTGTATAATGCGCTGAAAGCGCCAAACTCGAGGCACCTAACACTTCCTCAAGGCGCTAAAAGCGCCAAACTCGCTCGCCCAAGGCTCCGGCATGGAAAGTAGAGTGGAATTGGGTTCTTGGGCGCTGAACTTATGCTTAGTGCGCCTTTGGCGCTCTGGGCGCCCGCCTTTTACAACATAGCTCCGACTGAGCAACAGTTGAAGCTAATCTAAGCAAATACTAAAGAAAAGTATCAAGGAGAAGTTATATTCAGCGTCAAATTAATCTATGGTAAGATGAAGGGATTTGAAGAAGGTAAAAGATAGAAAACTATCAAGGAGAAGTTATATTCGGCGACAAATTAATCTATGGTAGGAAGAAGGGATTTCATGAAAGTAAAAGCTGTTTCCCAAGCACCTTCTGCCCAGATCCCTGTCACTGTTGCAGATACGCATTTGTTGAATGATTCTAATATATGTTCAATTTCACAAGTAATAGGTCCTTTTCCTTTTTAAGTTGAAATATGATGCAAGTTTTGTTTTACGTCATTCCATTTTCTTAAATTGAGTTTCTCCTTAAACTGTGTAGGTCTTAGTTAGATGAACATATTTCCTACCATGCGTTGAATTGAGTTATGGAACCATTACGTTTTAGTTAGCTACGTAGATAGCAAGGGATATCTTAGTTAACCAATTAAGAGCATCAACCCTCGAAATACATGATTTGATAGAACGTTCTTCTAATATCATCATTAGCAATATGTTATGGATTCATCGGACGGTGAATTGATGATCAGCAATATAATTGCACATCATGTCTTGTTTTTAACAAATATATAGTCATCTTCATTGTAGTTGCAGGAAATTCTACAACACACCCCTTATGATATTATGATAACAATTTCTAGATCTAAACATAAATATGATGATAAGAGTGCTAAAATTGTAAATGGACACAAGGATTTTTTACATGGATCGATCAATGTGATCTACATCCATGGTTCTTCACTATGATTGTTGAGATTACATGAGTATTATATTTAGAATCTCCATTAGTGGATATTTGGTAGAGCTCTAAATCTAGTTTTTGAGGAAGAAGATGATAAAGAAAAATAAAAGTCTCACTCCCTCTTACAAATGTGTATCCTACAAAAAGTGTATCTCTCTTTCTCTCTCATGCCTTTCTCTTTATATAGTTGTTTACATAGTGGATAACAACTCACATATAGTGGAGTACAGCTCATATCCTCACAAGCTCTTGCTACCTTCTCGCACGCTAAGGAAATGAATGCATCTCGCACACAAACAAATGAGTTGTGCGATATTTTGATCCTACATTTTGCCTCTTTTTTCTTGAATATTGCTTGAAGAGCGATCTTTAAGAAAAAAATATGTTGTTGTAGTAGTCTTTGATCTTTGTTGTTGAAGGAACGAGCGAAAGAATACTAAACTTGAAAAGTATATACTTGCCTCTATTCTTTTGTGAAGTTCTGAAGATTTGAGAAGTAATTAGAAGTATCAACCCTTGAAGTATAAGAAGTATGAAGTATCCTTTGAGAAGTATAAGAAGTACTCAATCCTCGAAATATAAGAAGTATCAATCCTTGACTGTGAATAAGAAGTATTACGAGCGAATAAGAAGCATGCGAATGAAAATACTACTCCATGTTCTCTGCCTCATGTTATGTTGTAATGCAAATAAGAATTTAGATTAGTATTCAACATTTCTTTTATCAAAAATTTTCATTTAATTGCAAGTTCAAATCGTTTTTCTTTGTTTTGATTGCCTTTGTATAACTTGTTTCGTTTCATCCGATAAACATCTTTCATGGAAATGATCCTAATGAGGTCTTATGCAGCCTGTTGATGGAAGGTTCCACTAACCTGTTGATGGAAGGTCTTATTTTTCCTCCTACTACTCTCCATGTTAGATATCATTCTCATTTGAAACAAATCAAATATTCAAAAGAAATATATAAATTGATCTGTGCGAGATTTTTCTCGGTTTCTTTTGTAATTGCGGAATCTTTGTAATCGTGAGATTGTAACGCTTTTTGCAAATCAAATCAAAAATCTTTTATTTGTTGTAAATAAAATAAAGTGTTCAAGGAAGTGGTACTTAGATTTCATGTGATTTGTTGTTGCTTTCTTCTCGCGCGAAGTATATGGTTTTCTTGCGAAACTGGCATCCTTGAAATGTATAAACGTCGCACAAAGAAATGTAATTATCGCGCAGAAAAAATAAGTGTGAGAAATGAGACTTGAACCCTTGACCTGCCTCTTGCATATTCTCGCACCATACCAACTGTGCTGACCCTCTCATGCGAAATAATCAAAGATCATGTGAAGTAATCAAATTCCAACTGTGCGAAAAGCAATTCTGTATAAATTTCGCGTAACAAAAACAAACGTGCAATAAGCAAGAATTGATCCTACAACCTACTACTTGCATTCATGCCTCCTGAACAACTGTGCTAGTTTCTTCTATGCGAAGTAATCATCAACTCTCTTCTGTGCGAAATAATCAAAGATCACGTGAAAAAATACGTGTGTGTTGGGACTTGAACACGCAACAATAAACTCATTAACTTCGCACATGACCAACTGTGCTCCCTCTTGTTTGCGAAAGATTGAAACAATATTGCGAAATTATTCATTTTTTCGCCCTCTGCAAAAAGAAGAAAACTATGCTCGCAGGCGAATTCAAACTTGCGACCACGAACGCACATACTGTTCTCTGGACTAACTATTCAAGAACCTCTCGGTGAAATTATCGCATAACTTTTTTCCTTATTCTTTTATTCTCCCTTAGAATTAGAAGAAAATTCAAAATATGTATCTCTGTGAATTCGAACCCGTGACCTATTTGTTGTTTGCTCAGCCATGAACCATCTGTGCGAATTTCTATTTGTGATAGAAATTACAGCGTCTGCCTCTTATCTTCTCTTCTTCCTTCCTTAATTTCTTTCACACTTGCCTTCTTCTCATGAACATGAAAATCTTCCACTGAAACTTCCAGTTTTTCCCCGGAACTTTGTAGATCCAGTATGATTTGTTGCTGATAGTAACCAAACTTTACCAAATTTTTCTTGAATCAACGAACAGGTAGGATAAATCCTTTATTGTCCCCCATTGTTAGTGAGGATTCTTGTTATTTTCGATCGAGCGTCTTCTTTGGAAAAGATTCTTGCCAAGAAGATAAAGAACATAACATATTTTCTTGGTAATCCATAGTTGCCTTTGTTCTTTATCTATGAGGGTAGAATCCTTGAGAAAGTGTTGAATGAGTGAGTTGTTTCTCCACCCTTATCTTGCCTCTGTCTCATATTTTGTGCGAAGTAATTGTATAATCTCTTCAAGTTGCTTATAATTGTGCGAAATAATTGAGCGAAATAATCACATCCTGCGAAATAATCACAGCTTTTATCATGCGATATTATTCCGTAAAGTTTAGTAAAATACTTGTGCGAATATAATGTTTATGTAATGATTATGTTATGAAATGTGTATGCGATGTTTATGACATGAAATTCTTATGCGATGCTTTCATAATGCAAGTGTGATGCATGTATGATATATTGCAATGTATAGCTAATGTTGTGTTACTAAGCTCATTTTGCCGCTCTAAAATTGATGTAGCTTTAAATTGCTTTCATTCTTCATTTACCTGGATTTTTTCTTTAGTATATGCATTCTTCTTCGCGTATTTATTCTTTCTCGCAAGTTCTTACTTGTGCTTAATCATTTTTTATTCCTGCACTATTAGTATCGCATAATAATATGATCATAATATCAAGTGTACATCATTTTCGCTACCTCAGTTTCATTTCCATGTACATATTCGCAAGCTTATATGCTTACATATAATCATTTTCGCAAGCTTATTTGCTTACTTTCTTATGTGGCCTTATTTTGCCTTCCTAGTTAAAGGTCTTATTTTGCCACCCATTTTCTTTGCGACAAAATCGCAGGCCTTCTTTACACTTTCATGTAACCCATTGATCTTGTCTTATCATTTCTCAAGTATTAATTGCCTCTGCAGAATATTTTTCATGCGACAATATGACAGGCCTAAATATTCTTGCGAACGTAAAGCCCCATGACATTGCCGTCTTGCGACGAAATCGCAGGACGTATTTACACTTTCGTGCACCGACCCATTGATCTCGCCTTATCGTTTTCTATTATTATTGCCTCTTCAGAGTTCATTGCACAAATATGACAAGTCTTGATACTCCCGTGAGTAAAAAGTCTCATGACATTTGCGTCTTTGACACTTATCCGCTCCCTAATGGAGGGTGATATCCTTATCATCCCCCTGGTTTCCCCTTCAAGGAGGCGTACGGTTGTCTCCTCCATCCCATTCGGTCTTAACAACAACCAGTTGATTTCGCAGCCTCTTATCCCTTCTCCGATACGGCTCATGGTTACAAGACTGCACCCTAAGTGGGGTTTTCTTCGGACCGACTGTATCATAGCCAAGACTTGCCAAGAATGGCAAGGTACGCTCCAGGCGCCCCATGCACTCTTGGCTTAACCATGTACCTCGGTGCCTTGATCGAGTTCTGCACTCCTTAGGAGAGACCCTTAGTCGTCCAACCTAAATCATAAGCTTAGGTTGAAAATCCAAGGCACCTCTCATGGATGGGCTTTATTGACCACAAATCACCATGTCCCAGGTTCTAGGGGAGGTGTAACCTTTCCCTATTTCCAACACCAAAAATGTAGTTGCAGGAATTCCTACAACACACCCCTTATGATATTATGATAACAATTTCTAGATATAAACATAAAAATGATGATAAGAGTGCTAAAATTGTAAATGGACACAAGGATTTTTTACATGGTTCGATCAATGAGATCTACATCCATGGTTCTTAACTATGATGGTTGAGATTACATGAGTATTACATTTAGAATCTCTATTAATGGATATTTGGTAGAGCTCTAAATCTAGTTTTTGGGGAAGAAGATGATAAAGAAAAAAAAAGTCTCTCACCCTCTTACAAATGTGTATCCTACAAAAAGTGTATTTCTCTTTCTCTCTCATGCATTTCTCTTTATATAGATGTTTACATAGTGGATTACATCTCACATATAGTGGAGTAAAACTCATATTCTCGCAAGCTCTTGCTACCTTCTCGCACGCTAAGGAAATGAATGCATCTCGCACACTAACAAATGAGTTGTGCGATATTTTTATCCTGCATTCATATTCTCATTTTCGACGAGTCTATTGGAAGAAAAGTAATATTGGACTACTGACTTCAACAGAACAGGTTCATGGTGGTCTCCTTAAGGAATGCAATGAGAACCAATGATGTTGTCACTTTTTATTATGAGTTTGTAATAACTTGGTTTACTCACATATGGTGGATCTAAAACATTTTGAAGTTACTTGCACCGGTTACCATAAATGACTTCTAAGTACTTGGGAAACCAACAACTGAGTATTGTGCACTCACTGAAAAGACTCAATATACAATATTAATTTGACTTGGCACCCCTAAGAAGTGCCAGCCCGTTATGTGAATTTACCGAAAGAAAAACATATCTGTTGTAGGACTTTATTCCATGGATGTGCAGCCAAAAATAGTAGCTAGGGCTTTATTCTTATTGTTTTATTTTTTTTTGAAGAAGATTCCTATTATAAAGGACCATTTGTATGTAACACATATTTCTCTCAAATGAATGAGTCTCCTTCTCTCCGTGTCTCTTTATATTTCCCACCCACTACAACACATTATCGTGCACGAAGCTATACCACAAAGTTAATGTTGAAATCGTCGGAATCAAACAGCTAAATTGGATATACTTTTTCCTTTTGTTTTTTTTTCTTCCCAGTTTTTGATTTTGGTAATACCAATATAATTGTGACTCCATGTATACTTTTTTTTTGATAAAAAGAGAAGATGTATTAAAGATAGAAGAATTTACAAAAGTTATACAAGAAGTAGATTAAAAAGGAAAAGATTACAAAGAGGCTAAACAAAAATGGCTTCCCAATTATTGAAAACAATAGAAGCAAAGTTTAGATGAAGTCTTCTTCCCGTCGCATTCGCCCAAGAAAGGATTGAAGATTTTACTTTCATCTCTAAGTCAGAATCTGTCTTGAAGGTGTGATTAGGCTCAAAAGTGCGCTTGATTGCGTGACTCCGTGTATACACACTACCTATTAAATCTCAGTGAAAATTGATTTGATCCTATTGCTTATATACTACTG
Source organism: Papaver bracteatum (assembly GCA_023529315.1). Lineage (NCBI taxonomy): Eukaryota > Viridiplantae > Streptophyta > Magnoliopsida > Ranunculales > Papaveraceae > Papaver > Papaver bracteatum. Next base: position 55,180 of record JAJJWX010004887.1, on the reverse strand, counting down.
ATTTTGATTTGTCCTATATAAGTTACTATATGTATGCAAATCCATGACATATTGATTTGATTCAAATGCGTGCATACTACTGATTTAAATTGATTTGTCCTATATAAGTTACTATATGTATACAAATCCATATTAAATCTGTGGTGAAAATCCCTCGTATATACGGATTTTTATTTGTCTTATATAATATGTATTCAAATCCTTGCATGATCATTACATTTTAAAATATATTTTTTTTATTGTGGTTGATTGGGTAGTCTATTCGTCTTCTAGAAAAGAGGGGGAAGAGAAATTAGGGGATTCTAGAAAATCTCTGAAAAGAGGTAGTCTGTTCGTCTTCCAAAAACGAGGAAGTAAATCCGATCCGATCCGATTTAGCAAATCCGATCCGATCCGATCAGATCTGGGCCAGTTCTGTTCCAGATTGTTGTTGGTTTTCTGAACATGAGCGATTAAGGTTTTTCCGGTTCTGTCAATGTATGGCCAGAACCAAAGCTTGAGGTATGTAACTACTGGAACATCTATTGGGATTATCTATTTTTTTGTAGAACATTCTTTTTGTCTTAGAAAAGTCCACATTATATAAAGGGTCCATTTCAATCTTGAATATGATATTGGTTATAGTTGAATTATGTCTTTTATTTAATTAGTTGTTCCAACTCTATTCTAAAATAATGTATTCATATTGGTTTAGAAGTACTTGAGCACTATTATTGGATACTTGATATTTTCCCCCAAATTTAAATGTTCGGTGGCATTTGCTGGCATAGTGAAATATGTGCAGAGGGACATAGATATCATGAGACAAAAATGTACTTTTGTCTTCGGTAGTAATAACACTAACACACAAGTATCAACCGAACATGGGATCAGCTAAAATGTAATTCTAGCTCCCATCATAAATGAAAGAGTTGGAAATGCACCTTGTCGTAGGTGTTGGTATATACAATGTAATGTGTGTATCATAGTAGAAACCAATATTCACATCAACTTTAATGGTAAGAAGAATTTTGCATGGACAATTGACTATCTTATTCAGTTAAACTAGGTCCAATGTCTGAACTTATGGAATGAAAACCACGAGACATAAATTCTCTAAAGCACTTGAGATATATATGGATTAAACGTAACATATATTCACTCTAAAGAAATTGATTTGAATCCGACTTTTGTTAGTAATAAGCCACACAACTTATTAAATCTGTGAAGACTAAATGTCTAACTGATAATGGTTTTTCTTCCACTAATTTAAGGAATATACACTAGCAGTTGAACTAATTCCTTATAATGTGACTACGATGATTGGATCATCGAGCGAATCACTTCTCAAAGGGTGTTCATTCGTGAACTATTACCTACATTTTTGGAAACCCATAGTGAGAACGGAGTTGATTAATTGCATCTATAAATTATTTCTAATGAATGTGGAAGGAAGCATATTCTAAGAAAATTAATGTGTCAATCTAGTGAATTACTGAATTTATATTAACGCGAACAATGAACTGATTGGGATTGATTCATAAAGACTTTAACATAACCAAAAGGAACATTGGTTATGATACGATATTCTATTTTTAAAGTACTAACTGAGGAATCACTTCATTTGAGTGTACTAGACAATGAACTAATAGAATGTGAAGTTACGACATCTATCACAATCAATGATTTCTAAAGTTACTAGATTTGCACTACATCTCCTCATTATGCTTTAGAGTAACAAAGCACGTCACTCATATTACAAAGTCTTTCTTTAATAAACATGATTGAGACCATCCTATTTTACTTAAATGCAAATGGTACTCATTCTTCAAAGAAATAAAGTGTTGTTAGTGAACATATATCCATGCAGAATGCGGACCATTCAAGTGATTTATGGCTCTAGTGGATGGTTTGACACATCGAATTAGTCATTGCTCACAACAAACAATGCTTATAATTTTTGTAAAACTCCTAGCAGATATTACATAACGCAAAGTGCAAAGGCTCACCAAAGGTTACAAGTTGTGTCTAAGGAATATGTTATGCATACCAACCTACCTTTTACTACTTTGGGGATATGCAATATTACACGCGTCTTTACTTAATTTGTTTTACAACCAAATATTAGTCAACCTTTTCTGCCTACCAGTTGGTAACTGTATTTAAGACTGACATTCGTGTTCTTATGCATTTTTGGTTGCAATACTATATATGTGCCATTAAGACTCCACATCGTACTATGATGGGTCTTCAAAATTGTTAAGTATTTATGTAGAAAATGAGTTCCCAAAAATTATCCGCATTTTAATACTTTGGAAGGAGATCTCTTATCGCTAAATTTGCGGGTTATCACTTTAATGGGATAGTCTTCCCGTCGTTAGGGGGTGTTTATAGGTAAAAATAGTTTCTACTGATTTTGGTTATTACGGGTGTGAAGGTGAGAAACTGTTTAAACCCTAAACAATGTACTGCAAGGGAGTACTTTAGATTCGAGAGATGAATCTGTACAAGTCCGTCCTAGACCAAGAAATGGCCTTTCCATACTTGCTTCGGTCACAAAGAGGAGGAGAATGGGTTGGTTTTGAGGAGGAAAGAAAGGAGAGTGGTGAGTCCAGAATAGTTGATTCTGGAAGAGCAATTGGGTTTCTACGACTTGTTATCAGAAGAGTAAGAGAGCTCACGAGGAGATCTAGCAAGTATTTCTAAGTGTTGTCTTGTCCGAATGAACTCGATGTCCAAAAGGGAAATAAGTAAGACCTATTTATACAAGTCAAGGTAAAAACATACCCTGGTCTCATTAAGGAGTGTGGAAGTAAATGGGAGGAGGTGGTAACCGTATGCATGGACTTGATGTTCCATAAAGTGGTTAATGCATGAAACTGGTTTTCATAAAACTGTTAACGTTATGGAATTGATGTTCCATAAGGTTGTTAACTCACGGCTTTATGTCCCATGAACGTTTCCCACATAACTCCCGTATTTACTAGGCGCCTCACCCTTATGACACTTCCTTATGAAGGGCGTATTGTATGTCGCATGTTGTAGACCACCAAACCAATACCCAAAGAGAATCCCCAGTTTGTGTTGATGTCTCGAATATTTTTGGAAAACATGTAACACGTTATTGTTGCTTGGCAGGTCGAGCTCGGGGAACTTTCTAGCCTGGTGACCTTCGACGGTCGAGATGTTACATCTTAAGAGGAGGGGCAACCGTTGATCGTTGCACGACTTCGTTTTGGTAGATGCGTAGTGAGGTCCAACAGGGTGGCACATCTAGGGTGTGTTTAGACTTGCCATGAGGAGCCAAGAGTTCGCAATGGCATATGGCATGGCTAGGGCCAAGCCGAGGGCGCTTGGCCTGGCATAACGTGACTAGCATAGCTAGGGCCAAGGAAAAGTGTGTTTGGCATGGCGAGGCTAGCTTGTCTAGGTTAGGTTTAGCTTGGAATGTGGGGCCAAGGGGTATCCATGGGCGCATGGCGTGACAAGCTTGGGCTAGGTGCGGTTTTGGCTTAGCAAGTGGGGCCAAGGGGTATCCATGGGCGCATGGCGTGACTAGCTTGCGCTAGGTGCGTGACCAAGCTAGGGTTTTGGGCCAAAAGCCGTGAGGGGACTTTAGACGGCTAGGATTTGCTCCTGGGATTGAAGGGAAACCGTTGATTGTTGCATGCATTCACTTTGGTAGCCGCATGGGGAAGGCCAGGATGGTGGCGCGGTATGAGGGGCCATGGCGAGACGTGTTTGGCATGGCGTGGCTAGCCTTGGATAGGTACGTGACCAATCTAGGGTTTGGGGCCAAAGGTCGTGAGGGGACCTTAGACGGCCAGGATTTTCTCCTGGGATTGAAGGGAAACCATTCATTGTTGCATGCATTCACTTTGGTAGCCGCATGGGGAAGGCCAGCATGGTGGCGCGGTATGAGGGGCCATGGTGAGACGTGTTTGGCATGGAATGGACAGCGTGGCTAGCCTTGGCTAGGTACGTGACCAAGATAGGGTTTGGGGATAAAGGTCGTGAGGGGACCATAGACTGCCAGGATTTTCTCCTAGGATTGAAGGGTAACCATTCATTGTTGCATGCCTTCACTTTGGTAGCCGCACGGGGAAGGCCATCATGGTGGCGCGGCATGAGAGACCATGGCGAGACGTGTTTGGCATGACGCGCCGGTGTGGCTTCCTTTGGCTAGGTACGTGACCAAGATAGGGTTTTGAGCCAAAGGACATGAGGAGACCTTAAATTTCCAGGATTTGCTCCTGGGATTGAAGGTCAACCGTTGATTGTTGCACGCCTTCACTTTAGTGGCCCCATCGGGAAGGCAAGCATGGTGGCGCGGCATGAGGGGCCATGGTGAGACGTGTTTGGCATGGTTCGGTCGGTGTGGCTAGCATGATTTTCCATTGGCACAGAGGTGCGTCTAGCATGGTTGGCATGCCTTGGAGCAATCGGTGTGGATGGCATGATTTTTCATTGGCACAGAGGTGCGGATAGCATGGTTGGCATGCCTTGGCACTGTCGGTGTGGCTGTCATGATTTTCCATTGGCACAGATGTGCGACTAGCATGGATGGCATGCTTTGGCGCGTTTAGTGTGGATGGCATGATTTTTCATTGGCACAGAGGTACGGCTAGCATGGTTGGCATGCCTAGGCGCGGTCGGTGTGGCTAGCATGATTTTCCATTGGCACAGAGGTGCGGATAGCATTGTTGGCATGCCTTGGCATGATCGGTGTGGCTGGCATGATTTTCCATTGGCACAGAGGTGCGGCTAGCATGGTTGCCATGATTTGGCGCGTTTAGTGTGGCTGGCATGATTTTCCATTAGCACAGAGGTGCGGCTAGCATGGTTGGCATGCCTTGGCGCCGTAGTGGTGGTTGGCATGATTTTCCATTGGAACAGAGGTGCAGCTAGCATGGTTGGCATGCTTTGGCGCGGTTAGTGTGGCTGGCATGACTTGCCATTGGCACACGTGGAAATTAGGGTTTGGTTCTCCGTAACCCTAATTTGAAAAAATATACCCGCGTAATTATTTTAGAGACACATTAAAGGTTTCAGTAAATGTGCCTAGTAAATGCTTGTTACTTTAAATGTTGTGACATCACCGTATGCTAGGGTTTAGTGTTTTACAATTTTAACCCTAAGCTAAAAACCACCATCAACAGGGGGATATAAGAAAAAGTATTTTCTAAGGGAACGACATGAATTGTCATGGTGTGTTCCCACCGCGTCTCATATTGATTCTTGTACTCCACAAATGTAAATCTGAAGTGACAAAGAATAATCTATTTTTAGAATGTACACTGATGTCACAAAAGTGATGAGATCACACATACCAGCTGCAAACGTACCTACAAATTTACGAATCCTCAAATAAGGGATATACACCATAGACTGAGGTGTTGCAACTACACTTAGTGGAAGTGTGGTTGAGGCCGTGGATCCATAAAGGAAGTTGGAGAGACAACTTTGTTCGATCAATCCTCACCTAGAAATGAAGTAGGTGAGTAAGGTACAACTTATTTTATATCATCATAAATCATCTCATAATATTGTCTCTAAATATGTCCATGAATCAAACTGGAGGATGCTTTGAAGTTTAATGATTCCAGAGAACAATGACATCCCAAATGGATTATGAGAATACGCACGAGTCAATGAAAATATCGTGCGAGCATATTGATAATTAATTTAATACACACTTGCTTAAGGAAATAGAGCAGGATAGGATCGAACCTAGCTCCTTGTTGCTTAATATCAATGAAGAGCATGTGTGGCCTATACAATCCAATTAGAACTTGGTTCTTTGACAATTATACAAGTATTTGGTGTGTTAGTGCTTACCAACAAAGTGTAAATCCTATTGGACATACGTTATTAATTTGTTATAAATGTTAGAGCATAGCTCGGTTGAACCCACCAAGCGTTTGTATGTCAATTTTGGTTGTCATATTTTAGTAAACCAAAAATAATTTAAGAGTCGCTTGATTTAAATGTAGTAGAGTCAACTTCGTATAGGTTAGCTTGAAAGTATTAGGGTGAGCCATTACAAGTATTGTGAAAAATTGAAGAAGTGAAGAAGTACGGAGATACAACCACAACATCATCCTTCCACTTGAGGTTAGTGATATTTGACTTGAACTGTTTCATTCCCTAACGTATCTTTCAAGTCGTGCATATTGAAAACATAAAACTGCAAAGCATGAATACTCTAGATAGACATAGCATTAAGGAATACAATATGAAGTTTCTTGTTTAACCATTAAACTTTATATATGAGACATCAACATAATCATATGAATGCTATTGTGATTATGTATGGGTATGAGGTGAGGATTTCATCCTAGGAAACAATGTGTTTACATGTGTTTTAAGGAATTAAGTTCATGATATGTGTTGTGAACCAAAAAGGAAATCGCCAGGCGTTATTGGGGATGTTCTTCATTGCATATCTTATGAATGACCAATATGTGTGATTAGTATAACCGCTCATGACTTGTTTGTGTCCTTGGTAAAACTATTTACATGAGGCCTGACTAATGTATTGTTATGACTTTTATTAGTGAAACCGATCTTAAGTAATCAACTGGTATATGATCAAGTTTGTGAGTGTCTGAAAAATATTGGGAGAGGGGGAACCGATCCTAGTAAGAGATGCAGTACATCACAAGGGGGAACCGATCCTTGTATGAGGTGTAGCAAGGTTTATAGAAGAAAGGATAAAGGATCCTATGAACATGTGCAACACGTTTTTAGGCAAGGGGGAACCGATCTTATGGACATGTACCGTTCATACAAGTTAGATACCAAATATATGTGGGGAACCGATCCTATTACCTAGTTAGCCGAATTTTGGTAAGCTAGTGTGACTATGCACAATACTCACATGGAGGTAGAACCGAAACTTGTTTTGGTAAAACCGTTACACCCATGGTTTATGATTGAGTGTTACTTGATCAATCACATAGTTCTTGAAAGTCAGATGAACCAATTCTAAACTTGTTTGGAAGTGTGGTAAATTGATTTCAAGTGAGTAAGTATGAAAAAGGACTTGCAAGAGTAAGATGTCGACACACTTTCAACACGCGCATTAATGTGTATTCTTTTATTGTTCAAAGATATTCCTTAACGGCTAAGAAGGAAGTAAATCCCAAGATTGAATTTAAATAAGTTAAGAATCTTTTAATTAAGGTTTTTAATTATATATGGAAAATAAGAATTAGTAATGTGCATTTGCTAATTAAAGATTTTACAAGGAGATTTCGATCATTATTTTTGGACAGTGCATTCACAGGAATTATGAAAACCGAATTTGGGTTATGATAGGCTTTCGGGATTGCCTATTTATAATAACCTCAATCGCACGGTGTCTAACTAATAGACAAAGGCAAGTACGGGTCGAACCCACAAGAAGCGGTGGAAATACCGTAACCAATATTATATCAATTATGAGTAACCAACAATAATGTTTTTGAATTTTAAAATAATAAAATTAAACTAATAAAATGAGACCAGTGGAAAAGTCGGTAACCAGGGTTTATAATATCCACCACTATTTCTATTCGATTACTGAAATGAAACATAACTCATGAATATGTATTTATCGTCCGTTCTATCGACATCACCTATTATATGTATTAGACTCGCAAATATCACTGGGACAACCTAAGCATGGCACATCAAATGACTAAATCTAAGCATGCACCATCAAATTGTATTAGTGAGAAAATTATAAGAGACTAAATATAGGTTCACAAATAATATCTGACTATTCTAAGCATACCCCATCAAAGGAATTAACCCAAGCATGAAATATCAGACAATAAGACAAATATATTTGTTATCCTAACAATTATGCACAAAGGTTCTACAAAACTAGTGAAGCGACAACTCATATTTTGATAATTCGATAAACAATATAAAGAATTAATCACATTTAAATCATAATAGTCTTTTTGCTCAATTTTATTCAATTCAAAATAGCCTTAAACTCCGAGTGGTTTCAATCATAAACCCTAGTTACAAAACAATCTAGCAAGACATGGATTACTCAAAATCCATAAACATGTATAAGAAGATCACAAGCAATACAAATCGGAATCGAAAAAATGGAACAAACCGTGATCCTCTCTTCGTCACTGTTGCTGCGCCTCCCTTTGTTTCTCTGCCTATTCTCGGCTCTGCAGCCGGCCTCCCCTTTCTTTCTTCTTTGTTGTTTTCATATATAGGTCTTGCTGCGAAGAAACTCAGTTAAGACCTATCAGATTTTCCAGGCCCAGTCCAATACCCACTTCAATTTCTAAATCCAGCTGCTTCTTATATCCAACCGTAGCACCCAAACCAGCTTTAACCAATATGAGCATCAGTTCCACTAAGAAGTTCACATCACCGATCCCAGTCAAATCACATATGCAGTTCCATATACGTCCACCATATCTATTGCTCGACTTAGCTCGACCAACTTCCATGTTCAGCCCTTTACAAACTTCATTTTCCTCCACTGCCTCTTTGTTCCAATAGCAACTCCATCAAGTAGAAGATCGATGTCATCTCCAGTTCACGTCTGCAAATCCCACCAAAGTTGCTTGATGTTGCCGTTTGGAAATAGTGTTTGAATCCATTGCCTGCCATTAAATCAATCACCAAGAATAATTGGTACTTTGAACACAACAGCACCTTCCAGCAACCACTTGCAACAAGTTCAGCCAAAATATGAACTCATCTTCGTCTTCCAACCAATAACGACGACAACATCATTGAAATAATGCACTCCGGCTTGAGACAAAATCCAAGATCTGTTGATGCTAAAATCCATCGCAGAGAGCTGCTGTAACGAACACCATCTTCCCTTCCTAACTAAACTGATTGCAAGCAATTCAATCTCCAACTGCAGCTGCTTGTCTCGCTGCCATGTCGCTTCTTTTTTCAGTTCACCATCAATTTCTATGACCAGCTCTCAACTCCAAACTCAGGTCGTTAACAGCTCCCAGTTTGAGCTACAGCCCCCATCTTCACTTCACTAATTTCTCTAACTTGATTCAACAGCGAACCCTCAATTCCTTTTGTTGTTGCTGTTACCGGTACCACCAGTTAAACCCATTCATCATTCCAGAAACATCACCACTTCTGTAATCAACACACCAAGGTTAAGTATTGAAACTCCAACACCAAACCGGCCATAACACCAATTCCATTCGATCACCACGAGCCCAAAAAGATAGCAAATGAGATAACTCCAACACCAACAGTACATCCAAGTCTCGAGAAGAACTTGAACTCTACAGCCGAGAGATAAACAATATCACCACTCTACTCAGCTGATCACCACCTACTACCACTACCTGCACTCATGTTTGCTGCCAATTCTCCTTCACGGCTACATCACCCACTTACTTCCTGTACGAGAGAACACCATTATTCCATTTGTTCGCTGCCAATAACTCTTTCATTTCTGAGCTCCTATACTTCCATTCTGAGTTCACGAGAATTCCTGAGCTAGCGATCACCACCGACTGCCACTGCTAAACAACATGAAACCCCATATACAATATTCGTACCCATAGTTCCTCATGATCTTAACTTCTCTTGTTCATAGCCATGACCTTGGCAGCAACCTATTCACTATTTTATCGGTGGAGAGACAACCCATTTGGCAGCAGCATCCGCATATATTTAAGCTGGTTTACCGGCTTGAACACATGTTGAAAACTCCATAGAACTCTGTCTAAGGCTGAATCCGGACCAACCCCTTTCCTCTTCAGTACCCTCGCCTTCAAATGAGATGAACACCAACACAACCACTATTTTAGTTCAACACCACCGCTTATCCTTTGCAGAGAGTTCTCTTTAGCTCCTGATGACTCACATGCCTAAACAAAGAGAAACATTTCTTTGTTGCATGGAATAAATATCCCTGGCCGTGATATGGTACTGACGTTGCGAGTGACTGTGCTCAATTAGGTGGCAAATAGCTCCAACTTTAGGCGTTTATTTCTTGGATGATGTGAATAAGCTTGTACTTTCTACAAAAGCACTAAAATAATGTTATTAATCAAAATGTCCAGTACTAGCTAATATAAATATGGGTACAAAATATAGTATTTATGTGCTTATTAGGTTAATATGGAAAAATATCTTGAGAATATTTTCGGTTTTGGAAATTCCTTGGTGTCCAAAATTCCTTGTCTATAAATACTTTGAGTTTGCATTTCTAGCAAACTAATCCTTTGTGACAGTAAACTTCCTCTGTTGTATTGTTACTGGTCAAGCCGCCTATCGGAGAGGAGAGTAATCTAGTTAGGTGAAATCTCTTACGGCCGCTCAATTTAAAGTCTTCTTTGGGATTGAGAAGCTCTAGCGCGACCCGTTGGTGGGAAACTAGATATTGCGGTTTATCTTTAGTTTTCGTATTTATTTGATTGACTAACGGTGGTTGAACTTTGATTGCACCTAGTTTGTTTATGCTTGAGAATCTTCTCTTTTTATATAAGATTCACTCAAACTAGTTCAAGGTTTCGACATGTATCTTTAGACTGTTGTTAGATCTAAAGATGATCATATGATAATCCATTGTTAACAGACTCCGTTCTGTGTGTGATTGATCACAAGATATTCAAGTAGTTGTGTGCAGGTGTTTATTGAAGATCAAAGAAGATATAGAAGATTTCTGACTTGGTGTTTATAATCTTTGGTATGCACAATACTTGTTTGGGTAATAGAGGATCCAACTATAATTGATTTATCCTTTGGGTATTTTGATAGAATATTTGAGAAGATCGGCATCAATACATTTCCTCGGGATTAGTGGTATTGATTGGATTAATCTTAACGATTTCCTTTTGATGATTGAACATAAGATAGAACTTGGAACCTGACAAAGGAGTTTATGCTAAGATAAACAGTAGAGCCTTTGCGCAACTCATATCAATTGGTTGAAGAGAGTTGATACCAAACAAATTTGTTGTTCATTTACTGTTTGGAATACGAACCAAAGGAATTGGTCCAAGTACGTTACTTGTTTACAGGTTGGAGGCGTGGGAATACAGACAGAACTAGGTGAACTACATGTTTAGTTGCTTGGTATCAACTATACGAAGTTGGTTTATTTTGTATATCGGCTTAATCCTGAGAGTATTAAATTCTGGACTAGGTCCCAAGGTTTTTATGCATTTGCGGTTTCCTCGTTAACAAAATCTTGTTGTGTCATTTACTTTATATTTCCGCATTATAATTGTTTAATTATAATGAAAGTAAATTCATAAACGTTAATTCCTATTTACTTGATACGTGAATCCTATTGAGTTTGATTTAGTCCGAACCTTTGTATTAAGTAAACATACTTCATTGTTGTATTGTCTCAATCTCGTATCTATAGACGATCACATGAAGTGTGAAACGATTAGTTGCATTGTCTCGACTCATTCCATAGACAATCACTTTCGAAGAAAGGACTTATAAGAAGGAAAAGTTTTAGCTTGAGGTATATTTGGGTACCCTCTCCTTTTCAATAAAGAGCAATGAGAACAAATCAATATTAAAGTATAAATACTCTCATTGTGGCACGAGATTTCTCAAGCAACCCTGGAATTGTTCTCTTGTAATGAACGTTATAGCTTTCCGCTTCTTAGTTAGCTTGGTAATTTCAAAAGGATTTGAAATGTAGCATATGAATGTGGTTTTTATGTATCTCTGAAAGAATCAAGAGATGGCAGATATTTACAAAAGTACATGATAGCCTTTTTTTTCCCAAATCAAGTAACTCTAAACCACGAAGTGCGTTTACAGTTAGATAGAACACTCATTTATAGATTGAAGCAATCAGGCGGATGTGTTATACCCGTCTAAGTGGCTATTTGATTTGGATGGGATATACATGTAAGTTATTTTTCCTTGCATATTCACTAGAAAGTTCCTGATTTATAATTATAGCTATCTATGTCGATGGTGCGGAGATGCAATAAGAGACCTTAAAAGCTATTTGAAATCCAAATTTGAGAGGAAAAATCTGGGGAAAGCTCGACCGAATACTGAGCTTGTGTTATATTATTCCACTAGTTTGCATATGTCTAAAGTTATTAGGTACTTTAACAAAGACATGCATCGTGATAGCACCCCCATGATTAGTCGAGGTTTAAATGTAAGTAAGTGACCATTTTGTCTAAGACGAAGATGTGTTGGGGGATGAGATTCCCATATCTAAGTAGAATAGGCGCATTGTTGTACTTAGTATAATAATGTACTTGATTAAATTTTACATCCTCAGGGAACTTTTTAGCTAGATATAGCTCAGCACCAACGCAACGTCATTGGAATGGTATAGTGAATGTAATCATATATTTAAAAGTAACCATTGGCATAAATTAGTTTTATCCCTGCAAAGACATAAAAAGGAATGCTAACAAAAGTGCAATCCAAAGGTTGTTGATTATGAAAGAAAAATAATCTCTTCTCCAACTAAAGTAATCAGGGGGAGATGTGGTAGACTATTTTGTAAGTCATTACCGATATTCAGTTTCGAAAAGTACTTGACTAAAGGAACTGTCTGAAACAACTATGAAAGTAATCAAGGAGAGATTCCGACATCAGGGGTGGATCCAAGGATATGATGTCGACATATTTTACTTCAAAATTGAAGCGGTGTTGTACCCTTTTCCCCTTCGATCGAGAATAGTTTTTCCCAAAGGGTTTTGTCACTCGACAAGGTTTTAAGCAAGACAACACTAAAGACATCAAGTATGTTGAACGTTACAGACATGAAGATCGCGTTGATATTACTGAAAATATCTGAATCAAAGATATGAAACACGATAGTCCGTTAAGCAATGTAACTTCCTGAACCAACAACATGGTCTTATAAATATTCAAGTCACCAAAGTAAAGTATGATTAAACTCCTTTTGATTGCATTAGACTAATGAAAATTTTCTGACATCAGGGGGAGCATTTAATGGTGTGTTGAACTATTTTCCTTCACCGAGGTTTCTTTTTCCCACAATGTTTTTTTACTCGGAAATGGTTTTAATTAGACAACAACAAACACCGGTAATGTAATTTCCCAGCTAAGGCTATTGTCTTTCCCACGAGGATTTTCTACCTTAGGAGTTGTGAAGAAACTAGTCAACATCAACATAGCAAAGTGATCAATTGCAAAGGATCACCTTTACTTGAATCTGTCACGTTTTACTTTATTCCCTTCGTCAAGTTTTTTTCCCACTGAGTTTTTCCTTGTCAAGGTTTTAATGAAGCAACGTATACGCATCCAACTATGTTTTAAGTTTATTTAATGTTGTACTCTTTTTTCTTAGTACGGGTTTTATCTCTCTGGGTTATCCTGACGAAGTTTTAACGAGACAATTAACTTAGACTAGACGATCTTTGAAGATTTCATTACATATGATGAACTACATGTGAAAATACAATGTGAAGAGCTGTACCAATGTTTTGTCCCACTGGGTTTTTCCTTGTCAAAGTATTAATGGTGCAATTGTCTGAGACAGTCATCAAGAAAAAAACTACATTTGAAAAACTACATCTGAAGCACTGTATGTGAAGTACTGCATATGAAGTTTGATTGGACCGCACAAGGGGGAGTGTTGTAGGGCTATATCCCATGGATGTGCAACCCAATATAGTAGCTAGGGCTTTATTCCTATTGTATATAAAGGACTATATTATATCTATGCAACACATACTTCTCTCGAATGAATAAATTTCCTTCTCTCCGTGTCTCTTTATCTTTCCTACCCACTGCAACAATTTCCACATTTTTTTTTTCAAATCATTTTAATGCTTTAGAAAATGAAAGTCCAAAGCGCTGGTAATTTGGATTATTGGATTATTTTATTTTATTTTTGGAGGAGAAAGGTTGAGATTTTATAAAAGAAAAAATTGTACAAAGGCAAAGAGCCCTCATTTTTTACAAGTCTATTACATTTTATCAATAATGACCTTCCAGTGAGTAATTAGGTCATGGAATACGGTTCCAAAGAACGAATTTACTTTTCCTCTACTCCCCTACACAAAGATCAGAAGCTTGACTTCGTTGATTGTTTCTTTTTCTGATTTGGGCCGTTTATTAGCCATGATCCTCCTGTTTCTCTCATTCCAGTTGGCCCAACAAATAACAAGAATTGACAATGGCCGAATTTATGTTTCAAATTCAAATGTAACAGTTTTATAATCAGAAAGATATGCACAAAATCTTTTTATGACATCCAAATCTAATCAAGTTAAAGACATGATCATACCGTAAGGGGGAAGAGAAGTGCACACAGTACACTTCCATGTTCCCAATCTTCGGAAGATTTTGTCCAAACCTAATCAACAGCTGAGCGGCGGTCATTCTCCCAGCCGAAGCAAGGGCCAAATGCTATATATGTAAGTAGCACTAAGTTGAATCTGATTATCATATATATATATTATTTTTTTTAATATCAATATTTTCTTGGTCAAATTGTTATACACCTAGAATAATTAATTGGGGTGTACCTAATAAAATAAACTAGGGTCATTTGAAGTAAATCACCAAGCCCCTTTGAAAAAATCTAAATTATCCTGTTCAATTAGCACTAATAAACCTTGTTTAGTTTAATTAATTTGTTCATATTAATTAGTTGAATTAAAAGTTTGGAAATCATATTTTAGTTAGATTGATCTTATGGATTTTGTTGAAAGTTTTTTGAGAAAAAAATTATATTTTTTGAATTTTTTTTGTTAATGGAAAAAAAACCACGCTAGTCAAACACTACTAATATGGGATTGCACAACTGTATAATAGGTAAAACCTCCCTTGTCTTAAATCTACCGCGATCATAGTTCAGATGTAATCGTACCTTCACCAAATTGTTATGGATTTTGAGAACTTTAAAAGTGATTGTAGAAATTGTACCTTCTCCAAACTGGGAGTTTCTATTTCTTGAAGGACTTAAAAATTGATTTGATTTTGTCTGACTTACAACTGAATCGTTGGGAAGAAAAAAACCAGTTCTAGGATTTAGAGTTTGTGGGGTATAAACAATTAAACATGGTTTTTTTCGGGGACAAGAAAATCTGTTCAAGGAATTAGAGTTGCTGAAGTTAGATGGTTTATACCATCAAAAACTACAAGATCACCATCCATACTTTTGTATTTTGATCCATTCAGAACGGTAACATTACAGTCATCCATTAAAGGTAAGAACATTACCACTTTGTGTGAGATCAATAGCAAATGATAAATAATAGATCCACATTTGATTTAAAAAAAACGTTTAATTAAAAAAAGATGGAAAAACTTTTAACTGAAGAATAACATGGGCTTGTACCCGATGTTTGGGTGCATAACATAACAAGAAGCGAAGCTCATTTACGCATGCAATTAAATTCCAATTAAACTCACAACTAACCTTTAAAAATGATAGATCAGTAAGTGCAATCCCAACCAATAAAGATCAAGGGCTATGAACATTTCTTGATAGTTGTAGTAAGCTTTAGCCCATGGTCCATGCTTAGAGCTATCGTCATTTTGTACTTAACAGGATGGTCTGGAGTCAAATGAAAATTGAAGAATCTACACAAGATAGCAAGTGTTATCTTCATTTGTAGATATGACGAGTCCTTCCCAAGGCATGTTCTTGGTCCAGCCTGCATCAGCACGAGTCTCACATATTTAAATATTCATATTACAACTGCCAATATATATAATCAACAATTTATTGGACTATATATCAGGTTGGTCTAAACTTGCATCAGGTCCCCAGTTGTATACCATTCTCCCCATGGCATATGGAACATAATTCACTAGTCCACCCGCTCTCACTTTTGTTCCATCGGGTAAAACATCATCTTCCAATACTCCTTTTCGAGTTCTACAAGTATACCTGTTTTCACATGTTACTTTTTCAAATAAAGAAAACATGTTACCATAACAATAAGCAGGAAAATCCTGAAAATCAGGCTGACGTAAAGGGTTTGATACCTGGGGCACTGAATTCAGTTAGGAATGTTTTTGTTAACATCCAGTTGTTTTTGTTCTTCATTTTTGAGAAGAAAGAGAAAGAGAGGAAGAAGAAAAGAGAGTGAGTGAGATAGAGAGAATTAATCCACCATTTTTTGGTGAGATTAGAGGCATCTTGAAGAGGGGAAGAAAGGGTTCTTGTTGAAGGATCTTTTGTTGTTGTGGTGGAGAATTGATTGATCAATTTCCACATCTCTTCAAAGGGGAAAATCTAGGGTTTGTCAAACCCTTCTCAAATCACTTCTAATTCTTAAATTGATAGTGAATCTCATATTATATATGAATGAATTGTTGATCCATCCTTAGGGGTGAGTGTAATTAGGCAAATTGATATCGAATTCTTACATTGAATGCCGTGAATTTGAATGGAGATGCACTTTCAAACAACCCTTCTTTGTTGAACCATCTATCAGGGTTGAATAAACTTGCATCAGGTCCCCAGTTGTATACCATTCTCCCCATGGCATATGGAACATAATTCACTAGTCCACCCGCTCTCACTTTTGTTCCATCGGGTAAAACATCATCTTCCAATACTCCTTTCGAGTTCTACAAGTATACATGGAAAAGTTTATTCTGTTTTCACATGTTACTAAAATTTTCAAATAAAGAAAACATGTTACCATAACAATAAGCTTAGGAAAATCCTGAAAATCAGGCTGACGTAAAGGGTTTGATACCTGGGGCACTGCAGGGTATAACCGTAGTGTCTCAGTGATTGTGGCATGCAAGTAAGACAACTTTCCAAGAGAATCATAATTCAATAGACTTGCAAATTGTGTTAATTTCTGTGTAAAAGATTTTGGATCCGTACGATCATAAGCCATCATTTCCTTGGCCTGGTTTTCTTCAAAGGCTATAAGTTCTATGTAGATCTTCTCTGCCACATTAGGATTCATCATGATCATATATATAAACCAGGATAATGTTGACGCTGTTGAGTCACGTCCCGCTAAAAGAAAGTTTATAACGCCATCTCTAAGGCTTTTGTCTGTTAAGTTACTGTCAGGAATCTCACTCAACTCAATTAATCTTGACAACATATCATGCATTTCCTTATCACCATTGTTATCAGGTGATTTAGCTCCTTGTAATTCCGCTTTTCTTTTATGAATCAAACTGTATGTAAATTCATCTATGACTTGGATACTTTGAACAAATAATGCTTCACAACCAACATTAAAAAATCTCTGTAATCTCCAAAAAGGGTTCTCGAATCTAGACGAAACAGTACTAGTTGCTTGATCAAAAGCTTTAGCAAAACCACTATCAGTTAAATCATTAGCCAAACTCCCAATTTCAGCTCCAAATCCAACTTTACATGTAGAATCCAGAGTCATCCTAAAAAACAGATCCTAAAAAAAAAAAAAAAAAAAAAAAAAAAAGACTTTTCATTAGATAAAGCATCCACCTGAACATTTCACATAAATAAGCTCTTTATTATGTCAAAAAATAAAAAAGCCTGGAATCATTCAGCTTTGAAATAATTGAGGATTTAGTGACTGACCTGGATATCGATTTCTTTGTTATGAATTGATGCTTGGTGTAAAATATCAGAGAGAATCAACGCATAATCTTTGAAAACAATAGTGCCGAAATTTCTCAAGTTTCTAGATGCAAACTCCAAACCAGTAGTCTTTCTGTGTTGCCTCCATATCTCTCCATCTGAATTAAAAATTCCATCTCCAAGCAACTCTTCCATGTTTGCCTGAAAAGCTTTTCCCCTTGGGTAGTTGTCGAAGTTGGTTTTAAGAACATGTTCAACATTTGCTGACTCTGCAATGAAAGTTACAGTTATAAATGGCAGTCGAACTACGAAGGTTTTTGATTCAACAAAGTAGTCGGTTGCCCAATCATGCATTCTGTTGAAGTTCATAAGAAGTTCTATAGTTGCACCGATGATTGGCCATGATTTTGGGCCTTTTACATTCCTTTGATTCCTTCTGTGCATGAAGACATAGGCTAACATGATACTAATCAGGAAAATAATGATTTCAATTTTGCATTCGTCAAGATTTGATGATAAGAAGAATATTGAAAGTTGATTTAATTTTTCCATGGAAAAACCAGTAGGCTAAAGATATAGCTGTGGTTCAAAACTTCAAATAGGGAGCTCAATAAAAAATTGAAATAGTTTATGTTGTATGGGAAATCTGATCTTTCTTATTTCAAGCTAACTAAACATGTAATTTCAGTGGCGTCTGCCTGCCATAACTACGCATTTATGACGAGGTCATTTTTGATTATCGGAACGGGCAAAGCTTTTTAAATTTTTTCTGAAGAGAGTTGATTTCAAGTCCTTCGAGTTTAATTGGTTTCCGTCCGCTGGAGTTTGATCTAGTATGAAAACTACCCGGAAGTTAGTCAACTTGAAGTCTCTACTAAATCTGTCGGATATTATTGAACGACCCAAGGGGAGTCCTTATATGGTACAATTAAAAGAAAAAACGACAAAAAAAAATAAAAAATAAAATAGTCGTGTATTATCCAATTTAACACCAAATATGCAAAATAGTAACAAAATTCCGCAATGGCTTCGCCCCAAATATGCAAAGTAATAAAATTTCGCAATTACCCGTTGCGAATTTGCCACGAAATATTTCCATACAAAATAGTTGCAACACTTCATCTATGTTACAAAATTCCCAAAACTTTTCACGTCGCAATAGATTAGAGTTATACATGTGCCACTAGTTAGTGTGGCTGCCCACACTTTTAAGCCGACTCGGTGGGACTATTACTATCGAACTCATTATATTCTCGCACTTGGATGGTGAAGTGGAAATATACACTCTTGGAGATAAAAGGAAATGGAGGAATATTGAGAATATTTTGAGACGAATAAATTTTATGGCTAAAACTATTTTAAGTGATAAAAAAATTTCATCATAAAAAATACCTAGAGTGACCAAATTTTCCATCATAAAATTAGTGAATAGTGTCAATTTTATTTTCTTACGAAAAGATAGTTTTGGTGGAAAAATAACTTATGTCGCTAATTAAAAAGATTGGTGACGAACACTTTCTACAACTCACTATAAGTGATAAGAATTGTGTCGTTGAATTTTTTTTGCAACAAAGAAATTAGTTTTCGTGACACAATATTTTGCCACTAATATGGATCCTATTACTCCCTCTGTTTCAAAAAGACCGTCCTCTATTCCATTTTGGTATGTTTCAAAATTATGTCTAACTTTTGTTTATAGTCATATTTTTCCAATGAACTCTCTAATATACCCTTAAGTTTTTATATTTATAAAATATTTTTTAGTGGGACCCAATCTAAAATACTAAGAAATTTGTTTAATTAAAGAAACAAATATATCCTTCATTCCTTTTTGTATTTCCTATTTATAATCTCATAACAACTTTTGGTAGTTTTTATTACTAACAGTTTTATTGAAATAAATTAGACAAGTAATTAAGGGTAGACATGTAAACTAGGGGTGCCAACGGGTCCCATCGTATCCGGGTAGTGTGCTACCCGGAACCGAAACCGGTAATTTTAATCGGTTAGGGTCCTAAGGGTTCCGGGTCCGGTTCCTAAATTGATGGACCCGAAACCGGACCCGATAAAAACACTAATTACCCGTCGGGTCCGGGTATTTATCGGGTCCTTAAAAATCAACTAAACTTTTTGATATTTTACTTTTATATTTGCTATATTAGCTTGAATCTAATAATTTTTCATACAAAATTAATATTATATCTATGTAAATTTTTTAATTAGGATTAAACATAAGAATATGAAAAATAAATGAAAAAAAATTGAACGAAATTATACTAAATCTTTCTATTTTATGTAAAATTAACAAGTAAAACATAGATATTCGGGTACCCGATACCCGTTAGGACCCGAAACTTATCGGTTTCAATCTTGGGACCCGGAACCGGACCCGACACATCCGGGTCCGGGTCGGTTCCGGGTAATCGGGTACCCGTTGGCAGCCCTAAATTATAAACTACTATGGTATCCTTAATATCTTGACAAAGTCAAAACGGACTGTCTTTTTTAAATGGAGGGAGTAATTATTTATATAAAATTGATATTGCTTATCCTGTTTTATATCGCAAAATGCCCATCCATCTTTTCAGTAAGAAAAGCAATCATTCCGACAAATAGGTTGTCACAAAAAACAAGCTAAAATTTAGATGTCTTTAGAGTCTTTACATTTGATGGAGTATCGTCTGTTAACTGTAAATTTCAGTACTATTTTACTTTTTACTATACTAGTGGATTGCCCGTGCCATAATGGCACGGGGCTGAAAGGGTACTGGCGCTATGGCTTATGCTTTCGTCGGTGTATTGGTTCGATATTCACTAATTGTTTCATTTTTAAGGAATACATTCACAAATTCGTAATGAATATCTTCACCAATTTGTCATGAAAAATTCTAATTTCCAGGCAACAGTATTTTTGTGGTGGCAGTGGTGCTGGAGGCGCTACATGCTTACCTTTCCTTTGTAACACCATCGGTAGAAAATGGATATGGTGTAGTCATGCATTTATGCTAGGATGAGTTTGTGTCCCATGTGTAAAGAGAGGCCAAATAGAAGCCCATGATTGAAGTTTTGTCAATTTACCTCCCGTCCATGGACAATAATTATTTTTACTTTGCTTACTCCGCCCAAACCCCAAAAGTGTTATCTTTCCCCAACCAAACAGTCATCTCTTTCTCTTCCTCCTCACTCATCAACAACTCTGCTCGAGCACCAACCTTACACCATACTGCATTTGCGCCTTTGCTTGACACCCTCCAAGTCCATGCCCCAATGTAATGCTTCATTTAATTTACCCCCATCACAACCACGTCTACAGTCTACTTCCCCACTTTATAACTCCCTCTTTCTCTTCCAGGAACTACACCACCGCCATATAATTATTTATGTATTTTATGTTTTTAATCTACTAATCGATGTCGAGTTGTCGATCAAAAACTAATTTGTGTAATCACTTTTCTTCATATCATAGTTTGATTAGCTAATTTAGACTTAAATTTGTCTATGATGAAGATGACATAATAGTTTTATTTGATTTTTATTAAAAGGAATTGGTTATTGCTTTGCTCAGATAGATGATTCTTTAGGTAGGTAATCTAGAAAAACAGTCGCAAGATGGGAATCGATTGAATTTTGTAGATTCGGATTTCATGAGAAATTGGCCAAGATTGAAGAGAATTTCCATGAGAAAGAGATGGAGGGTAGTGGTGGTTAATATAGATGAGAAGTTGTCGAAGGTTGAAGGAGATGGAAGAGGGGGTGGCGGTGATTCTCCTTCAATCTTTGCTGTTGGTTCTGTTAAAATTGAATTTCAGTGAAAAACGTTTATAAACACGGAAAAGAAACATACAGAGTATTTGCCCATGTTTTAGTGTTAAACTTACGGAAGTTTTAGGGAGGAAATAAAATACGGAAGGGCAACATAGTCTTTTCAAATGGGACACCAAAATTTTGGTTACTAACACCAAACAAATCATTTTCCTTTATATTATAGATATCATATTAATGCTAGCTACCGAAGTATTCCTCTCTTGTGTTTGTATTGCTAAACTTGATCCCCTACCAATCAACGTCAAAGTTCCACAGCAAACCGAAGTTGTCATATAACATGTAAAAAAACAGAAAAAATGAGCATCTCTTTGATCTCATGTAAATTTGTTAAATGAACAATATGCTTTCACATTCTAGTTTCAGTGCAAGTTTATTGCTGAAGTGGTTCATACATAATAATTAAAGGAACCTAAGCATAAAGTAACTAAGAAAGTATCCCACAGAAACAAGGTTTACATTTTCCTAATCGAAGTTATCAAAAAAACTCAGATTAGATTTACAGTAAGCAGAGCATACAAGATGCAAGTAATAAAAACCAACTATTCTCAATTCGTGCATTGTTGTCATAGAGTTTGGTTTGCTCGATCGAATTCATGCATCATCACTTGAATATATCAACAAGTGTACAATATCTTATTTAAGTCATGCATTGTCATAGACGGTCTCCTACAGTTAAAAGATTTAACTCGGTGCCTCAACAGTTTCTCTGCTCTTGTAAATTGAATCTTTATAATCAATATTATCTTTTTATCGACTAAAAAAACAAAAATGATATAAGTGAATAATGAACCATACCTCATAATTCTAAGAATATTTTATAGATGCCAAAACATGCAGCTAATGACCATACACGTTTTAATATTTAAAGGAATTTATTTAAGTACTGGAAATCTTGTCATATCTAGCAAATGGGCCATACATATTAATTAATATTTAAGGGCGACATTAAAACTAATGAAATAACCTAATACTTTTATTGCTCTTATACCTAAGAATTGAAGTCCAAGTACTATAAAGGAATATAGACCCATTAGTCTCTGTAATTTCTCTATGAAAATTATCACCAAAGTCATTGCTAATAGGCTTAGGCTTTTACTAAACAAGATTATTTCTCCTAATTAGCATGCCTTTGTGCAGGGTAGATCTATTTTTGATTCTGCTGTTATTTGTAACGAGATAATACACTCGTTTAAGCATAAGAAAGGAGAAAAAGGATGGATGGCTTTGAAGCTTGATTTCGATAAAGCTTATGATAGAGTCAACTGGTTATTTGTATTCAAAATTATGAACTGTTTGGGTTTTGATAACACTTTTGTGCATTGGATTAAGCTTTGTGTCAATACAGTTTCATTTCAGGTGCTTGTTAATGGATCTCCGAGTGAACCATTTATACCTGCTAATGGAATCAGACAGGGATACCCTTTGTCCCCTTTTCTGTTTATAATTTGTCTCGAAGCCCTATCAAGACTCATTAATAATGGAGTAAAGGAGAAATACATTTCGGGGTTTTCTGTTTCCAGGGGCGCACCTTAGATTACACATTCTCTTTATGCAGATGACTGCATTATTTTCCTTAAAGCTACTTATAGGAATGCATGTAATCTAAGGAATATTCTTGATAATTTTTGCAGGTGGTCAGGTCAGCTGATTAGTGATGCAAAATATACTCTTCTCACGTCTGCAAATCTGGGAAGGAGTTTTTCTAGGGGAATGGCAAATGCTTTGAATGTTCAAGTCGCTAAGGACCCAGGTAAGTATCTTGGAATTCCTTTGCAGTGGGGTAGAATTAGTTCAAACACCTATATGCATATAGCTGAAAAGATGGCTAATAGGTTACAGGGCTGGAAGTCAAAAACTTTGAATCCAGCAGGTAAAATCACGTTGATCAAATTTGTTTTAGATCCCATTTCTAATCATATTAAGAACATTCTTAAACTGCCTTCAAGTCTGACTTCTAAGTTAGAAAGATATAAGAGGAATTTTTTGTGGGGAGGTGATACGGAGAAAAGGAGTTTGAATAAGGTTAGTTGGGAAAAGGTTTGTAGACCCTTGGACTTTGGAGGTTTGGGTGTGAAAGAGTTAGAGCTAAATAATTTAGCTTTACTTGCCAAAATGGCTTGGAGAGTCTCTCCGAACACTAATTATGAGGTCACCAAGTTACTAAAAGCCAAGTATTATCCTGATACTGACTTTTGGACTTGTGCTCAAAAGAAAAAGTGCTCTGTAAGCTGGAGGAGTATTCTCAAAGGAAGAGATACTGTGAAATCTTGCCTTAGGTGGAATATTTGGAATGGAGAGTACGTGAGTTTATGGAATGACCCATGGGTAACGAACCTTCCTATTTCTGTGATTGCTGCCGTTTCTAATCATGACTTACCTGAGTTGAAGGTTAGGGATATAATTAATGCTGAAGAGAGGACATGGGATTTGACTTCCATAGATAGGTTTATTTATGACCAGGTGACTGAGAATATTAAGGCCATATCTATTGGTAGTATGAGTTGTGAAGACCAAATTGTTTGGGCATATGGTAAAACTGGTGAGGTAACTGTTAGAGAGGCTTATCAATTTCTTATCTCTAATAAGATGGGTGAAGCGGTGCCTAATCTTGATTGGAGGTTCCTGTGGAGACTTAATTGCCCACAGAAAATTAAATATTTCTTATGGCTTTTGTGCCATAACATACTAAATCTTAATGAATCTCTCTATCGCAAACATGTTAATCTTCATCCTGGTTGCAGTCTTTGTAATAAGGACTTTGAAACTACTTACCATATGTTTTTTGGATGCAGTTCTGTCGGATCTATATGGAAGAAGATTAGGAACTGGATTGGTTTCCAGCCTAATACTGTTTATATGAATCCCACAACTTTGAAAAATTACTGCAGGTTTGTAGGGAAGATAGGCGGCGTGGATTGGCAGGATATTTTTCCTTTCATTTTGTGGCACATTTGGATTGGCCGGAATGATTGTATTTTCAACAAGAAGGTGTTCCTTCCTTCTAAGATCCTTACAAGAGCCATAAAAAGCTCAAAGGAGTATCTCAGTGCTTGCGGCAGACTTGAAAATCGAGAAGCTAGAACTGTAGATATTACTGTTCCATGGATCTTTCCGAAGCAAGGGTACATCAAACTAAATTGTGATGGAGCCTCAAATATTGTCAAGGATGCAGGTGTTGGTGGAGTGATAAGAGGAGAAAATGGTGCCTTCCAAGCGTGTTTTGCTAAACATATCTACAAGAATGATAATAACGTAGATGAGGTGTGGGCTATAAGAGATGGATTAATGTTGGCAAAAAACATTGGCATAAGGAGAATTGAAGTAGAAACTGATTCTACTTATGCAATTCAATTATGAAAAAAAGAGATGATGACACCATGGGTCATGAGAGGACTGATCAAGGATATTGAAGATCTAATGCGAAGTTTTGACGATGTTGTCATAGCTCAACGATACAGAGAAGCTAATTCAGTTGATGACTACCTTGCAAAAGCGAGTGCGACCAGGGAAATTGAGGGTGTTTGGTTCTCACAACCTCCCGATGCAATTACTCGTCATCTTGGTGATGATTATAGAGGAAGAGCAGATGTGAGTAATGTTAGGCTAATTAGTTAGTTTTTGTGTTTGTGTGTTGCTTATCAAAAAAAAAAAAAAAAAAAACCTAATACTTTTAGGGGTCACTTCAAAAGAATTTTTTTTTTTTTGAAAAACCAACTAAGAAAGAGCAACTAAGCGAGAGGAAGATCCTCCCACCTAGCATTATAGTTATACAAAATGGTGTTTGCTGGCATTAAAGCTCTCCAGTTTGCTCCCAGATCATGGGAGCATAGGAACCTTTCCGCACTTTTAGGAATGTCTTGCCTTAGTGGCCTATTCGACCGAGTACATAGAATTTCATTAAAATACATAATTAAGTTTTGTACTGAATTAAAAATAGGGTTTCCGTATTCACGATTGTTTTGTTGTAGTTCGCTAAGTTGCTTCCTTACTGTGTTGTCCTCCACTTTGATTTTGATATTCTTCATGTTCATTCTCCTAGATTTGAGCAAAGCTGCCACCACTCCTACTGATTGGGCCATGTTTCTGCTCCTTGTGTTTGCGAGAATTCCTGCAATATCTGTGATTATTTCATTATGATCAGTGAAAACCAGGATTGTTGCCGTCGTCCCCTTTTTTCTGTCAATTACAGTGTGCATAGATATGTTGCATTCCTCCTGTTGTAAACAAAGTTGCATAGAATCCCTTTGAGCGACATTCGGATTTCTTAGGGGGGATAGTTGTCTGGTTGATTTTTTTTGAGCTTGTATTTGTTGTTTGATTTGTTGTATTGTTGCAGTTGGGTTGATAGAGGTTCCTTCAAAGTATTGTTGGCATCTACTTTTCCAGATGTGCCAGCATATTGTCGTGCACCTTTCCGAAAATTCCTCTTCTTCATTGAAATCAAACCAAGAGAGAAATATAACATCTAGAGTTCTAGAGCACCAAAGTGTTGAGTTGATATTTATTCCTAAACCAAAACAAACTGCTCTACTGAAGCTACATTCAAACAAGGTGTGTATAATTGTTTCTTCTTCTATCCTACACATCAGACAGGTTGTTTGTATGTCCCTAATTTTTTGGTTTAGGTTTTTGTTCACCGGAATGATTTCATGTTAAACCTTCCACATGAACATTCTAATTCTTGGGGTAGTCTTAAGATTCCATAATTTTTTCCAGGTATTTGGTTCAATTGTTATTGCGGCTAAGAAGTTATAAACCTTTTTTACCGATAAATCCCCATTGGGATTAGTTAACCAAACCAACTTATCCGCTTCCCTCCTGGTTTCATCTAGATGGATGTTTTTTATGTTTTCAGCAACATTCCTCTCAAACACCTGATCAATAAAGTCCCAATTCCATTCTCTTGTTTCTTGAGACATCATATCTCTCACTTTTATCAGAGTGTTTTCTATTTTTGGTTTGATATCTTCTCTATAGATGTCATTTGGGTGGTTTAAGGGTATCCAGTTGTGTACCCAAATGTTAACTGTTTCACCGTTTCTTATCCTCCTGACCGCATGTTTTTGGATGGTCTTAAGACCCTTACAAAGGCACTTCCAAAGCCAAGAACTATTTGGTGGCGGCTTCTCCTTTTTTAATAGTAGAATCTCACCATTTTCGAAGTACTTCGACTCCAGAATTTTTCCCCACAAGCAAGATTTGTTGTGTAAAAGCTTCCAAACCAACTTGGTAATCATAAAAAGGTTAAATTCAGTGAATTTTTTAAATCCCAGTCCCCCTAGGTTTTTGTAGACGCATAGGAGAGACCATTTTCTTGGGCATAACCCCCTAGTTTTTCCTTCCTTGTGACCCCAAAAGAACGCTCTGGTTAGGGCATCCATTTTCTTAGTGATGGTTTTTGGAATGACAATGCATATCATATTGAAAGTTCCTAGGGAATCTGAAACGTGTTTAATCATAACAGCTTTCCCTTCCGGGGTAAGATGTTTACCCCTCCAACCCGGGAGTCTACCTTTTAGGTTTTCAAGTGTAGATCCAAAGCACTGAGTCTTTGAAGTATGAGTGAACAAAGGTAGTCCTAAATATTTTTCCACTCATTTGATTCTTCTAACCTTCAGAATGTCAATTATTTTTATTTCCTTTCTATTTCCTACGCTCTTCCCAAAGAATATGCCCGATTTTTGAAAGTTTATTAGTTGTCCTAAACCAGTGCTGAAAGCTTCCAGAATAGAGACCAATTTTTTGCATTCTTTTTTTGTGGCTCTAGAAAAAATGAGGCAATCATCAACAAAAAGAAGGTGAGAAATGGATGGTGCCCCTCTTGCCACTTTTATCCCTTGGATATTACCCTTTTATTCCTCGTTTTTGAGAACTCTAGACAAACCTTCCATACAGAGTATTAAGAGTTAAGGTGATAGTGGGTCACCCTGGCGAATCCCTCTAGAAGGTTTAAAAAAAGGCGTAGGGGACCCATTAAGCAGCACATCCGCCGTTGTAGTTCCAATACATTGCTCTATCAGAGAGCACCAGTGATTGCTGAATCCTAGTTTTTTAAGGGTTTGGTCCAGAAAATTCCATTCCACCCTGTCAAAAGCTTTCGACATATCTATCTTCAACCCCATATACCATTTGTTCAGTTTTTTCCTACTTCTCATCGTGTGAATTATCTCATGTGCTATTATAACATTGTTAACAATTTGTCTTCCAAAGACGAAAGATGACTGGAAAGGAGATATTAGTTTGTCTATGAGAGGTTTTAATCTATTGGCTAGAGTCTTTGAGATAATATTGTATATGGTGTTGCAAAGAGATATCGGTCTGAAATCTCCAGCGGTGGTGGGGAATTTGTTTTTTTGGATTAAAGTAATGAAAGTTGCATTCAACTCTCTTAACATGGTTTTTTTTTCCAAAGAAATCATCCACCGTAGCAACCAAATACTTTTTAATAAGATCCCAGTTTTTTTGAAAGAAAATTGTCGGGAAACCATCAGGTCCCGGAGATTTATTGGGGTGCATTCCAAACAGAACAAATTTTACTTCATCTTCATTCGGCGTTGCTATCAGGGAAACATTTTCGTCATCCGAAATGCAGTTTGGAATGAGATCCAGGATATGGGTAGGGACAGGTTTTTCTTGAAATATTGACATCTCAGAGAAATGAGAGAATAATGTATCAGAGATAGTCCTTCTATCCGTACACCAATTTTCATGCTTATCTTTCAAAGAATCAATCCTTAATCTTCTATAGTTCTGTTTGGCAGAGGTGTGAAAGAAACCCATGTTTCGATCCCCCAATATGTTTCGATCCCCCAATTTTATTGAATTTTCTGTCGCCTTTAATTTCCACATGGCTTCCTCAAAATGACACCATTTTTCTAGTTCAGAATTTAGGTGAATTATGATTTTTGAGTTGTCCTGAGACTTCCTTATGTTTTTTTCAAACTCAATTTGTTTTGTTGTTTTCTTGATGTGATGTTGTATGTTACCAAAATAGTCCCCGTTCCAATTTTTAATCATTTTTTTTACATTTTTCAACTTTGACAAAAAGGAGAAAGAAGGAGTCCTTTGAATTTGTATTCTCCAAGCTTGTTTGATTACTTCAAAACACTTGGGATCTTCTAGAAAGAAACCAAAGAATTTAAAGGGTTTCGAACCATCTTTCCAAAAGGGAGAGGTTTTAAGAAGGATAGGGCTATGATCTGAAGCAATTGATGGTAGGTGGTGAAGGTTTGCTGAAGGAAAGCAATTTAACCAGAGGTCATTTGCAAGGGCTCTATCAATTTTGGCTTCAATAAATTGTTTTCCTGATCTCTTGTTGGACCAGGTGAATGGGTAGCCGACAAATCCAATGTCTATCAGATTTGCCGAATTAATCAGAGAATTAAAGTAGAAGCACTCATTCTGATTGATGTTGCTTCCCCTTCTTTTCTCTTCCGAGTTTAGGACAAAGTTAAGATCTCCCATGATAATCCATGGTATGTCAACAGATTTGGAAAACTCTTGGAAGGGTTCCCAAGATTTTAACTTATATTTCTTATTAGGATTGCCATAGACACATGAGAGCAACCACTAGTTATTGGTGGAAACCTCATGGACTATAGCATCGATTTGATTATCATTAACGCTAAGAATATCAAGTTTAGTGTTATCATTCCAGGCCAAGATAAGACCACCATCAGTTCCTATTACACCTTTTGGAATAACAATTTCATCATTGTGAAATTTCAGCTCCCTAAGAGTTTTGTTCACACTAGTATTGTTTTGCTTAGTTTCAGAGATGAACAAAATATCTGGATGATATTCATTAACCAGATTAGAAAGGTGATTTTTAGTGAAAGGTTTACCCAGGCCCTGGACATTCCAGGCTAGTATATTTAGAGCAAGTCTTATGATGGAATCCATCCATCTTTCATCTTCCATGCCACCTTAGCATTTGGAACTATGGATGGAAGCGCAAGTCTAGTGGTGGAACACGGAAAACGCTAATAATAATAGCGTAAAACGCTAATAATAATAGCGCTAAAAACGCTATTAGTAATAGCGCTTGACTCTAGTCAACGGTCAAAACGCCATTGTTAATAACGCTTAACGCTATTGTTATTGGCGCGGAGCGCCATTCTTAATAGCGCTTCCTTAATTCTAAATAGGAAAACAAAAGTGGTTGGTTTAGACAGGACTGATATTGCAGTCGTACGTCAATCAACTATTGTCCATGAGAAAGAGATCGTTTGTCATGGAAATTTGTGCTTTTCAATCATCTCGTTGACTTCAAGACTTCATCATTTGAATTTGAACAAATTTATGAGAGCAAATGATGTCGGGAACAAGCGAAGTTGTGTTAATACAGTATGGAGTATATGCATGAACTTTTCATTTGTAAGAGATCCATTCTTAAATTCTTAATAGGAGTGCTATTATTAACAGCGCAAAAAGCTAATATTAATAGCGTTGAACGCCAATGTTAATAGCGCTTGACTTATGTTATTTTGATTAGCGTTCAACGCCATTCATATTGGCGTTTCTTGTCCTCTACCGCGCCATTCTTATTGGCGTTCAGTGCTATTGTTATTGGAATTTTTGATGGATTCCACGCACCATTCCACCAAACCATGGAACCTTGCTTGGATTTTGTGTGGAAAACACCAACTTGGAAGCCACTAGACTTGACATTCCATGAAGTTTCCACACTTGGAATAGGATGGATTCCACCATAAGACTTGCTCTTATAGACATATTGGTGTTAATGGTTTGAAGATGGCAGACAGTTCTAAAGGAAACCTTATTAGTACTATGAAGATGGAAGACAGACCAAAAGGAAATCTTATAGAAGACAAGCCTTCGAAAAAACCGATTGTTACACCTGAATGAGTTCTTCAAATTACAGTTTGGCACATAACTGATTTCGAATCCTAGACTAAGGGAATGCTTAACTATGGATTCCTCTGATTTTGTATCTGAGTACTTAAAGTTCCATTCAAATTTTGTGTTAAAAAGACACTTCCTATTACCAATTGGCAAACAAGATTGTAAAGCATTGTATATACTGAAAAGGGATGGGTTTAGAGATTTAGTTGGTACCCGATCCTCCCCATTTGTAACAGCACCATCACCACCGATGTGAGTACCTTGGTCATTTTTCTCAGTTGCAGCTCCACCGCCTACACCTTTATCCCCAACAAATTTATTGGTATCACCAATTGGCACCACAAACTTCTTATTCTCCGAATTATACAATAATGGTATTGGTTCACGAGGCATTGTGATTTCAGGCCATGGAATTACATTGAAAGGTTCTGAAATAGTGAGTGGTGGGACAAAGGTTTCTTTCTGGTTCATTTTTTTTTCCCTGAAATTTTGAGATTGGACTCCGGCTAGAAAGGTTTTGGGTTGCAAATGAGAACTGTGGATGGTCAGAAGAAGTTGATGTGTTTTGGGTATATAAATGCTCATTATTGTCAAAGTATTGTTGTGGAGGGATTAGACAATCCCGCTCAGGTATCTTCCCCACTTTTGAACCGGTTATCCCTTTCCCCTTCAGCTTCTTCTTTTTTGTCTTTTGAGCTCCAATCAATTTTTGAACACTCTTTCTTAAAATATTTGCCTCCAACCTGTTTTTTCTTGCTTCTTCAAAGTTGATCTTGCCTTTTTCTCTCTAATGTTTCGCCGGTTTCTCCATTTGGTTGATTACCACATCTATGGAGTTGATGACTGAGATCTGATTTGTGATTTCTTCTGAGACCACCATTGGTGCTTTGTTAAGGTCTACTCCGAGTCTTGACATCTCTACCTCATGAAGCAATTGTAGGATTTTCCTTTTGTCAAGATGAAGCTTGAAACCACCTTCCACCGATCCGTGTATTTTTTGTAGGTTAAACATTTCATCATTGATCTCCGCTTCTCTTCCAGATTGTAATTGTTGTGACTCTTTTTGATTCTCCTCCTGAGCCATATTTGATTTTCCTTCAAAAGGGTTAGGGATTTGCCTCATCGGTTGGTCTTCCCTTATATCCAGGCAAGATGATATAGGCGCCTTAATGGGTAGCCCGTCAGCTATTTTTGTTATTTGCCCGTTGTTTTCACCAAAGGACTTATCTTTGGGGGTTTCCGAGAATTCTTCATTTGAGCAATTCATGCTCTGGACTGTCGGTGGTCCATGAAGAAAGCTGTAGGAACCATTTGAGACATCACTTTCAACTGGCGGCATGTCCCACCTTTGAGATTTATTCTGAAAGTTATCCATATTGTCTTCCCATAGCTTCTTTGAAGAATTTGATCTGTTAAAAGAAGCCATACTGTATTGTGGGCTTATGAAAGCACAACTTAGGTCAGCATCAGAGATATTCATATTGAAACCCGGTGGTATTGCAGGAGCCACCAAGTTTTGTTGTTGTGTTAAATCTGAGATGATAAGATCTCTTGCATCATAGACCCTTTGAGGAGCCTTACTTGCAGAAGAGGAGGCATCATTTCCAAATCCCTGAGCTTGTTGTTGTTCATTTGTAGATGTTATATTCACTTGTTCTTGGTCTTCTTGTTCTAGAAGGATATTTGGGAAGTCATAGACCGTTGGAGCAGAGCATTTTTATTTTGGGTGGTTTATTATCCGGCAGATTTTGCAGAAAGAAGACGGCAGAGGTTCATAGTACAACATGACTTCCATCACATCTTGTTCTCCCAACATTAGATTTAAGATTGGATCCAAATGTTCATCGAAGTCCAATTGGATTAGATATCTTATGAACGGTATAGCATGGTTACAGTCCTATGGTAGTTCTTTTTTAATAAAGGTTCCAATGTTGTTGGCTATCATCTCCGGAATTCCTTCTCCGAAGAATTCAACAGGTAGATTTAAAAAGCTCACCTATAAATTTAACAAAGTCATATTGATCAGCGCCGGAGGGATTGAAAATTGGTATGCTTTAACGACCATCAACCAAGTTGCATACTTTGTCGGAGAGTATGAAATCGCTTTTTACACATCAACACGAGTTTGAAGTTCAATGGTGAAGGTGTTAATATTGGTGGATCCACTAACTAATGTTGATATTGGTTGGTACACCAGCACCCATAGGAACTGTAACATTTCCATCATCTTCTTGATCTTCATCTTGATCGGGAAAAAAATTCGTGTAACTATCATAAAGTCCGTATTTTTTATGCATTTAGCTAACGTTTATTTCTTAAGAACAAGGGATCTAGACATACATAATTGGGTATTCATTCTATCAACCAACTCGGTTTCACAAGAGTCATTAGTCGATTGAAATGATCGTCTGTTCATATCTTGAGTTTTCAGACAGGTCAAGGTTGTGTTTGAATTTTTAAAGAAGTTTGAAATTTTTAACCACATGTTAGCCATAGTTTCAAAGAGCCAAATCCTTGTTAGCCATCTGCGGATTATTTTTGCCATGTTGATCTCATTAATTGCAGTAGTTGGTGGTGTTGATGTTTGGTGCATTGAAGGTTTAGGTGAGAGATTATCTTGATTCATGAGTGCAAATGGGAGGGAAAGGAGGAGAGGATAGATCCGGTGAAAGGATAAGATAAGGTGAAATTTTGACCAGGGCAAGGGTTCGACACGACAAATGGCTTTGATTCAGACAATGTTTGACAGCCAAAGAAATGCAAAAAGCAACAGAGTCGAAGATAAGGTGTAAGATATAAGGGGCTAGCCAGATGGTTATATGAGAAGCGGGTGCCAAAAGTAATACATGTAAACATACCAAAGAGAATTTAGTAGGAATCAAAACAAGGTTTTTTTGTTCTTACCTCAAGGTATAATCCGGTGATGGAAACCGCTGGGGAGGATAGGGACAAAGATTAGTTCATAAACAAAGATATGAAGAGAGATTGAAGTAGAAAAGTTCTGCAAGAATTTTAAGGAAACAAAGGTAGTTGGAAGTTTCTGAACTGGTTATTGAAAGGGTGTTTGTAAAAGATAACTAAATGTTGACGAAAAGATGACGGTCGCAGAGCTGCAGTCAAATTTTTCCAGTTTTAAAACTTCAAAAGAATTAGGGGAGACACAAAAAAGCAAAAAAAAGAACGCATAATTTGGGATGCCCAATCTAATTGGGGGATATAGCTACAGGACAAAAATGGTGTCCCAATAGCAATTTTTGGTTACCCCCTATCCAAATATTTTTTTAATTCCTAATCTACCCCTCACTAATCCTAATTAGTGTTTAATTATAATTATAATTATAACAAATGTTAAGTATTTGTTATATATTGTAGTAAAAATAAGAAAAGATAGAAAAGAGAGAGAAGAGCTTTTTCATTAACAGAGAGGGGAACCTCATTACATAGGTTTAGTGTTCTATTTATACAAGTAGAAGGGAAAAGCCCTAATAGTCTAATGGACCGCAATCCATGGGCCATAGGCCCTATAACACTCCCCCTTGTGCGGTTCAAAAGCGGAACTTCAAATGTGTTGCCTCGTTAAAACCTTGACAAGGAAACCCCAATGGGACAAAGCCTTGACAAAGGGAAAAGAGTACAATATGTTGATTAAGTTGGCCACTTCTCTTCATAAAAACCTAAAATATAAAAACCTTGTGGGAAAAAGGTAATTTCCATCGGAGAGTCATAAACCTAGTGTTGTTTTTGTCTCATTAAAAACCTTGCTGAGTAACAAAACCCATTGGGACAAAATAAAACTCGGTGAAGGGAAAAAGAGTTCAACAGACACTCACTCCCCCTGATGTCGACATCATATCGTTAGATACTCCCTTTGATGTCGACATCATATCGTTAAATACTCCCCCTCATGTCGCCATCTCCCCCTGATTGAAATCAAGGGAGTTCATACAATTTCCTTAGTCCAATACTCTTTACGTGCTTTTCAATTAAGGACTTAGGAAGTGACTTAGTAAATAAGTCTGCCACATTCTCATCAAACGGTACTTTGTTGACTTGAATGTTTAAGAGACACTGTTGTTGCTGATTGTAAAAGAACTTTGGTGAAATATGTTTCGTATTATCACCCTTAATATATCCTTGCTTCATATGCTCGATACAAGCTGCATTATCTTCATAAATGCACGTTGGCTTTTCAGTGGTAGAATTCAAACCACTAGTACCTCGAATATGTGTAATGATAGACCTTAACCATATACACTCATGAACCGCTTCATGTAGGCCAATGATCTCCGAGAGGTTCATAGAGGTAGCTACAAGAGTTTGTTTGGTAGATCTCCAGGATATCGCTGTGTTCCCCATGGTGAATACATAACTAGTTTGGGATCGAGCTTTATATGGGTCATAGAGATACCCAGCATCAGCAAAACCGACCAAAACATTATTTGGGGTTTCAGTGTAGGAGGTTGCTTTAGCAATCTTCTTTTCGTCCTCATATGGATAAAATAGATCCATGTCAATGGTTACTTTAAGGTATCTGAATACATTCTTTATACCATTTCAATGGCGTTGCATTGGCGCTGAGCTATATCTATCTAACAAGTTCACTGAGAATGATATATCAGGTCGAGTACATTGTGCTAAGTACAATAATGCAC
Organism: Papaver bracteatum; assembly: GCA_023529315.1. Classification (NCBI taxonomy): domain Eukaryota; kingdom Viridiplantae; phylum Streptophyta; class Magnoliopsida; order Ranunculales; family Papaveraceae; genus Papaver; species Papaver bracteatum. The sequence continues at coordinate 20,365 of JAJJWX010004887.1, read as the reverse complement.
CTATTTCACTTAGGTAGGGAATTTCAGCTCCCAATACCTCTTCGCCATCTTCCTTTGGACGAAATGGATCCTTTTGTACATCTAAACTTTGACCAATCATGGGAGTGCTAGCAGGATGCACCTTGTCCATATTGAATTTCTTGAGTATCTTATGGACATATGCAGACTGGTGGATCAGTATTCCACAAACTCGGTGTTCTATCTCAAGTCCTAGACAAAACCGAGTTTTCCCAAGATCTTTCATCTCAAATTCAGATTTCAAGTAGCTTGCGGTTTCGCTTATTTCATCAAGAGTACCTATTATCACTATACCAAATCAGGAATTTTGTCACAGGCTATACCTGTTACTTATTAAATTTGTAACGGTTATAGCCTGTAACAAATAGGTCGTTATTAATAATTGTGATGACATTTTGTAACAGTTTTATCTGTGACAATTTCCAGATACAATCACATTTAAAAAGCGTTACAATAATTAATAGTCATAGTTGACCTAATTTTATGACTGCGACACGTGTCATATTTGTCACATTTATCTTCACGGTTTTAATTGTTACAGCATAACTACAACAATTCGGTCTGGGACATGTGTCCCCTTTCATCACGGTTATAGTAACACATATAAGTGTTACCAAAATTTAGCAACAACTACTTCAGGGACAAGTGTCTTTTTTGTCACGATTACTGTAACATTTAAAATTTTACTTTCATTTATAACAACATGGTGATGGTGGCACGTTTTCTCTTTTGTCACAATTTTTTGTTACAGTTAACCGTGACAATTTTCTAATAACAAATAAAAACAATATGGGTAGCCCAGGTCATTATGATGGACCTGGACTTCCAGTTTAAAGGCCTGCAATTCAATTACAACTGAAACAAAGGCCTGCAATTCAATTACAACTGAAACACAGGCATGCAATTCAAACACATACCATTCTTCTTTTTTAATATATTCAAAACCTGTAATTCATACATTTTATGGATCTACAAACTCTCCACAAATTATCAATGTTCTACTCATTATGAAATTTAACCAAAAATAATTGAAAGCTAACACTCATGAGCTGCAACCAAATAAAAACAATCTCAACTTCTGAGATCTGTTGAAAGCTAACACTTACGTACAGTTATTGCCGAAGGAATCTAAGATCTGTTGATGCATTATCTTAAAGTCCCCAACAAGTTCTCCCATAACCTGCAATGGAAACAACGTCATTAGTAATCTTAAGAATTTTTAATTTCATCAGAACTGCATATTCCATGTATTTCACCAACAGAAGAGCACTTCATGTGAACGTGCAAAGGACACTACAAATTAAATAGTTTCTTCAAACCATGATAGTTTATTCCAAGTAATAAAGATAACATGAGAACACACAAACCAGTATTTTCTCGAATCAAGGAATAATAGATTATAAGCTTAACATAAACTAGCTTATTCTGGTTAATCCTTCTCAACATACTGTATATTCAAGAGCAGTGTAACATGAGAACATATAAACCAGATCCAGTTACTGAAATCAAGAAATGGATTCCAAGCTCTAATTCTAACACAAACCGGCTAATCATAACAAAAGATTAAAGCATAACTCACACTTGAGTAATTTTCCGACTCTCGTGATTCCCTCTTAAGATTGTAATTCCATCTCTATAATGAAATTTCAAGGCTACCAAAAGTGTGACAGTCTCTACAGAGTAGTGACCATGATCTACAAAAACAGTAGGAACCAAATAAAATAGATTAAATGAGACATTTAGATTGATTGAAAACCTAAGCTTATAAGAGCAAGAAAAAAATAAAATCTTCTTATGAAAATCGGGCGCATTTTAAGATGAAGAAGTATAAAAAGAAATACCCAGCTGCTACGTCCACACTTCATCTCCTGCAGTTACATCTCAAGGAGAAGAAGTGCATATCATCTGCAACAAAACCACAACAATCGGAATTTCAAGATAACATCACTCTGAGACATACACATCAATGCAACACATTGCTTTGAGCAAGTTTAATGAAAAAATTTACAAAAGGAAAACAAATTCTGAATATTTAAGTCAAATTTCTGAATTATGAAAGCGCCACATAATCTTCAGATGTAGCATATTTCTTTGAGCAAGTCCAATGCAAAAATTTACAAAAGGAAAAAACAAAAGTTTGAATTGTTAAGTTAAATTTCTGAATTGTAAAAGCATCACATAATTCTTAAATGTCGCACATTGATTTGAGAAAGGTCAATGCAACAATTTACAAAAGGAAAATATAAGTCTTATAATGTTATACCTACTATTTGAACTTCTATCAATCAATTTAAATTCTCAGATGTCTATTTCCCGCCTCTGTTACATACCCATCACATGATTATCAATTCATTTACAGGGGTGCGAGTGTGAAAGATTTAACTTACTTGCGTGATATAATATTGTCTTAAAGCCATTAAATAAGATGGTTCAATAATCCCACAACGTAGCCAACACCCAACACAACTAGCATCCAACCTCCAGGTACAAGACTACAGCTGCCAACACCAACACACACGAGAACCAGTTAGCAAACCACTCAAACATTACCCCATTCCCCTCCACCACTACTTCTCACCATAATTTGAATCCTGCAATAAAAACACACAAACAGAAATTACACATCCAGCAGTTCATTCACAGGACTAGAGAAAACACTAATAGACAAAATAACCTAACTAAAAAATTCTCAAACCTGTTTCGAATCCAAATCACATTCGACAATTATATTTCCAGTCGCTTCCATATCAATACTTTGCATAAAAAAACAACTAACTATCAAAACCAGAAAATATCAACAATCAAAAAAAGTACTGAATTGAGTACCAAAGGATTTACAAATTTGAACAAATATTAAGGGATTTTCTCAGTAGTAAAAGATGTGTAATCTAGGGTTTGAGGAGCAATAAGATCAAAGGGATAGTGATTTCCCCAGGAGTACTCTGGTAAGTGGCTTCAAATAACAAAACAGATATAATATTATGCAACAGGAAAACTAGAAGATCATGTTACCATAAGCTGACATGCTAACACACAATAGGCTTGATTTAAGCAGCACCCAATTTGGGATGACACTGAAGCATCTACCAAGGACTACAACTTGATTATCATATTGATATGATTCACATATCATTAAGATTTCACCCACATTTAATTTTCTTACCAAATTACTCTTAAAGATAAAACCAGAAGAAAATGGAAGCACCCAAAATAAATCCAACTAGAAAAAAACACTAGTGTTTCATCTTACCAAATAAAAGTACTCATAAAGAAGTTGCACAACTAAGGGGGGAGGGGGCAATCTAAATTTTCTATATAACATAATAGAAGAAGATGATCATAAATTACCAATAGCACATTGAATTATTATTTATCTTTTCTAAGCTCCTAGTATCGCATTGAGTGCACAACCCTCCAAATACACATGAGCATTCTCATAACAAGTGCACAACCAACGAAAATATCAGAAAATAAAATCCCACTTCCGCAAAGATAAAGGCAAATAAAACACCTCCCCAAACCCAAAATAAAAAACATGACCTAATAATTATTGGAGAAAACAGAAAACAGAAAGTGAAAACAAAACAAAACATAAAGGACTTCAGGTGCGCTTTACTGAAATAACCTGACCTAACTACTGATTGATGTAAGACTGATAAACTATGAGAGCAATACCAATACATTATGAATTTGTTGGCCATTCAGCTGCATATTTACCAGATTCCGGGATGCAAACGATCACTTCAGGTTTGGATTCAATTTCTGTGAGTCGATTATACCATGGAATAGCATTGACTTTGAGGAATGCCCATGAATGAGTAGTATGGAGTTGATTAATCATACTTTAAAAATAAAAAGTAATGGATTAGTGAATACAACTACCCTGCTTCAGGTATATATAAATTAAGTACAAATGGATTTTACCCCGTAGGTGTTGTTCTTGAGAACCCAAAAATCTAATTCTCCCCACTTCTCTACTTTTAACTGATCTTCTAAATGATCACGCAGGTATAAAAATACGGGTTCTCCTTTTCTTGAACATGTATCACATTTACAATTTATACGTATTACGTGGTTAAGGAATGGAAAGATCGGACCATGTGCCTGCAATAAACAAGAAGTTAAACTTACATCAACAAGGTATTGTAAGATTCAGCAGCTACCCATATCAACAAGAACAAGAATTGTCACAACATTCTTTTACCTATAGGACTTGCATCACTATACTCCGAATCTTCTCCAAGAAAGGCCTCCCAACTGTCTTGGTGATTGGCATCACGTGGTTTTGGTATGTACTCCATGGAAAACCTAACTGTTTCATTCACCAGGTTCTTCTCCTGGACAGACCCTTCAATGTACCTTGCCTTGTATCAGTTTGCGCATTGACATTTTATTAGAAAAGAGATTGTTATACAAATACATAAGCAAATCCAAATTCATTCCAACACAAATAGATTCTACACTAAATTCTGAGAAATAGTGTGTCAGTGTCTGCTCAAAATTATGAGCTAAAACTTCTTATGTTGTCAATGTGCAGTCCCATATGAGTTATTTGTTTATTTTCAAAACAAACCCACTTCTCCTATTTGTTCAAAACAAAGTATGAGCTTGATTTTGAGAAATAGATTCTAACAAGGGTCAACTGGAATTCAACTTTCAAAACAAACCCACTTATCTTATTTGTTCATCCAGTCAATTATATTTTTGCTTTCTACAAGTTAAGATGCTGAGAAAAATATTAAGACTTAACCAAAAAGCGAAACTTTCAGACCTAAACATATGCCAAGCTTTTTGTCTCTTAGAAATATAAGAAAGAAACTCGAAATTAAAGAAACAAAAATTACTAATTCCCAATCCCTAATTTTATATAGCAGAAAAAACCCTAAATAAAAACTATGAAATGAAGATGAAGAACCCTAAATCTGACACAATAGAAAGAAAAATAAAACCCAGATATAATACATCAACCGTGAAAAACAATAAAAATAAACCCAAACGTATAGATCGGTATTTATTAAGTGAAAGTGAGGGATAAACTTTAGAGAGACGAGATGAAAAACAAGCGATACTTACATCTTTCACAAATTAGAGTTGATATGTGAATCACGGAGAGGATTTGAGCCATCAGAGTTGATGTGTGAATAAGGAGACGATTTGAGCGAAATTGGTTCAGAGAAAGGTTCAGAGAAAGTTAGGGTTTTTTTTTCTTAGTTGGAGAGAGACGAGTTTTTTTTTTTTTTTTGATAAGCATAGAGACGAGATGATTTTGAGCGAAATAGTTAAGTTGGGTAAGGATAAGGCTGAGTCCTATGGTTGAGCTTTGTCATCAAAAAGGAAAGATATAACGACTAAGCTTTGTCCATCAAAAAACATGGACCACTGACATTTTGTTTGTGGTTATCATACGGATTAAGGGGAGTGTGTGAGAAAAATGTATGTTATTTTGTGAAGGTGTAACCGGTCACATGACAGGTATAACCGGACGTAACCTATAGTACGAAGTAAGGTGTTACCGGTCACAAGAAAGGTGTAACCTATCCCAGGTGTTGAGTGTGTGAGAAACATGTATGTTATTTTGAGAAGGTGTATGTAAACGGTCAAGAAGGTGTAACCGGTCATAAGTCAGCTGGTATAACCGAAAGTATGGTGTAACCGGTCACAAGACAGGTATAACCGGACATAAACTATAATATGAAGTAAGGTGTAACTGGTCACTAGAGTTAGACCTAAGTTTCTAGTTATGATGAACTAGAGACAAAGTCTATCATATTTGGACATTCTGACTTCAATTATCACTAGAGTTTAGACCCGATTCTCTCATTATGTTGAACTAGAGACAAAATCTATCATATTTGGACATTTTGACTTCAATTATCACAAGAGTTAGACCTGAGTCTCTCGTTATGTTGAAATGCAGACAAAATCTATCATATTTGGAAATTTTGGCTTCAATTATCACTAGCGTTAGACCTAAGTCTCTCGCATTATGAACTGGAGACAAAATCTATCATATTTGGACATTTTGACTACAATTATCTCTAAAGTTAGACCTGAGTCTCTCGTTATGATGAACTGGAGACGAGCCCTATCATATTTGGACATTTTGACTTCAATTATCACTAGAGTTATCCTTAGTCTCTCGTTATGATGAACTAGAGACGAAATCTATCATAATTGAACATCACAGGTTCAAATATTACTAGCGTTAGACCTGAGTTTCTTGTTCTGATGATATTTATTGCACTTATTTCTAGTAAGGGTAATATAGTCAATTTCATAGTCTCTATGATATTTATTGCTCTTATTTCTAGTAAGGGTAATATGGTCATTTTCACAGTAAGGGTAATACGGTCGTTTTTAAATTGTGTAATATTTCCTTTACTTATTTCCGATAAGGGTAGTCTGGTCATTTTCACAGTCTCCATAATATTTATTGCACTTATTTCTAGTAAGGGTAAAATGGTCATTTTCACAGTCTGTAATATTTACTTTACTTATTTCTTATAAGGGTTGTATGGTTATTTTCACAGTCTGTAATATTTACTTTACTTATTTCCGATAAGGGTAGTCTGGTCATTTTCACATTTTCCATAATATTTAATGCACTAATTTTCATTAAGGGTAACATGGTCATTTTCATAATCTGAAATATTTACTTCACTTATTTCTGATAAGGGTAGTCTTTTCATTTTCACAGTCTGCATAATATTTTGTTGCACTTTTTTCCATTAAGGGTAATATGGTCATTTTAACATTCTGTAATATTTAGTTTACTTATTTCCGATAAGAGTAGTCTGGTAATTTTCACAATCTTCAGAATTTTTGTTGCACTTATTCCGATAAGGATAGTCTGGTAATTTTCACCGTCTTCGGAAAAAGAAGATATGTCAAAGTCAAATTTCAATAAAGTCATGACTTGTTGACTTGATCTTGATTCTATTTTCTAATATTAAGAAAATTAAAAAGAAAAATAAAAATGTATTTTGACTTATAAAAATGAAATATAATTGTTAGTTTGTACAAATGTGGGAAAATTAGTGACAAGTAAAATTCAAAGTGTTATAATTTTGGGGTTGTTTTAGATGTGGTGAAATATTTGGGTGGAATCATCACTATGAATTATAATTGTGATTGTATATAAAATTGCTAACAAATATTATTGTGACTAATAAAAAGAATTTAATATTCCTAATTATTATCACGAATACAAAATTTAATAACAATTATAACTGTTGCAGGACTTATCACAGGTGTATCTGTGACTGAAAAATAAACTGTGACAGGTTGCACTGTTACAAAATCCTGGTTTTGGTGTAGTGTATGTTCATATCATCAACATAAACAGCTATAATTGCAAAGGGTTATTTGGTTTTTTGTACTCAGGTTTTGTCCAAAATTAGTGTTTGGTCTAACATTTGTCCAGCTTTGCGTTTGGTACTTGGAATTAACGTTGACTGGCATTGACTATTTGTGACTAAACTTTAATTGATTTTTTAAAATAAAAATATTGTAAAGATATTAAGTTTACAAATATACCCCTTAAATGGTTCTAGGATCCAGCGGTTGTAATTATATTCGGATTGTAGGTTTATTCACGAACAAACATATTTCTTCTCCTCTCTGCTATTGTCGTCTCTTATGTAACTCCCTGCTAATGCCTTCTCCATTCTCTAGAATCTCTATGGTATATTTTTTTTCTTTAAAAGTTGGAACCCATCACATAAATCTATCAAGGTTATCTTTACTTGTATTAAATGATGAAGAAAACTTTGTTGCAGAGATTTGGAATCTAGTTTTGATGAAAGAGAAGTCAAACTGAGGTTATGTTATTTATTATTGTTGTTGTGGAGAAGATTAAGATTTAGATATGGTACAATTTCAGTTCAGTTAGGGTTTAGATGTTTTGAAATCTTGAGGTTAATTTCAAGTAAAGACTTAAGTTAGGGTTTTGATTCTTTTTTGAGTTTCAATTTGGGTTCAGAACATAATCAATCGAATAGGGTTTTAATTGGGATTTCAGTTATGATTTTATTAGGGTTTCAATTGGAGATTTTGATGAAATAAGAAGATATGTGATTAGGTCTTGTTGCAGGTTCATTATGGGGACATCGATGATCCATCCTTTTCGTCCATTTTTCCCTAATTGTTTACCTGTTTTGATTTCTGATTCGTACCCTAAATTGAAACTACAAGTATTGAACATGGATTACAAGGAAAGATCAAGCGGAGGTGCGTGCCGTTAATTTTTGTAATGAATATATTAGATAATGGTACTTAGAAGGTCTTCAAAGGTTACACTAGTTTTCAAGCAATTTTTAGATTTTTTTTTCAGATTTGGGGATAGGTAAAGAAATCAGGGAGGGATTGATGATGTTGCACGGACGGAGCTTCTTTAGTTGATACGAGAGAAATAAGGGAATAATTTGATAAACTTGTTCAATTTGATTTTTGATATATTAGGTGAAGTTGAAATCAAGCTGGTAATTTTTGAAATTAGGGTTCTAATTCAGGGAAGAACATGATGATCACGGTATTGGTCGCTATGACGGTAGTAGTGGAAATATGACGACGATGGTGGTGGACACAATTGTAATGTAAATATGTAATAAATGAAGGGTATTATAGTAAATGATTAAATATATTAGATTTAAAATTAATTAAAATTTGACTTAGCACAGTCAATGGAAGTCAACGTCAATTCCAAGTACCAAACGCAAAGCTGGACAAATGTTAGACCAAACACTAATTCTGGACAAAATCTAAGTACCAAAAACCAAATAACCCAATTGCAAATCCGGAACTCGTTTTCTTTATAAATACGCAGGGGCATAATTCATTATTTGTATATCCCTTCCCAATCAAATAATCACTTAGACGGGTATACCACATCCTCCCGGATTTCTTTAATCCGTAAAGTGAGCGTTTCAACTTAATCTAAAACGCACTCCGTGGTTTAGAACTACTTGATTCGGGGAATGGAAGGCCATCATGCACTTTCATGTATATCTCTGAATCTAGATCCCCATAGAGATTTGTTGTGACCACATCCATAAGATGCATTTCAAGTCCTTCTGAAACTACCAAGCTAACTAAGTAGCGGAACGTTATGATGTCCATTGCGGGAGAGTATGTTTCCTCATAATCAATTCCAGGGCGTTGTTAGAAACCTTGCGCCACAAGGCGATCCTTATACCTCAAGACTTCATTCTTATCATTAGGCTTTCTGACAAGTACCCATTTATGTCCTACGGGCTTTACACCTAGTGGGGTTAGCACTACCGCACCAAATACCCGTCTTTTTTCCAGTGAATTTAATTTTTCCTGGATTGCAACTTCCTATTTAGGCCAGTCTACTCTTTTTTGACATTCTGCAATCGATCTTGGTTCGATGTCATCGTGCTCAATGATATCCTGAGCAACAGTGTATGCAAATGCATCATCAATATGCGTGGAGGATCTTTCCATCAACACGTATGCACTCTCATAATCCATAGAGATTTCTTTGTTCTCTGGAATCATTTAGAACATCGGAGCGTCCTCCAGTATTGATTCATGGACATAACTGTATTCAGAGACAATTTTATGAGAGGGATTATATGTATTGATGATAAATGGATAGGTTTGTGGCTAGTCACTCTTTTCTTCCTTGGATGAGTATCTATCGAACCAGGTGGTCTTCCCCCCTTCCTTTGGGGGCCACGGCCTCAGCTACACTTCCACCAAGTGTAGGTTTGACACCTCTATATACGATTCCTTTTCCTGTATTAGGGATTTCTAACCTTGCAGGCACATTTGCAGCTGGTATGTGTGATCTCGTCACTTTAGCAATATCACTGAATGCATCAGGCATTGAGTTTGCCACATTATGAAGATAAATAATTCTTTGCACTTCACTTTCACATTGTGAGGTGCGGGGATCAAGATGAGACAAAGTGGGGACACACCACGACAATTCCTTTCGTTCCCTTCGGAAATACTTTTTCATACCTCCCCCTAACGACGAGAAGGTTGTCTCATCAAAGTGACAGTCCGCAAATCTAGCGGTAAAGAGATCACTTGTCAAAGGTTCCGAATAGTGAATAATTGTTGGGGATTCATATCCAACATAAATAATTAATTGTCTTTGGGGATCCATCTTAGTACGCTGTGGGGGCGTAATAGGCACGTATACAACACACCCAAAAATGCGTAAATGTGAAATATCAGTCTCATATCCAGTTACCAACTGGTACGCAGAAAATGGTTGGCTAATAGTGGGTCTAAATCGAATAAGTAATGTTGCATGCAATATGGCGTACCCCTAGGCAGTAATAGGCAGGTTGGAACGCATAACCAAAGCCCTAGCTATCATTTGTAACCTTTTGATGGTAGCTTTTACAAGACCATTTTGGGTGTGTACGTGGGGTACATGGTGCTCTACGTCAATTCCGATAGACATACAAATATCATAAAATCCTTTAGATGTAAATTCTTCAGCATTATCAAGTCTGATAGACTTGATTGGATTATCGGGGTGGTGAGCCCTCAAACATATAATTTGTGCTAGGAGATTTGCAAAGGCAGCATTTCTTGTGGACAATAATGCAACATGTGACCAATGGGTCGAAGCATCTACCAGAACCATAAAATACCTGAATGGTCCGCACTCTGGATGTATAGGTCCACATATATCACCTTGTATTCTTTGTAAAAATGGAATGTTTTATTTTGTATCTTTAACATAGGATGGTCTCGCTCCTGTCTTTGCCAAAGAACAAGCTTTGCAAAATGAGTGGTGTGCTTTTGACAAAGTCCACGAAGTAGAATGAGAAAGAGGTTGCACATCATTTGCTTTAGATGGCAGTGGTTGGCAGACGTTGTGACTTTGCATTGTAACTGTATTTTGTCTCATTTTACTTTTCACTCGAAAGAAGGGATGTTCGTGTGAGTTCTTTGAATGACAATGCCGGCAGCCCGATATCCCCCATTTTGAAACCAAAACCGGCATAATATTCAACCAAAAACTATGTCGGTATTGCATGAAAAACATACAGGAAGCAGTGCCTTCCAAAGTTAAATACCGGCATAGAAAAATTAATTAAAAAGAATGCCGGAACTGCAAGTCTTGTCAGAAAAAAAAAAAATCGCCAGAAGTGATGAAGACCATGCCGGAAAATGGTGTCGGCATGCTTGGTAACTAACATTCAATGATGTAACTAAGTGCCGGCATGCTCGATAGAAATCTATCAATGCCGGCACTCAAGTGAATTTTTTTTCTTAAAGTTTCTGGATACTTTACATCATGTACCAGCATAGAAATTCAAGCAACATACCATGCCGGTAGAAGTACCGGCATGCTCGAGAATTAAATTACTGTGCTGGCAGTGGACTGAAAACCAGAAAAAAATTCAAAACGGACTAAAATTCAATTTTCTATTAGAAAAAAAATTTATACGCCCCACTAGACCCCCTAGACCACCTGCGTAAAATAAAACTTTTGTACCGGCATCGTATTCAACCTAAATTATATGCCGGTATTGATAATAAATTCCTAGGGTTTTCCTGTGTACTTCCAGCATACACGAATAAATCCAAATCATTCATTTTCAGGTGATTTTATAACTCAATACCGGCATACCATTCATACTAAAATCATTACCGTAACTATCTACCAGAGTTGTCTTTAACCTAAATTCCATGTCGTTACTTGAAGTCAACCTAAAATCAATGTCGGGACAAAACATTCATTTTTAGGTGATTCTGTAACTCAATACCAGCATAGCATTCATACTAAAATCATTACCGTAACTATCTACTGGAGTTGTCTTCAACCTAAATTCCATGCCGTTACTTGGTACCGACATTGTATTCATACAAATGTCAATGCCGGAACTGTCTGAAACTTAGCTGTTTGAGTTAGGGTTCGCGATTCTAAGCTAAACCCACTGCTGTAAACTAGTTCAAAATCACTAACCTTCTCACAGAATCCATGTTTACGAGAGGTTGGATGTCCGAGTTCTCATTTTCTTCTTCTTCGACAATCTGATTGATTATTTCTTGTCGTTTGTGTTGAACAATCGATTTTGAATTCGATTGGGCTTTTGATTTCATTCGAGGAGGCATGATTAAACGGATGAAGAAGAAGTAGAAAGAAAAAAAAAATCAAAAACCTAAACCTAGGTGACTTCTGGAACTGATTTAGAATAAATGGGGGATATATGAAATTGGTTTTTGATTTTAATGTTTTAGGAGAAAGGGTATAACAGTCTTTTCATAAAGTTTTTAATTAACCAAAGGGTATTTTGGTATTTTCATACCAAATGGTCACCCCTTAGCAGAAACCATGGGTTGGGGGAAGTAATCAATATCCCCCAATTGCGCGTTCCAAAAAAGGTCACTCAAACCTAAAATGTAATCCCTTATCTCCCGTTTTTTTTAATGGTCAAACTACTCTTTACAATCGGTACATAACTTTACAATCTGGAAGTTAATCTACAATCGGGAGTCAATTTATTTTATATAACTTTCGAATATAAAGTATCCCCAAAATAAAATCCGCTATCTTTTGAATTTTTATTATCCTATAATCGGTAGTAAATAAAGTTATCTTGACTCCCGATTAAAGTACACCTTTGAATAAAATGCTACCATAATCGGTAGTAAATTTAGGTTATTTAACTCTCGAATATAGAGTAGCCCCAAAATGAAATTTTGCAAAAATTATCTATCTTTTGAATTTTGATTATCCTATAATAATCAGTAGTAGATAAAGTTATCTTGACTCTCGATTAAAGTAGACCTTTGGGAAAAAAATGCTACCATAATCGGTAGGGAATTTAGGTTATTTAACTCCGGAATATAGAGGAGCCCCAAAATGAGATTTTGCAAAAATTCTTTATTTTTTGAATTTTGGTTGAGCCTATAATCGGTAGTAAATGAAGGTATCCTGACTTCCGATTATACAGATGGTCATGAGTTCCATCCAAGGTGGAACACTGGTTAGATGCCACTCTTATGACATAATAGGTCATGAGTTCGAACCTCCCCGTTATAATTTTTGCAGAGAGGTTCTTGAACAGATGGTCCAGAGAACAATATGGGAGATTGTAGTCACATGTTCGAATTTTCCTGCGAGCGTAATTTTCTTCTTTTGTCCTTTATGTGATAGGGATGTGGAGTCAATCCAACATTTGTTGATAGATTGTGATATAGCTAAGGAAATATGGTATTCTATTAATATTCAGCTTGCAGATACAATTGATGGTGTTTCCATTAATGATTGGATATCTAGCTGGTTCTCTGCAGGTGGTAATAGTGATGGAAACCATCATGAAATGATAAGCATTGCAGGTTTTACACTCTGGCATATTTGGAAGCTGAGATGTGCAGTTTCCTTTGATAATGCACAAGTGAATATTGTTAATACTGTGAGCCAGATCAACCGTAATGTGGTGACTGGGGTAACAAGTAGCGATTATCAATTGGTTAATAGGAACACAAGCATTATATCTAGAGTTGAAGTGGTTTGGAAGAAACTACCAATGTCATTTATAAAGATTAATTTTGATGCATCATTTGTAAACGAAACTAAACGTATGAGGGATGGTCTAATAGTTGTTGATGATGCAGGCAATTGGAGAGCAGCGGGTTGCGTTCCAGGGGTAGCTCAAGACGCTGAAAAAGCAGAAGAATTGGCAGCTTTGGAAGGGATAAAGTGGGCAGTGGATCACCAAGTTCTTAATCTACAACTTGAAGGAGATTGTGTCAATGTTGTGAATGCGATTAATGGAAAGAATGGAGCAGTAAAATGGACAACAAATAGTATTATTTTAGATTGTCTAGATCTTCTTAAATGTTTTAATAAGTGGGAATGTGTGTATGTCCCTAGAGACACTAATGAGGTTGCGCACCTTCTAGCAAAAGATGCAAATCTTGTTGAAAGTTCTGCGTTCTGGTTACCTTTATGGCTATCCTCAATAATATCAGGAAAACTTGATGTATCACAGTGATATTTTTAATACAATTCTCCCCTTTCCTATTAAAAAAAAAAAAAAGACTTCCGATTATACAGTGGACCTCTTAACCGTAATCTTAGCATAATCGGTAGTCAAGATAGTTCATATAACTACCGAATATAAAGTTTCCCCAAAATTATATTTTGCAAAAAATCCTCTATTTTTCTAATTTGGTTGAGCCTATAATCGTTAGTCAAAATAGTTCATATAACTACCGAATATAGAGTTGCCAAAAAAATGGAATTTTGCAATCCATAGATATAAAAAAAAAACTAAACTACCGATTATGAAGGGACATATAAATATTTTCAACCTATTTTGACTTTTTGTGTCGTCCCTAATTCTTTTGGAGTCTCCCCTAAAAATGCCAGGTAAAATAATTCCACTCCATGAAGAGAATGTGAGAATTATTGACTATTCTTCTTCTCTTTCTTCTCTCTACCTTTTCAAAAACCTTGATGAAAACCTTATCATCATCTTCTTCTTTTGCTCAGATATAGTTCTTTAGGGGCTATATCCGAGAAAAGATATCTGGATTTTAGTTTTATTTTACGTTTTGAATATTTTTCTTCGCTATTATGGCGATTCTTTTCTTCGCTAGTAAAGCGATTTTATCTACACTTTTATAGTATTTCTTTCTATAGATTTGTTCGTGATTCGAGTACATCGGGTGGAGGCAAGATCAAGTTCTTCTTCAACAGAATTATAGATCTAGAGTTTCCGGACGTCTCGCCAAACATGAGTTTCCGGACTTCTCCAATAGGAGTATCTCTTTTCCAAGAAGAAAATCAATCAAAATGGTTGAACCATGATTTCGAGTACCATTCCTTCTCCAATCTCTTCGTGCAAGATTTGGGTGCTACCATTGTGGATCACTCTTTCTCTTCGCGATTTATTTACGTTTTGCATCTCTTATTGTATTTATTTCATGTTTTTGATGTACTCATTTTTCCTGAAAACCATCATGTAAACGTTTTTTAATGGAATGAAATACAAATGGTTGATTATAAAAAAAAAAAACTAAAAAAAATAATGAGATATGGCTGATTATTAAAATCAAATTATGGAAAATCTTCTTATATTAAGCTAATGGCCATACATATATTAATATTTGGAAGGGACAGTGAACTGGCTAGATACGGAATAGAAATGCGTGTCCCCTTCAAATATTAATGTATTCATTAGGTGGATACGACTTACGAGCAGATTTCCCATACTTCTTAATCTCTCTGGATTCTCAACGTCCTCTACTCCTCTTCGTGGACTTAAATTAAATTATAAATATTTTGTTTGCTGCAATTACTTCAAATATTTAATATATGTATGGTCATTATTTGGAATGGTTCATTATTCACTTGTATCTTTTAGTTGTATGGTTATTATGTGGTATGGTTCATTATTCACTTCTATCTTTTAATTGTATGGTCATCAAAAAGCTCCGCACGTTAAAATTTTAGTACATCCTAGCACGGTTCAGCATGTTAGCTCTGTGGGTTGTGTTGGGTTAGCTTAATTGGCATAGTGGGACAGCACGCGACACAAATAATTACGTGGCACAACATGATAAGTTCAGAAAGCACGTCATAATATGCATAAAAAGCTATAAAATGCATCATATTTTGTGTATGTTTCATAATAGATTCTTTATTCTAGCTAATTTTTGACATTTGATCATCGTTATATTGACTTATTTTTATAAAAACGCATATAATACCTAAATATTTTGAAAATATATACCATGGAAAAGGAAAAATAAATATGCCCGACCCAGCACAACACGACACAACACGTTTAGTTTTCCGGCACAACACGTTATCTAGCATAGCACACCTTAATCTCTGGCATAGCACAATACGGCACACCACACGTGATTTGATGAGAAAATATTTGATGGGGGCGTTTTTTGAAGGGGGTATGGGGGACAAATGACATGTTGACACGTGCATATGATTTTAATGAAATTTGATTCCAAATATATCAACACCATTTAATAAAACAATTTTTCTCTCCAAAATTACATTTTTTTTATATTTTTGGAAACATAATTCATTAATATCAGATGCACGTGGCAACATATCATTTGTCCCCCATGCCCCCTTCAAAAAACGCCCCCATCAAATATTTTCTCTGATTTGATGGGCTGAACTATGTTGGGTCGGTACGTATTACACCTGTAATTGTGTTAGTGTACCGTATTGTACCCGGCTTTCGACTAAAAGAGCACGGAACGACATAACATACCTTAATCTGCAACAAAACACAACACAACACACAACACGTTTTCCATGTGTTGCGCTGGGCCAACATTGTTTTACACTTGGAATTATGTATTAAATTAAATTGCTTAGGTAATACGTAATAGTGCTACTAGCTACGTTCCTAAAGGGAAAACTTTGTTCGTTGCCTTCCAAGTTTTCTATAAATGCAAGTACAAAGCCATCACCAAAAAACCTATCCCACTTCCCAGCATACATTCAAAATATATTCGAAATACATTCCACATAATTAGCTTTTAGAAAAAACCAATGGGATCCCAAATTGTTTTTTCAATCTTCTTGTTGTTTTCATCGATCTACATTGCAGAATCGATGAACTCTACCCTTACCAGTGAGTTTTATGTAGCAGCACCAGCAGAAGATCTATGGGATGTTATCAGCGCCAAGGATTCCTACAAAACCATTCAAATGTTAGTTCCTGGTATGTTCGAGAAACTTGAAATTCTTGAAGGAGACGGCGGCACTGGTACTGTTCTTGCCGTTGTATTTTCTCCTGGTACGCATTTTTATGTAAATTCCGAAGAAAAAGTGACAATCGATAATCAAAGGCGTGTTTGGGAGATATTGCAAATCAAAGGAGGATATCTAGACATGGGTGTAACATCTTTTATGGAGAGTTTTGAAATCATTCCAAAAGGTCGTAACTCTGTTTACAAAACCATGATCAGATATGAGGTCCCTGACGAACTTGCTCATAAAGTGTCTTCTCTCATTACTATTGAAGGTATGCTTACTATGGCTAAAGCTACAGCAAAATATGTGGTCGATAGTAGCAAAAAATCGCCAAATTATCCATATATCGACAATGCCGATAAATATGAACTATAATTTATAATCAATCTTAATACCGTAGGTGATTTAGTAAGATCTGGTTAATGCATAGGAACGTTAAATTAAGTCCCTACGGTTGTTCGATAATAGCGAAAAATCGACAGAGTATTATTATTATCATTTTCTTTGATATTTGAAAAATAAAATAAGAAATATGGTCGTTTATTTTGAAATTACATAAAGGGGGCTGTAGACTTGCAGTCTTTGTTGCACGAGTCCATGACTATTTGATCATTTAAGGTATTAGTAATTTAGTATGCTTCAAAATAAATTGATGTATTACCAGTTTCATTTCCAATTTGTATCTCGTGTAACCATTAAAATGGTAACAAATGAGTGTTGATTTATGAGAAGTTTTAATGATTTTTTTGTTCATGTTTATCTGTATTATCTCGGAAGTTTTAATAAATTTTTTGTTCATATATATTTATCTGTATTATATCTGTATATGAACAGTTTTAAGCATTGATTAATCCAACGAACGATTCCTTTTCAAGAAATCCAATGAACGATTATTGATGCAAATATGGAAAGGCTAGTATATGGGAAGTAATTTATATACTAGCCAGACTGCAAATTCAAATATATACAAATGGGACATTCAAATTAAAGATCCCGGCTTGAAGTCTGTTGTACCCTAGTTAGTTTTAGCAATTCTGGGATTCGACAAAATGTACGGAACAATAAATATGCACATATTAATTGGTTTCGTAAAAGTTAAATCCCGACAAAGAAATTTGGTAGTTCAGGTATATGGTCCGACCACATCGTAGCCGTACCATTGGTTACAATTTTTTCTTTTTGACAAAATTAAAAAAGAAAATAACTGAATGTCGTCGCCATCAAACAAATAATGGCTTAGCTGTAAGTAACACATTTGTTTTTATTTTTTTTATAATTTTTTTTTAATATTATTACATGAAACTAGTTGGAAGCTTAACAAGCTAAATCCAACGACATACTATTACATTAATCGAACATGTTGCTATATTTTTATTAATATTTTATTAATAATTTATTTTTTTAATATATATTTTTTTATAAACATACCGAATTAACACAAATAAAAGGAAGACATTTATTCATGAGAAAGATGAAGACGTTTTCCATCTTAATTTATAGACAAAAATATGGACATAAGACTAATTTATAGGAAAAAATATGGACCTAATAGCGTATTATTGAATTTTCCAAGAAGAAAAAGAAAAAATTCAAACACGAGGTTAAATGTAACAACACCATGAACTACACCACACAACTATGGACCTAATTGCGTTTTCGGGTAAAAGTTTCAAGTTGGTTCAAGTTAAGACCATCTCCAATGAGGAAAGAGGGAATTTCCTTTAATTCCGAGGTGACCGGGAATCTAATCGCCTTGCAAAGCACCAGGGGAACCCCAAGTCTAATGGTGGTCAAAATGTTATGTTCTACGATCTTTTGACAAGGCTGCGATCCGTAAAATGATTCACGATCTAGAAACAGTTTACTGAGAATCATTTTCCTAGCAATTAAGTACAACTAAAAACTCTAAGCTTGTAGCAATTTTTCATTTGTCTGTACCGAGGTGTTTCTAACAATTCTTATGCTTTGGAAATAGTATTTTGTTTTCATGCAGTGTTTGCTTTGTTTAGAGCGTCCACAATGGACGATAAAAAGTGGAGTAAAACCATGTTTGATCGAAAATTCAATCACAGTGGGCTGGAGCATAACCATATTTAGTTGGAGATAAAGCGTGATCCGGAATAAATTTGGTCGATAATCTCGACTAAACTGATTATAGTGGGGCGGGTGTTAAAAGTGCGTCTGAAGACAGGTGTAAATACTATCTATGTTTGAAGGTGGGCGTAGCTTATAATTCCGTTCCGCGGTGAGGCGTTAATATAATGTGCGCTTGAATGAAGCGTACCCTAAACGTTCGTCAGATGAGGGACAAATTGTATCTCCGCCCCACATGAGGCGAATGATTTGGTCACCACCCCACCCAGGCGTTATTAGAACGTTCGCCTCATTTAATGTGCTATCTTTCACGCATTCTATGTTGGTAGTGTTGGTTTCATATGGATTAAGATAAGTAACAAGCTTTTGTTAGTATTTTTAGCAATAACTCATCTGGATTTTGCTTACTGTGTCTATAATTGAACGCCTAATTTTGGTTTAACAAATTGTTTTCAACATGGCTGTCAGCCCACACGAACGATTGGCACGAAACCAAGTTGGGCGGATATAGAAGATACGCCTGGTTCAGGCGAACATTTAACTTGCGGCTCATGGGACGGGTTTTTAAACTCCGTTCCTCTGCCACGCGGAGACTAGGACGTTCGTTTCCTTTCAGGCGTAACTTATATATTTGCCGGACATCAGACGCAGGTTTAATTTACGCCCCTTTCGGGCGTATAACTAGGTGTCCGTCTGTTAGGGGCACGGAGATTAAATGTACGCTCAGTTTCGGGCGACTATTAAAACTACGTCTAACTATAATTTTATTCCTCACCATTGTGTTCAAGCACCACCAAATCCAAATATTTTTAGTTTTTGGTCTGGTTTTTAGTTTTAGTATACTCTAACATTGTGGACGTTCTTAGGCTAGGTTTGGTAATGCTTTTATTTTTCCAAAAGCACTTTCAAAACCTATATATGTCAATAATTTTTTAAATTGGTGTTTGGTAAAAAAAATCAAAGTGCTTTTTACCCAAAACACTTCCCAAATTCCTCAATTTTTAAAAGCCGGGGAGGAGGAGATTTAAACCAAACACACTTTGATTGTTTTTTTAATCAGCTTTAACTTTAATTAATATTTTACCAAACGTCTAATTGTTTTTTTTTCTCACAGCACAGCACAACAACATTCCGTAGAAAAGTGCTTTTACAAAAGCTGAAGCAATACCAAACTAAGCCTTAGTTCTACAATCGCTGAACATTTAACCGATTCCTAATGGTCGGTCGTCTGGTCGATGACAAAATGAATTGGAGAAATGTTTACCGACCGCTATTTTGTTCCCCTATCGACGTACTATTTATCGAAAGGGTAGCTTTCATAACATCATCAGAAACATTACATTTTTGCTTAGTTTCATTTAGGATGTTTCAGTCTCTCATCACTACCGAAAGGGTAACTTTGTAGTAGTTTTTATCCAAAATGGCTGTATCAGACGGTGCAAATCAAGTTTGGATCTACCAACCTCCTCCTTTTTTGAGTACTCTTTTTGTACGATGATTTAACGGGGACGGCTTTCCCCGTGATGTAAA